>JAESUZ010005093.1:0-223290 GCA_017311185.1 Proteles cristata cristata
ACCGGTTCGAGGCCGGCGCCTTCTGGGGGCGCACCGGTTCGAGGCCGGCGCCTTCTTCTGGGGGGCGAACCGGTTCGAGGCCGGCGCCTTCTTCTGGGGGGCGCACCGGTTCGAGGCCGGCGCCTTCTTCTGTTGGCTAGCCTTCTGTGTTTGTGCGCAGCGAACTCTACTATCGGTCTCTCTGTGTCTGTGCGCAGCGAACTCTGTTATCGGTCTCTCTGTGTCTGTGTCTGTGCACAGCGGACTCTGTTATCAGTCTCTCTCTGTGTATGTCTATGTCGAATTGTCAATTTTCTCTGTTGGTGTTTATTACCTTGTGACTGAGACTGACGTTATGAGACAGACTTCATCCAAACCCCTAGACTTAATGTTAGCCCATAACCTCTCAGTGACTGTTAGGAAGGGTCCATTTTAAACTTACTGCTGCACAGAATGGCCCACTCTCAATGTGAAATGGCCACCGGACATCATGGTTTGGGCTGATCTGGTTGATAACCCACCCCCTTGGATTAAAAGTTTCTTGCCTCCACAGAAACCTGACACCCTGGCGGTGACTAAAAAGCACCCGCCCTCCCGGGCTTTGGAGCTGCCGAAAAGGAAAACTGAACCCTCTGCGCCGCTCTACCCTTTTTTACAGGGCGAAACGGAGGAAAAATTAACTTCTCCCCCTCCTTAGGCAACCTCCTCCACAGGACCCAGCAGGAGGAACAAAGGCGCCACCCGAACCACAGGGGCCCCTGCCCCACCGGACCCAGCGGCCCTGGGGAAATGGGCCCCGCCCAAGGGACCCGAAGCCGCCGTGAATTGTTGCAGGTTCTGTTCATGTCGGAGGCCGCGCCGGCTCCGACAGGTCCAGGAGTCCCTGAAGGATAGACGGTGTCAGCAAAAGAAAATGAGAGAGCCCTGAGATTCTTTCTGATCACCAGGCAGTCATCTCTGTCCTGTTGGTTTTGGTGTCTTTATTTTAAGGTTAAACGATACTATAACATCAGAAGACAGAATTTTTACAAGGGCTAATTATTTGTAAAATGTTTATTAGGCTTATTCCTAAATTGCTTGAATGAGCCTTTTCCTTGATGCTGAATGTGCAAGCACCATGGGGGCCATAAATATGTCAGTCTTTGCGCCTGGGTTATGTTTTAGTTACTCTTATCTATCCTCATCCCAGCTGCCAGTATAAGGGAAAATGTTTGTGGAATGTGGGCCTTGAGGAAGGGGCTGCTATGCTTCAGCAATTAGCAAAGATAAATGTAGTAACTTATGTTCTGCCCTTATCTGTACCTTAACTTTAGATTAGGCTCTTTGTCTCAGGGCCAGGCTCAATTGTAACTCTTGTGTTCTTAACCCCCTTTATTGTCTGAGTCTTGGGTCTGCAAGGCCCATAGGAAGGGCCTTTTGACAATTGCCCACGGAGCTTTCGTCTAAAGTCTCTTTTGTAAAGGCAGGAATATACTTTTCCTTATGAGATATCTATGTTCAGTCTGTGTTCAGAATATGGGTCTAATGTGGAATGTTATGGGGCCTGGTCAATACCAGTAGGCTTGTTTCCAGCACGAGCCAGTAGTACAATAGTAGCAGAAGGAGATACCAGTTTTCATTTCTCATGGCTGAAGCTATGCAAACACTGACATTTCCTTGCTGCGACTGCCATCCAGAGAGGCCAGTGTGGCTCCCGGCATGTTCAGTACTGAGAAATGGAAAATAATCCAGTCTGAACCCAGAAAATTGGTTCCTGGGCCCACTAGAGTTCCCACTCCTGACCAGGCTCAAAATGACGCTAGGTTTCCCCTGGCATGGCCAGATTGAAACTACAACTTGGCTAAAGGTAAGGAGAGTCTCTTCGTCTACCGCCAGACTCTGTTGGGAGGTCTCAAGGCTGCAGCTCGCAAGCCTACATTGTCAGTCAGGGACCAGAGGAAAGCCCCACAGCGTTCCTTAAGAGAGTAATAAAGACATTCCGCCAGTGCACTCCTATAGATCCAGAGGCCCCAGCAAAACTTAGCTGCGGTGGCCATGGCTTTTGTCAGTCTGCTCCCAACGATTGGAGAAAACTTCAGAAACTAGAACGTCTAGGAAAAAGAGCCTCCAAGGTCTAGTGGTCGTGGCAGAGAGGGTACACAGCAGCAGGGACAGTGCAGAGGACAAGCAGGTAAAGGCTGAAAAGAGACAAAACCAGGGTCTAGCCGAGATGCTACTCGCGGGAACTGCGGAACTGGAGGACCGAAAAGACGCCTCAGACAGTTGGCTCCAGGAAAAGAAGGTAAGGAGAACTCCCAGCGGCTCGAGGGGCGCCCCCAATTAAGCAAAAATCAATGCGCCTACGGCAAAGAGAAAGAACATTGGGCCAAAGAATGCCCCAAGAATAAATCTGAAACTCTCATTCTAGTAATGGGAAATGACAGTGACTAGGGGAAACGGGGTTCGGCACCCCTCCCCAAACCCAAGGTAACCCTAAAAGTAAAAGGGCGATCCACTGAGTTCCTAATGGACACTGGGCTCAACATTCTGAGGAGCGCGCTGTAGGGACATCAGGGCATGAGGGCCATGGCACCAGCCCCAAGCCAGCCGCCTGCACCCCCGTGGCTCCCACATCCCCGGAGCCATACGCCCAGCCCCAGCCCGGGCAAGGTCTCCGGGGGCGTCCCCGCCCAACCCGTGGCCTCCGCAAGGCGCACTCACCCATCGCCGACCACCACGCACTTGAAGGCTTGCCTGAAACGCTGCTGACACCAGATATGCGGGATTTGACCTAGACTCTAGCAGCTTGTTAAGCTCCTCTTCATTGCGGATGGCTAGCTCTGGGATCTCCACGGTAAAGTAATGGCCCTTGATAAGGAAAAACACCTACCAAGGAGCTGAGGAACCACCGCCCGCCGAGCACTCCCAACCAAACGTGAGAAATTCCTGAAAGACATCTTCATAAGATACGGCTTTCCTCAGATGATAGGGTCAGACAACGGACCTGTATTTATGTCCAAAGTAAGCCAGAATTTAGCCACGGCCCTGGGGATTAATTGGAAATTACACTGTGCATACAGACCCCAGAGTTCAGGACAGATAAGAAAATAAATAGAACTCTAAAAGAGACCTTAATTAAATTGACCTTGGAGACTGGCGGAGACTGGATAGCTCTCCTCCCCTTTGCACCCCAAGGAGTATGCAACTCCCACTACCATATAGGGTTAACTCCTTTTGAAAATATGTCTGGCCTGAATTGCATGACTTCTATCAAAACAAAATACATAGTTACTAAACATAGGTTTGAGTTTTCAGCTTCCTATTGCAGAAAAAGTAAGACTATTTAGACCTTTTAAAAAAGTGATTTAAAAATTCTAATGTAAACACCTCTCAATTGGTTACTAGGTCCTCAATTAGAGACTAAGGTTTCCCAAGTTAAAATTCTGCTAAGTGTACTTAAGACTGATGGAAAGCAACCCTGTATATAGAAAACTGAGAGATCCATAAAAAAGGATATAAGAAATGGAAATACATTTTTGTTGAGGGTAAAAGAAAGTAATTTTGTCCTAAATAAGACTGGTTGCTTAGAGAGAAATGGCTTTGGGACAAAGTTTAAAGGCAAAGGACAGATGTAGAAGGTCTGTGAAGGGAAATCTTTGAAAAAGAATTTTATATGTGCTCAGGATAGACTGGTTGAAATGAATGGAATTTAAAAAGTACACTGGTATAAGGTTAAAAACTCTGCTTTTCTCTCCGGTCAAAAGACAAAGTTTTCTTGGATTGTAAATCTGCTCTTGATAAGACAATGTAAACAAAAGTTTTCTCCTTTTTTTCTGCCAAGAAAACCCGAAGCTTTAGGTTTCATCTTTATCAGGTCTTTGATTGCATAGTTAAATATTCTCAATGTTAAAGGAGCTACCCCAACCAATGTTGGTTTCTAATTGGTTGGTTTCTATATTATGTCAAGATCTATTATTGCCACTTTAGTTGAATAAAAAAAGCTTTAAGGTTTGTAATGATCTGTAATCCTATTTAGGATACGCTTTATAGCTTCCTAAGGTTTTAACAAACTTCCCAGGATTTAAACAGTAAAAAAGGGGGTCTTTTGGCCAATTAGGCCCTTTTATCTAAAATGCTAGGTTACTTGGAAAAACAGTATACATAACAGTAAACCTTAGGTTATATTGCATGGGTAAGTGCTATTACTGCCCAAATATATATGTAAATCCTAAAGTTCTAATGTTTTGTTATAAGAGTTATTATATGTCACAAAAATAACTAAATTTCTATGGCAATTGCATCATACTGAACTCTTGTCAAATCCTTAACAATGTATGTCCATCTGAGATTTAGATTTTGTCATTTAACTAGATTGCTTGCCTTCATGCAAGAATGTCCGGGGACAATACACCCCATAATACTTAGGTTGCAATATCGCCACCCTAATGATTGGGACCCGACCGAAGACCCATGATTGGGCCTTCAAATACACAAGAGAAGGGGGGAATGTAGAGCCAAAAATTTAGTCCTCCATTAAAAGAAACCTCGGGCTGCACATAGCCCCAGGCCTAAATAAACTTAACCAGCTTTTCCACTTCTGAGCAAATGCCTGCGCTGCGGGAAGCTAACACCTAACCAGCTCTCTCTGCTTCTGTAACAAAGCTTAAGGCTTGCTTCCCCGCCGCCGGATTGCCCAAGGGACTAGCCCCCAGGGGGCAGCCACTCCCAAAAGGCCAGCAGCCACCCCCCACCTTGCTGAGAGAAGGGCCTGGAGAGAGAGATGTTAACTTGTTAGTCGCCAAACAAGACTTAAAACTCGCTCTATGATAGACTGAATTCAAAGGTATCCCAAATGTTGTAATTAGATCCAGCCAAACCTGATGGCGGGAACCAATCAGATACGGTATATGTTCACATTTGAATGTTAACCAATGGCAAACTTGTAACCATGGAAATCTGTCCCTCCCCATGACTTGTTTACTTCTGTCTATAAAAAGGCTGCAGAGGCTTTGTTCAGGGCCTCAGCGTCACCGGCAACGAGTGACTGCGCGGAGGACCGGGTTCGAACCTGCAAATAAACAACCCTTGCCGCTTGGCTTTGACTCTGGTCTCTGGTGGTCTGTTTTTGGGGTTCTCTCGAATTCTGGGCATTTCACCCTCCCCTGCTCATGCTCTGCCTCTCTCTCTCTCTCTCTCTCTCTCTCTCTCGTATAAATAAACATTAAACAAATTTTTAACTGTGTACATAACTTTCTAATATTTTGCCTCTTGGACTTAGGTTTTTGGGATTTACGAAGGTTAGCATTTAGGAACACAGGTTAAGGGATTATTGTGCAGCAAAAGTTGAGGGGTTTCCTGCAGTGACAATAAAGTCTTCAAATCCCCCTTCTCCACAACAAGAAAGTATTTTGGAGTTCTTGTGTACAGCTTGGGTGTTCAAGTCTGACAGGGTGAACACAGAAGAGCCAATGGCAGAGTTCATGCAGAGAATGTCTTTGCACTCATTACCCATCAAGTATGTGTGAGTACTTACTATGTACGAGGCATTCCTCTAGGGCTTATGGATAGAATGAACACAGGAGACAAGATCCCTACTTTCCAAGAGTTTATATTCTAGTAGGGAATATACATTTAAGATTGCATTGTATGTTCCAAAGATAAGAAACGAGGACAATATGAGAGAATATAAGCAGAGCGAGGGACTGAGAGTACAAGGAAAAGCTATTGTACTGAAGGAAAAGGTTTTCCTTGACTTCTCAGTGTCCTTGGCTGGGTCTGAAAAGTAAACGGACAGAGTAACAGGAGAAAGCATATGAATTTATTTAATGTAAGTTTCCTGTGACATGGGAGCCTTCTGAAGGCAATGAAGCCCCAAGACACTTGGGTGGCTCAGTCGGTTAAGCATCTGACTCCGGCTCAGGTCATGATCTCAAGATTGGTGAGTTCGAGTTTTGCGTTGGGTAAGTTCGAGCCCCGCATCAAGTGAGTTCACACTTCTCTCTCTTTCTCTCTGTGCATCCTGGGATTCCTTCTCTCTCTGCCCCTCGCTTACTTGCACTCTCTAAATAAATAAGTAAATGAGGAAGTAAATAAATAAATAAATAAATAAATGTTTGGAAATGAAGACCCCAAGAAACAAATAGCCCCGAGTACTCTTATGCTAGGTTTGCTGAAGAGTGGACAGGCATGTAGATATGTGATAGGTTCAGGTGTGAGCTAAGTGTAGTAAACTGGGGCAGATTCTTCTTGTGGTCCCTTTGACTTAGGAGATAAGGATGCTTCTTTCCTCCAGATATAGGAAGGGCACGTCTGACATAAAGTTTTTATCACCTGTTTCATAGGATATGGGAAGAAGGCAAAGCAGAATGACCTTCCTGCTTCTACTATTTTCTCAATTTCTTCAGCTTAAAATATTTGATGTGCCATATTTTGAAGTGCCGTGTCTTAATCTCCATCACTATACATATGAAGATCTGAGGAAGAGAATTCCAAGAAGAGGGGACAGCAGGTGTGAAGACGCTATAGGAGGAAAATGTGTGGGTTTTATAGGCAATGAAACAGAGGGAGGGAAATGGAAGAGAAGAAGGTAAGGATAGATGGTGTGCTTTCTTAGTTATATAGTTGGAAGACAGTGACTTACCCCAGGTGCTACATACAGCTTGGGGGGAAGTTAAGCTAACATCCTTGATATTTATCATTTGGCAGAAAAGTTCAGTTCACCAATAACAAATATTTTATTTACTTTTTAAAAATTAAAAGAAAATTAATGTTTATTTTTGAGAGAGATAGAGACAGATCGTGAGCAGGGGGAGGGACAAAGAGAGAGGGAGACACAGAACCCAAAGCACGCTCCAGGCTCTGCGCTGTCAACACAGAGTCCCACACGGGGCTGGAACCCACGAACTGTGAGATCACAACCTGAGCCAAAGTCAGATGTTTAACCAACTGAGTCACCCAGGCACCCTTCTGTATTTTTCTTGTTGTTGTTGTTGTTGTTTAAGTAGGCTCTACACCCAACTTGGGGCATGAACTTACCACCTGAAGATCAAGAGTCATGGGCTCTACCACTGAGCCAGCCAGTCACCTCTCTTTCTCTGTTTTACTAGCAGTGAAATTGAGCCACAGAATGGTTAATGACTTACCTGTCTCCTGAGAATTAAGAGGCAGAGTCAGACTTAGAATTCAGAGCCCACACTCCTAACCACTGTGTTAGCTTGCAGTTTTCAACAATGTAGAAGGTTCACCAATATGAAAACTACTCTCAACACAACACAGTTCAGCTATGCTGGACATGTGCAAAGACTGTGTAAACATTAGGAATGTTGACATAAATGCAACATGGGGTGCCTGGCTGACTGAGTCTGTAGAGTGCAATTCTTCATCTCAGAATTCTAAATTTGAGCCCCATGTTGCATGTAGAGATTACTTAAAGATGAAAATCTTTAGAAAGCATATTTACTCTTAAGTCATTAGCTGAAGTTAGACCATAAAGTCACATTCGTGTTCTTATTTATGAATCAGTATATCCTATCTCATATGCTATTTGAATAACGCTATTTTGTAAGGCTTCTGTCTGTGTTCTAAAGGGGCTGACTAGTATCTGATCAACTCTCACTCAGTGCGAAAGGAAGGAAAGGCCATTGGTGTGGGAATAGAAAATGTATTACCCTTCACTAATCAACAACAATGGGACTATGGGAGCGGGGCGAATTTTGCTAATGCAGATCTTCATGACAGTTTGAGGGATGGTTTATGCACCTACACCTAGCAATTATCTGTGCTTCATTTTTTTTGAAAGTTTTTGTTTATTTTGAGAGAGAGAGCATGAGTGTGTGCAGGGGGGGAGAGGGGAGAAAGAGAGAGAATCCCAAGAAGGCACCACACTGTCAGCACAGAGCCTGATGTAGGGCTCGAACTCACGAACCATGAGATCATGACCTGAGCTGAAACCAGGAGTTGGCCTCTCTAGGGACTGAACCACCCAGGCACCCCTCTGTGCTTCATCTTTAATCTATAGGTAGCACTGAAAAATCATTAAAAGTAAATGGCCTCCAAAAGGGTAGAAAGCCATCTCTTTAGTAATTCTGCCTTGAGATTTTCCTTCCCCCTTATGTTGAAATGAAATGAGAAACAAAGAGAGAGACTAAAAAAGAAAAAGAGAAATAGAGCACAGACCCAGCAGAAAACAAAGAGGTTGATCACCTTGGTCAATTTTATTTTTAAGGTGACAAGTTAAAGAAAATAACACCCTATTGTTCTCGCTGCAATGGGGAGGAAGCATTGATATGTTAACTACCCTCTTGGCCTCTCTCGCTGAGGTGTGATTAGATGAAGAACGAAGTATTTTCAAACTTGAGATTGTAATTTCAGCCCTGCAGCTTCCTTAAATTCATTTGACTTGCTGTGGCTTTCGTGTTACCTTTCACAAAGAGCAATCATGTTATATGATAATTAGATTTGCAAAACAGATTTTTCCGAGAAGTAAGCACATACAGACTCCCTTGAAATTCCTTCCAATGCTCTCCTTTCAGCTCTCTCTTTGTCCTGCTGCCTGTCCTCTTCCCTTTACATCTTCCATTCCCCCCTTTACTTTGCACTTTATTCTTTTCCTTTTCAAATGACTAGATTGCAATAAACAGTTTTCCTTCACACACACAAACACACACAGACACACATCCATGCACCAGTCTCCCAACTGCATCCGCTACTGATTGGCTTCTTCCAAAAAGGACAAAGGGTCAGTCAGAGGAGCCATTCCTCAGTTAGCTTGTAGAGATTTGACAGACCCGGCTGAAATCAGTAGAAGTGACTGTCATTACAATGTTGCAGACAATCAAGTAATTGGATCCTTATGTGCTGGCTTAGAGACTCTGAAAAAGAAGTTAACTTCTCAGTGGAATTCTGATTTCAGTAAGAAAGGGTGAAGAAGTAAAAGGACACACCTATAATTATTCATCTAGTTTACCCTTGCCAAGTTAGTACACCAGTCTTTTATAGAGAATTTGTACTCATGCTATAACAGATTTCTGCACTTGTATTATAAGGAAATTGGATCTTTTCAAGTATTCACAAGAAAGTAGTAGCCTAATCTAACTTTATCATTATTTTTTTAATGTTTATTTTTGGGGGAGAGAGAGAGAGAGTGCGAGTGGGGGGTAGGCAGAGAGAGGAGACAGAGGATCCCCAAAGCAGGCTCTGCATTAGGAGTGGAGAGCCTGACATGGAACTCGAATTCAGGATTCGTGAGATCATGACCTGAACCAAAGTCAGACGCTTAACCCACTGAGCCACCCAGCTGCCCCTAAATTCCTTTAAGTACATGCATGCATACCTACATATACTATAACTCTGTAACCATTATATTTCTGGACAATAACATTTGCCGAGGAGTTCAGCAGAGTCAGAAATCCAACATGATTCCTTCACTTGAAGACCAGACCATGAGTAAAAGTTAAAATTCAAATAAAGCTTTATTAAAACCATAAAATTATTTTTGCTTAAATACTAAGGGAAACTTCACAAAGTTTAATATGTGATAAGGGCTGTTTTACCCCTGCATCTGAGGTAGCTAGCAACTCGGAACGGAAACTCTGGGGTCCCACTGACTGTATTCAAACCGTAGGTGTTTACTAGCTTGTAATCTTGGAAAATCATCTCATTTCTCTATACCTAAGGCACTCAATTTATAAAACAAGCAGAATTATGGTTGTTATGAAAATTGAATTAGTTAATCAAGTGAAGCGCCTACAATACTTGGCATATAGCAGGTGACACAGAAAGGATCTTTCACATTAAATTTGCTTCTAGGGGCACCTGGGTGGCTCAGTTGGTTGAATGTCTGACTTTGGCTCAAATCATGATCTGACCGTTTGTGAGTTCAAGCCCTGAATAGGGCTCACCGCTGTCAGCACAGAACCCTCTTCAGATCCTCTGTCCCTGCTCTTTCTCTCTCTGCCCCTCCCCATCTTGTGCTTTCTCTCTCAAACAAATATAAATAAATAAATAAATAAATAAATAAATAAATAAATAGACAGACAAACTTGCTTCTAACAAGAGCCATAACTGGTGCATATTTGTGCTATCATAAACTTGCTTTGGCTTTCAGGAGGCCATTGAATACCAGTTTTCTCATTTGTATAAAGAAAGCAGATCAGACCTCCTTTCTTTCTTTCCTTCTTTCCTTCTTTCTTTCTTTCTTTCTTTTTTTTTTTTTCTTTCTTTCTTTTCCTTCCTTCCTTCCTTCCTTCCTTCTTTCTTTCTTTCTTTCTTTCCTTTCTTTCTTTCTCTTCATCTCCAACATTCCTCCTAGAGACATTTCTAGGACCTTTAACAAACTTCAAAAGCACATAAACTGGTAAACTGGTTTAAACACTGTTGTGTGTGATATAGGCTCAACAACTCTAAAAACATCGCAGTAATTGAGTAATTGGCCACAAACACTTCTAGTTCAGATGCCAAGGTTAGGGAATGCAGAAGTAACAGCATAATAATAAATAATCAAATACCCATACCATTCCAGCTGGGTCGAGAGACATAACAGAGAGCTGTATCCCACATTATCAAATAGCCCCCATGGGCACTCACTGTAGAAAGGAGAGAGTTGGAAATTATTCCTGACTAGTTATCAGGAAGACAGTCAGGCAAAGAAAGTATGGCAGTGCTAGACGACAACTGGGCTGAACATCCATTGGACTGGATTCTCTGGGAAGCAGAAATGATATAGTGCAGAATGCTACTAGGGAGTGAAATAAGGGTCAGGGTTGAAAGGACGAATTACTTGGAAACTGATCAACAAAATTTTCTGCACTTTGTCAACCACACATCAATTAGTATGATACCATCCTACTGTTCTGTCTGAGTCATGGATGCTTTGGGCTTACATTTTTCTTTCTCATAAACTGCAATAAAATCTCTACATATATTAAGTGTTCACTTCATGTTTATTAATAAATTAATGAGCCCTCTTAAATTTTCAGCCAAAGGAAATTAAAATAGAGCCAAAAGCTGGGGTTTCAGAGAACTTAAAATTCTATGAATTTAAAGTTGAAATACCTCATTTTTTAAAAAATTTTTTAACATTTTTATTTTTGAGAGAGAGACAAGGAAAGACAGAAAGAGCACAAGCAGGGGAAGGCCAGAGGGAGAGCGAGACATAGAATCTGAAGCAGGCTCCAGGCACTGAGCTGTCAGCACAGAGTCCGACATGGGGCTCGAACCCACAAACTGTGAGATCATGACTTGAGCTGAAGTCAGGCACTTAACTGACTGAGCCACCCAAGTGCCTCATTATTTTTATTTTGTAAAGAGAGAAATACTACTAATTGGGATCTCTTCTAAGTCACTAAAATGATTTTTACCTCATCTGGTTTTGGTGAGAAAAATATGTAAAAATCACCAATATCCCCTTCAATGGTACCACAATAACAAAACGACTTCTTGATGCCATTTGGTCAATCACTTTAACCCAGTAAACAAGAATCACCATTACATGGGGGTCATCTGAATATTCCAGATATGTTGCCACCTCTATTACTTTCGTACATGATATAATTAAGAGTCTACTCCATCCACAACCATGTTATTTTTTTCAGGTTTGCCAGGCACATGAGGGTTAGGAAGATTATCCATACTCTTCAAAAGTGTATGTGGTTTTTTTTTTTTTTGGACTTATGGTTTCTTGTGAAAATATATATTTTGGCTCAGATATTAGCTCGATGCAGCATTTATGATCAGTAATGTTTTTTCAACCAGCACATATGCCCAGGAAGGCCCTGGGAAAATGTTTGAGGGAGCATTGTACTGAATATATGTTTTTACCACACTCAATATTCTAATTTTAAACATTTGATATTTTCAATGCATCTAATTCACCATTTCCTCCAAACAGGGAGAATGCCAATTTCGGTCACTCAAGTCTTCAAAATAAATATTTTTTTATTTATCATGATTTCATTTTTCTATAATTTTGGTTGTTAACTCCTCTTCAGTGTTAATTTGGGACCCAAGAATGGCAGTAAATAATTATGGGGGGCCTGGGAGAACTCATGTAGGGAATGAAGACAAAAAGCCTGGGATTGGGGCTCCTGGGTGGCTCCGTCGGTTGTGCGTCTAACTCTTGATTTTGGCTCAGGTTGTGATTTTGTGTTTGGTGAGATTGAGCCCCGCGTTGGGCTCTGCGCTGACAGCGTGGGGCCTGCTTGGGATTCGCTCTCTCTCTCTTTCCCTGACCCTCCCTCCCTCATACTCACACTCTCTCTCTCAAATAAATAAACTTAAAAAAAAAAGGTGAAAAAACAAGTTTCTCCATTCAAGGGGTTTTTATTTCTGCAGAACTTCATATGTCCTCAAGAAACTGTCAGACCAGGATGAATGTACTGTGGCCCACAAGGGAGACTTAACTGCTATGGTGGTGAAAAGGCTATGATAACAAAGGAAACTTTCCAGATCCCCAGAAGAGAGCCGAAATCACTTTCAGTTGGCAGGAATCAGAAAATGCTTATGGAGGAGACCTAATGTATTTCTTTTTTTTAATTAAATTAAGTCAGATAAAATTTAATGAACATTAAATTCAAGAGTGGGAGCTATGTCTGAGTCCTCATTTTATCCCTGATATCTAGAACCAGAGCCCAGAACATAGTAGTAATTTAATTACTCGACAAAACACTTGTTGAACTGATCTTGAGTAATTGAATTAAACTCAAAACAACTAGTAGGGCTTCAATGAAATAAAATTGAGACACACAGACCAGGTCTTTCCAAAGTAAAAAAAAAACATGCAGCATGAGCAAAGAGGAAAACGCTACCAGGGAGTAATCCATCCTAATTGGGATGGATTGACATTTTCACAGACATGGTTCTATTTGAAAGTTTAATGATTTTATATGAGATGCACAGGTTTTAGTATCATGGTTAAAGATGGAGTCCAGTATCAGAGAGCTGTATCCGAGAAGGTGGTGAGGGAGTACATCAATGAGGGTGGACTCTTTATTTCAGACTTCTGGCTGAATGAAGCTGAATGCAATTGGGCAAAGACAGAATTTTTTGATTAGAGAGAGCACATTTATAGGGAGAGAGAAGGATAGATTCAGATGCAAGTGGGAAAGAAGGCAAGTTAGGTGAGCAGGGTCTCCTAGGGCAAATGAGGGCCCCGGATCAAAATCGAAGGAGGAAGACGTCCAAGGCCAGACCGACGCAAGCTGCATCTTGGCTTTGCTAGTAGCCATTTAATTTAATTTGGGACAAGTCACTGAATTCTCTGAGTTTGTTCTCTCACCTGCAAAATAGTGATGAAACTTAAATCATCAGCATATGGTGTGTAAATAAAACAACTTCTGTTAAATTCCTGACATCCATAGTATGCCACTATAAAAATAAGTATGTTTTTTGTGGAATCATAGAGGCAATGTATCTACTCATAGAATATAGGGCTATATATAAGTGTTTTGGTTTCCTGGGACTTCTGTAACAAAGTACCACAAACCGGATGGCTCAAAACAATGGAAATGTATCATGTCACCATTCAGGAGGCCTTGGCACTCTTTGGTTTATAGCAACATAAATCCCATCTGTGCCTCTGTTGAACATGGCCTTCTCCCTGTATGTCCTTGTGTGTTCCTGTGTCTCTTCTCCTTTTTCTTATAAAAACACCAGTCATATTGTATTTCGAGTCCACCCTATTCCGGGATGATCTCAATCTTAACTAATAACATGTGCAAAGACCCTAATTACATGTGCAAACAAGATCACATTCTGTGGGTCCAGGTTGACATGAATTTTGGGGGGACACTATTCAATCCAGTATAAGAAGTATATTCCTAACTTTACTTTCATAATGGCTTCAACAGACTATGATTATAAGAACTAGGATTTGGGCTAGGAGGGGAGGAAACCAAAATGACTGAGGGCTCAGTTCATGAACTTTGAATTCCATCTCTTCCTCTTCCCGGTTATATAGCCTTGGGAGCCATACCCTCTTTAGTTGATAGTTTTCTCATCTGATAAACCTGGAGTAGTACTTCAGTGTGTTTGGGGGCAGATTAAGTGAAGTAATATATGCAATGCCTGTAGCCTAGTACCTGGCCCAGAGGGACAGTGCTTGGCTCACTCCAAGGAGCCTGACTTGTACTGTAGGTAGGGTGACGTGGAGGTTTTTGTTCACATAACCAAAGATGATCCATCATTTTCATCTAGTTGCAGACTAGAAGTACTGTTTGCAGAGCCACTTGCATTGTTTTGACTAATCATTTTGCTACTGAGATTTCTCCATGTCTTGTTGTTCAATACCAGCATAAATGATTTACCACCGTTGGTGATTCACATTCCATAGAAGTGCTGGACCATATGTCATTGTCCTTTAGTGTCCAGCATTTTAGTTTGCCCATTGACTTAATTTTTTTAATTCTAAAAAAAATGTTTACTATTTTTGAGAGAGATAGACAGACAGAGAGAGCATGAGTGGAGGAGGGGCAGAGAGAGGGAGACACAGAAATCAAAACAGGCTCCAGACTCTGAGCTAGCTGTCAGCATAGAGCCTGCTGCAGGGCTCAAACCCACGAACCATGAGATCATGACCTAAGTGGAACTCAGATGCTTAATTGACTGAGCCACTCAGACGCCCCCTTGCTAAGCCTTAATAACTCTTACAGGTGGAAAACCTGATATTTTATATCAATTTTTTAAAATGAGAAAATTGAGGGGCCCCTGGATGGCTCGTTTGGTTAGACAGTTGACTCTTGATTTCAGCTCAGGTCATGATCTCGTGGTTTGTGAGATCAGCCCTGCTTGGGGTTCTCTCTCTCTTTCCCTCTCTCTTTACTCCAGCTCCTTCTCAAAATAAAGAAACTTTAAAACAATTTAAAAAAGAAATAAAATGAGAAATTTGATGTTTAAAGTAGTTACATGACAAATACAACACTTAATTGTATCCTGTTTGATGAAGAGGTCATATAACTATATATTCCACAAATATGTATCTTGGCTTATATTGGCCATATTGTAGGAGTTCATTGTTTGTCATCTGATAATGACATATAAACATTTTTAATCAACATATTCAGTCTGTGGTAGTCACTATTTTATCCTGAAGAAAAGTCACTATTATACCTCTGAATATTTTTTTTTAATTTTTTTTAATGTTTTATTTATTTCTGAGAGAGAGAGTGCATGAGCAGGGGAGGGTCAGAGAGAGAGGGAGATACAGAATCTGCAACAGGCTCCAAGCTCTGAGCTGGCTGTCAGCACAGAGCCCGACACAGGGCTTCAACCCACTAACCGTGAGATCATAACCTGAGCCGAAGTCGGACGCTTAACCAACTGAGCTACCAGGTGCCCCTATACTTTTGAATATTCTTAAACTTGGCATGAAGTTATATTGTCAAAATCTGTATTGGTTTCCTGTTTTTCCTGTTGGTTTGCTTGAGTTAACACTCAATTTTGCTAGTTTGCTGTCTTCCTATATACTGTGCTGAGAAGTCTGAAAAAGAACTAACAATTTGAATAAACCCTTTGCTATTCATGGTGCACTTTTAATTTTTACTTTTCTAAAAGTTTATTCTCTTTTATTTATTTTTTAAATATTTCCTTACTTTTGAGAGAGAAAGAGGGAGAGAGAGAGAAGAAGAAGAGAACGAGTCGAGGAGGGGCAGAGAGAGAGGGAGACAGAATCCCAAGCAGACTCTGCGCTGTCAGTGCAAAATACGCAAAATACGTGCGTCTCAAAGCCACAAACTGTAAATGACCTGAGTCAAAATCAGACACTCAACCCACTGAACCACGTAGGTATCCTTGAGTTTATTTAGTTTCAAGTGATCTCTACACCTGGCAAAGGGCTCAAACTCACAACCATAAGATGAAGAATTACATACTCTTCTGATTGAGCAAGGTAGGGACCCTGATGCACTTTTTTTTTTAAGTGTATTTATTTATTTTGAGAAAGAGAGAGTGCAAGCAAGGAAGGGGCAGAGAGAGGGAGAGACAGAATCACACACAGGCACCTCATTGTCATCACAGAGCGTGATGTAGGTCTTGAACTCATGAACCACAAGATCATGACCTGAGCTGAGGTCAAGAGTCAGGCACTTAACTGACTGAGCCACCCAGGCACCCCAAAAGATTTCTTTTTTTTTTTTTTATTCATTTTGGGGGCGGGGGAAGAGAGCATGCGCAGAAGCATGGGAGGAGCAGAGAGAAAGAGAGAAACAGAGGATCCAAAGAGCCGATGTGGAGCTCAAACTCAGGAACTTCGAGATCATGACCTGAGGACAAAAGCAGACTCAACGAACTGAGCCACCGAGGCATCACCTGATACACTTTAATATGAGTCCAAACTCTTTTATTTCATTGATTTTGTGGAGCGACGTACAAATACAGCACAGTAGTGTAGTACTCCCTAACACTATGTTTCCAGTCATTAAATGGGCAAATCATCTTTTTTTTTTTTTTTTTAATTTCTAGAGAGAGAGACAGCGTGAGCAGGGGAGGGTCAGAGAGAGAGGGAGTCACAGACTCTGAAACAGGCTCCAGGCTCTGAGCTGGCAGTCAGCACAGAGCCCGACGCGGGGCTCGAACCCACGAACCGCGAGATCATGACCCAAGTGAAAGTCGGACGCTTAACCGACTAAGCCACCCAGGCGCCCCCAAATCATCTTTGATATGAGGAACTACTGTATACGATTGCCTGTTATAAAGTACATGCATAATTAGGCAGGCAGGGAATTTTACAGACTGACTTGAAGAACTAAGACAAATCATGCATTAAAATCAAATCTCCAGGAGCTCAAGGTTGTGTGCCAGCTGCCTGAACCTAGGGAAGTAAAACACAACAGAATGCCAGGTAGTTCGTTCGTAACAAGTTGCATATGCTCTAGATTTGGTATTTTGGCTCTACTTGCATCCCAGAGTGTATCTATACTTTCCTTTTGGTTCACTTTACAGTGAATACATGATTTCCATTTGTAAGAGCTACATATGACAAGGAAGTGCTTCAAAAGGTCTCAGAGCACATGTGCAAGAGACAACACTAGACTGTTCCCGTCTTCTGAATTCAGTGGGAGATAAAGTGAGGATTTTTTTCTCCGTGTTTCATTTCTGTGTCTGTGCTATGTTAGCCTGGTATGCCACCACATATAAATTTTTTTTAACCGAACCCAGATTTCATGAGTTTGTGGCTTTCTTTTAAAAGTCCTGGATGGTATCGCAGAGGAAAGTGATCCCCACTACTTTTTAAATTGCACTTTGCAAAATAAAAGTGTAAACATTTTTCAGATTTATTTCGGAACATTCGAAAACCCCAGGAATGCTTGGTGATATAAACCCACACAGATTAAGCAATTTAAAGATTTGGAGCAAATAAGCACCACTCAGCAGCGGGTTTAGTAAAGAGAAAGCATTTCAGCACATGTTCTGCCACAAAGTATTTGGGAGCCTTAAGTCAGAGCTTCAGAATTCCTTCTGAAAAGGACAAAAGAGAGACTTCCTGTCATTTCGATTGGTTTCTGCATGTGGGACCAATATGGGCAATTCAAAGTTTAAACAGATGCAAATGGTGAGGGGTGGCGGCAAAACCCTGCCTTGTTTTACATATTTCTCCACATCCAGATCATCGTCAGGCTCTCCTAGGAACTTTCTCGGTGGACTTCCACTACATTACAGCACGCTTGAATGGTTTATTTCGCCAATATTTGCTTATGGAAATAAAGGGGAGTGACGGGGGAGGGGGAAGGAGAGGAGGGGAGGAGGGGTTTGAGACCGAGGGAGGCTCGACCACAGCACCAGTAACCTTGTCTGATGTGATCATTAACCTTTCTGGAAAACGCAGCTGGCAGTTCTCGGAGGCTCGTCATTAGAATGTGAGGAGAGCCACACAGATATTGCCCAGACTATTCAAAGATTGTTTGGTTTACGCCTAGAGCTATTGCTCCGCTCCCGTGTGGCAGAAAAATGAGGTTGCGACAATTCTTTTTTGCGTTTTGTATTTTTGTGATGAGTCTTCTTCTTATCAACGGACAGAGACCAGGTAGGACTTTGATACATTTGTACCGAGTATCTTGTTTATGCCTGTTTGGGTTCGTGGGTCTGAGCACGATTATGTCCCGTTGAAAAGCTCTTAGGTGCGCTTAGAGGCGTTGGGGGTAAATGTGTAGGATTTCGGAACTATGCTATCTCTCCTTTTAGGTCTATTATTTGTATATTTTTTAAAGTTGACAGATTTTAAGATGATGATAAATATTTTTCCACTGTTTTTCTAAGTTCAGAGAAAATTTATTCCGAAGCAATTTTAGATATGTTGTCCTTACAAGTAAAAAGAAATAGACCGTTTGGTCTATTCATTACAGAGGTAAACAGACTTACAGATTTTTAGGTAAAATACAAAATTCAAAGTTTATTGGAAGAACATTTTGCTGGCTAGAGTAGGGCAATATTAATAACTTGAATTAACAACATGAACACCATGTGACAAAATGCAGATAAAATCTTATAACAGGTTATTGTAGCTGTTATTTGTGGTTATATAATTAGATGTCTCAATTAAAAATACGAGGTTTAGTATTATTGTGCTTACAGAGCCAAAAATATCAAAAATATTTAGTCAAGATAATGTTAATTTACTTGACACATTTTTCAAAGATGATATCTGTTGTGTTCTTAACCAACAGGAATTTAGTGTGTAGAGTTATTCTAATGTGCTTTTACTTCAAAACCAAATATCTAAGATTTCAAAGCACTAGCACATAAAAAAAAAGAATAAAGTTTTCTGACTCAGGAAAGAGCAACCCAGACTTAAATAGAAAGGTGAAAATATCCATTCCAAATATGTTAGTTTTTTTTTTTATGGTAATGTTCTTCTCCGTTTAGAGTGGACAATGGTGCATAACGGGTTAAAAATTCAGTCTCTGCCTTTTAGTTAAACTGAAGTTTGATCACTGAGGTTATTTTGGATGATGTCCCCTGGTTTGCCCTTTTAGATAAATGAGAAACATTTCCAAATCAGCAATTTGGAAAGCAGTTGATCCCTTCTAATTTATAGCAATTGCTAATCAAACTTTTCTGAACTACAGAACACCTTGGACAGTGTTCTTATAAAATACCTGTGATTAATTCACTACATGAGATGAAAAATCCAAGCATTTAGGAAGAAGTCCTGTGGGTGGAGGAGATTATGACTGCTAGATCCTGATATTAACATGAACTGTTAGGAATATACTCTGGGTCTCTGCATCGCGTTAATTTTTATGCCACAATCACATCGGGGCAAGCAGCAAATAATCACAATATAGTTTGGATCCAAAATATCCCCCTACATCCTCTAGGTTAAATAACAGTTCATTTTCTGAAAAATGCTCCTAATATTCCCCCCTCTTTTTTTTTTTTTTTTTTAACTCAGCTAACTTGGCATTAAGAAGAAAATTGCACAGACACAACTGCCTTCAGAGGAGATGTATGCCTCTCCATTCCCGGGTGCCCTTCCCCTGAGGTATTTCTGATAGGATATTGTAGGCAATATCCCAGATTAGAGATATTGAAGAAGGTTTATTTCTATTTTGTAATATGTGCTAATACCTTTAAGGTGATACCAGTTTGAGGGACGGGTCCTAACAGATGAAACAGTGAATGGCCTGATATTTGAGAATTGTTGGAAAATCTTGATAATTGCTGAATCTGAGAGATAGCTGCATGGGGATTAATACTACTGTTTGTGTTTGACACTTTCATAATTAAAATATCACATACCAGGAGAATATAATTATGAGAATATCTTTATTTTTTTTAATGTTTTATTTATTCTGAGAGAGACACACAGTGTGAGCAGGGGAGGGTCAAAGAGAGAGAGGGAGACTAAGAATCCGAAGCAGTGTCCAGGCTCTGAGCTAGCTGTCAGCACAGAGCCTGATGCGGGGCTCGAACCCACAAAGCGTGAGATCATGACCTGAGCCGAAGTCGGACGCTTAACCAACTGAGCCACCCAGGCACCGCTATGAGAGTATCTTTAAACATGTGTTTTGAAAAACACTGAATAGTTCTGTCCATGCTCCAGAACAAGCACATTTCCCACTAAGACCACTGAATCCTTAAAAGCATTTGGACATATTTGCCTAATGACACCATATAAATGATGTACTATCCTTGCTATTTTAATAATTTATTTTTTTAAATAAATAAATAAATTATTAAAATAACTTCTTTTTCTTGACAAGATTTCTTTTAATGCATGCAATCAATTTCATAGTAACCGCGTGGAAGTTTTCCAGCCTTCCTCTAGAACTGGCTTTGATGTTTGTTTCATCTTTAAGGATAAATTCTGAAAAGAATTTTGCTCTTCTCCCCTCTTTTTTTTTTTTTTTTTACATTCGCTGAAATTCCATTGAGTTTATACCACCACCATTCCCAGTAATACTGCTTGAGTCATTTAACTTCCCAAGTTTGCATTTCTTCATACTAAAAACTAAATGACTTGGCATTCCATTGTAATTATGTTAAGCTCTTTTAATTCTTATAAAATATCTCATCCTTTAAAAAATGCCATAGAACTATCCCTCAGCTGGTTAACGTACACAGGCAGTTGTTAAATTAGCTTCTTCAGCTGGTCTGTAGACTGTAGTGTTTATGGCACTATTCATTCAGATGAAAGAATGGTTGCCCTGCCTATTGTTTAATACATGCTTTTCAAACCTGGTGAACGTCCTGTAGTAAAGTAGGACATTAAATGAAGGAAGAGCAATTCAGTAATCACGTGTCAAGAGGACTAAGACAAAAAGCCAAGTTCTCTGCACCTGTATCTATAACAAATTACCCTTGCTATCAAAATATGAAAAATAGCTTTGGTGGAGAAACCCAGAAAGATACAGCCAATTACTAGGGACTAAAACATGCTTTAAAAGGATTTTCTATGCTAACAAATCCTTTGGCGTGTGTCACTAGTGCATTTCAGTCTCACATATAAATAGTGGTAAAATCTGTGCTTAGGAGGAGTGGAGAAGTTCAAGACTTTCCCAGCACTCCCCCACAAATAACAAAAGAGAGGAGGAGGTTCGCAGTAGCAAGAGAATTCCTGCATATACAGGGAGAGATACCTTGCATAAGGCAAATAAAAGCCCTCAGTTAGCCTAGGGTTGTATCAGCTTTCTCCACAAACCACCTGCCATAAAAACTAGGGTTGCAAGTAAACAAGATAGAATTAACGAAATTCGAATTGTCAAAGTTAAGGAACATTTTGATCCATAAACCAATAAAAGCCTCGTAAGCTGTTTACTAACGGCAATCCTGTACAAAATTTGGCTGATGGCTGTGAAGAACTGCTCAGGTTACAGCATCTATTTTCTCAGTGTTTAGACTAGACCTACATGCCAGTAAACAGTTCTTTGAAAAATGTATAAAACTCCCATTTTGGAATCCCTCGATAGCTTAAGAGGCAATGCAGGATAAATATTAAGATAATTTTCCAAGATCTTGCTCAATGAGTGCTATAATAACAAGTGCTACCTTCAAATATGAAAACATAATTCTCATTGTCCTAAACTTGGCGTATTTTTTAGTATTCCTACAACACAACTTGAGAACCGAGTAAATCACTATCGACCTAAGTGGTGGAACTTTAAGACAGAACCTCCCCCTCTGTTTTCTGCATGTGTTATTTATTTATTAGGGATTTGTCTGTTTGGTTACCTACTTGCTGTCTTTTACTTTTTACGTAAGCTCTACACCCCACGTAGGGCTTGAACTCCCCACCCTAAGATCAAGAATTGTGTGCTCTACTGACTAGCCAGCCAGGCATTCCTGTTTTCTTCATGTTTTAGATAAAAGTCACGCATTTGATTTGATTCAGTCAGGGTCATGGAACACTGTAAAAGGATAGGTAAAGTAAACAGTTGACTTTGGAAGTTTTCCGGATTAACCTTTAAAAGTAGTTAAGACTTTACGTCCCTTAATAGGAAAGCACTATTATCTTTACTTTGTCAATCTTACCAGCTCCTAGAGTCCTCTCAGTGACCCTCAGTGACATTTCCTACATTGTACAGTTGAGTTAATTAAGTAGAAAAATCTGTGCTGTGTAAAATTTATTCTCTTGATAATTATTTTTTCTCGCTGAAGTATGTTAACATCGCATTCAGTCCTAAGTGAATTAGAGTGGAGGAATACAAGAGAAAATGTGTCAGGAAATCAACTTTGCAGGTTAATAGAGAGCTTTAGAGCGGAAAATGAGGTATGACCTTTAGATTCTAATGATTTTCCTCTTCCAACCATAAATCTACATACATACATACTCTATCTACTTTTTTTTTTTTTTTTTTAAGTAAACCCAGGGAGCCTGGTTGGTCCAGTCAGTTAAGCATCTGACACTTGGTTTCAACTCAGGTCATGATCTCATGGTTTGTGAGTTCGAGCCCCACATTGGGCTCTGTGCTGACAGCATAGAACCTGCTTGGAATTCTTTTTTTTTTTTTTTTAATTTTTTTATGTTTTTATTTGTTTCTGAGAGAGACAGACATTGTGAGCAGGGGAGGGTCAGAGAGAGAGGGAGACACAGAATCCGAAACAGGCTCCAGACTCTGAGCTGTCAGCACAGAGCCCGATGCGGGGCTCGAACCCACAAACTGTGAGATCATGACCCAAGCCGAAGTAGGACGCCTAACCGAATGAGCCACCCAGGTGCCCCAGAACCTGCTTGAAATTCTTTCTCTCTCCTTCTCTCTGCTCCTCTTCACTCACACATCTCTGTCTCTCTCAAAATAAATAAATAAACTTAAAAAATAATAAAGTAATCTCTATACCCAACATGGGGCTCGAACTCACCACCCCAAGTTCAAGAGTTGGATGCTCCACTGAGACAGCGAGGCACTCCTATCTAGCTTTTTAGTAATAATTATGACATATGCTCATGGTGTCAAATCTTTTCCTAACAGTATGAAAGAATGTAAAGTTAAAGGTAAAAGTCTCCCAGTCTATCCTACTACCCTTTGCCATTTCCCAGAGGCAATGGCTATGAACAGTGTTTGGAAAAGGTACATTTTTAAAATATCTATTTATTTATTTTGAGAGAGAGAAAATGCAAGCAGGAGAGAGGCAGAGAGAGAGGGAGAGAGGGAGAGAGAATCCCAAACAAGCTCAGTACTGTCAGCACAGTGCCTGACAGGGGGCTCCATCTCA
Source organism: Proteles cristata cristata (assembly GCA_017311185.1). NCBI lineage: Eukaryota > Metazoa > Chordata > Mammalia > Carnivora > Hyaenidae > Proteles > Proteles cristata. The sequence continues at coordinate 23,101 of JAESUZ010005093.1, forward strand.
TCGGCTGAGATCATTACCTGAGCCGAAATCAAGAATCAGACTGACTGAGCCACACAGGCACCCTGATAAAGGTGCATTTTAATACATTATTTTAAATTGAGACTAGCTAATACTCTCTTATCACTCTTGATTACTATTCAAAATGTTAAGTACTTCTAGTTCTCTATGTCCTGCCATATTCTTACCCTTCAAAGTTACGGGCTTCTGTCTCCTTTGACCAAACCTCTACCCTTGCCTGCCAATTTTTTCTGCAATTGTCTGGTTTATTGTCTTGGCCCTTCTCACTCCATGCTGCCTCTTTGGCTGAACTGAAAGCCAACTAACTCTCTTCAACACAGAGTCTCTAGTTTTGCGAGGACTTTGTCCACGTTAGCAAGACTTTCTGGACAGCTTTTTTTTCCCCTAAGTTTTTAAATGTATTTTCTTAGTAATGTGTACACCCTACTTTGGGCTTGAACTCACGTCCCCAAGATCAAGCACCACATGCTCTTCCAACTGAGCCAGCCAAGTGCCCCTGGGAAGAAGTCTTCAGCTTACCTTTAGGCACCCCTTATTTCCATTTGCTCTATTTAAACTCTAATGATCTCTAGTTTCCTTCTCAGAGAAAATGGAGATCAACAAGCTTTAAAATCAGACTCTTGCATTCAAACTACAATCATTTCCATCTGCTACACTTCTATTTTCCCTTTGTAGTCTTTTATTAGGAGGTTCCTCTCCTGGGTATGCTCAGTCTCTTTACACCTCAAGAATCTGATCTAACCATTAACTCTCTTTCTACAGATTGTTCAATATGTCAAAGCTGATCTATTTTACCTTTTAAACGAGGAAAACAGGTGTACCACTGACCCCATGGTGTTCTTTAGTGACCAACCCGTATTCTCTACATAGCCAAACTTCTTTAAAAGATAGCTATTTTATTTCAATACACTGCTCCCACGGCATTCAGGGAAAGATCCCCAGTGACATTCTTCCCAAGCCAGTGAACCCCATTTTGGTTCTAGTCTCGGTTATCTTGCTGTAGGTCAAAGAGTGAATAGATTTTCCTTGGTTTCTGTGCTCCCTTTTGATGATTAATCCCTGAAACAAACCACTATTCCTTTCAGGACGTGTACAGGGTGTCCAGTTGCCTACATGAAATTGCCTTAGCTGTTCTAAGTTCCTTCAAGTTCATGTCTACAATACATTGGCAAATCTCTAGCACGGCTTCTGCACAGCTTATTGCTGTAACTCAGTTCTCTGTTCTAGTACCGTGGTTGTCATCAGGAAGGACTTCCTTGATGGTCCTTTCTTTAAAAGAGCAATCCCAAAATAAACTCGTATTATAAAAAAGCAGTACCTCACCCTGCCCAAGATATTTCTATTTCCCTTTTCCTGGTTTGTTTTCCTGCATAACACCTACTGCCATCTGACATAATACACATTTACGTCGTTATTGTTTAGTTAGTCTTTGCCTCTCTTCATTACAAATGTAATTTCCATAAAAACAGGAACTTTGTTTTGAGCACAGCTATATGCCCAGTGAATCTAGTGAGCTCCATAGAAATATCTGATGAACTAATGAATACTTAAAAGTAAACTCTTCAATTCTGCCCACTCAGACATTTCTCCTGTGTTCTCAGAATTTGGAGAGTAATTGTAGATCTATCATATATCAGATGTTTGCTATGTATCAAGCACTATGCTATGAAATATACATTTTACTGTCTCAATGTAGATTTTTGAGCTGGTACCCTAATACTCAGTTCTAGCTGGTTTCTCAAGCCTGTCATTTCTACCTTGAAATATTTTTTAAAATCTGCTCGCTCCTTTTCATCTCTGTTACCATTATCTTAGTACCTATTACATCTCTCTAGCATGACTTCGACTCCTTAACTGATCACTGCTCCAGTTCCGATTCTAGAAAATCCATTTTTTCTTTTATCACCTGATCTTTCTGAAGTATAAATCCTGTCATGTCACATATTGATTAAAATTCTTAACTGTCCCTGTAGCCTTCAGGACGGCGAGAACTCCCATAATTTGACAAACAACATCTCAGAAAAAATACCTCTCCACATCATCTGTCACCTCCTCTCCCCTTCCATCTCCTAAAGGGGATGGATTTGAGCTCTGGCCACAAGCTTCTCTGTGGTCATTGGTAAGTCACTTGTCCTCTCTAAGTCTCCCTCCACTTCCAGCCATATAAGGAACTAGTAATGGTATTAACTTTGCCCTACCATACCTAGCACATGGTAACTGCTAAATCGATGGTAGCTAGAGTTAATATTACTAATTATTATTATTATTTTAATGTTTCTTTATTTTTGAGAAAGAGCACAAGCGAGGGAGGAGCAGAGAGAGAAGGGAACAGAAGATCTGAAGCAGGCTCTGTGCTGACAGCAGAGAGCCTGATGCAAAGCTCCAACTCACCAAACTGAGAGATCATGACCTGAGCTGTTCAGACGCAAAACTGACTGAGCCACCTAGGTGTGCCCCTAGAGTTGTTTTTATTAATGTTACTTTAAAACTAGTCTATTCTTCACCTCCTGTTGTCTACCTGCAATGTTTTTTCTTTACTCTTCTCCTTGCTAACTTTTTTAAAGATTTACTTACTGAAATCATCTCTACACTCAGTGTGGGGCTCGAACTCACAACCCTAAGATCAAGAGTTCCATGCTCTACTGACTAAGCGAGGCGGGCACCCCTTTTCCTCACTATTCCTCCTTCAAAAAACCTTTCCAGAGTGTGATACAAATTATGGGAGATCTCTACGTTTTGCTCTCTACCTATTTGAGTAATTCTGTCCAAGTACTTGGCTCCCTACACTGTAATACCTTGTTAACTGGCAGGACTGCTCATTCCCTTCCTCAGCATGCTGTAAATTCACCAAAGGCAGAAAGCCTGTGTTCTGACATTGTTAAATTAACATTTGTTACAGTGGAGCACCTAGTAGAGAACAATGAGGCAGGTGAGCCTTAGTTCAGAAGCTGACCATAAGATAAATTGTAATAGAGATGTTTATCACTCATGGGTACTGGAGGAAGTACACAGCATGCCAAGGGGGGCCACAGGGGAGGGGGGTAATCAAAGGACAATGCAGACCTACAGAAGGATGTAGAGCACATGCCTTTATTAGAGACTGTGGGTGGATTGCTTTCGGGTTCCTGGGTTGGAGTCTTATTGATCAATTCAAACCAAAAGGGGGGGTGTGTGTGGCTGCCCCCACCAGAGTTCTTATCTAAGGAATACTTAAGACAATACAGGTCCTGGGAGGCAAGGGACATTTGATCACAAGGGCTGTTGGGGAAGTGGTATCTCTGAGTTTACATATATTTGCTCGGGACTCTGTGGCAATATCCATATGAACCTGCAGGAGGCGCTAGTGTCCTGCAAAGTCCCTGCAGGCCGCGTGGCCACACAAAATGGATGCCAAGGAAGCAGTACCGGGAGTGGCACAGTTAATCTCTCAACAGTGGGTTATATTGACCTCTGTAGCTGATGAAAGTGTCCCGAATACAGCAGGCACTCCATAAATGTTGCTAAGAGAAATGAAATGAAACGTTTAGTTTTTATCTTAGCATTTAAGACTTACTATAATGAGGTTCGTGGGTTCGAGCCCCACGTCGGGCTCTGTGCTGACTGCCAGTTCAGAGCCTGGAGCCTGTTTCAGTCTGTGACTCCCTCTCTCTCTGACCCTCCCCTGCTCACGCTGTCTCTCTCTCTCCTAGAAATAAATAAAACATTAAAAAAATTAAAAAAAAAAAGACTTACTATAATGAGACCCCAACACACATTTTCAGGAAATAAACGAATAGTTGATAGGGAAAAATCTGTTGTAAGATGAGCAACCGGACTGATAAGGAAGTACCTGTCCCTGATCAAAGGCTCCCCTTCTGGGCTCTTCTTCCCACCCTGCTTGTCGCATACACTAATGAGGAATGCGTAAGTAACAGGCTATAAATTATTCTCTCTGCTGATGCTCTGGGCTCAGATCTCTGGAGAAGGATCTCCTCTGAGCCCACCGGTGTAAAATAAACCTCCTCCCTTCCAAGCTCTCCAAGTGCCACTTGGTTCTTCCGCCAGGTGATCCAGACCAGATTCTGTAACAGACTAACTGCCAGACAGAATTCTGATTTTTATCTCTGTGCTGGAAGTGTTTCTACTCCTAGGAATTGCTTCCCTCATCTCATTAAGTTCAAACCCTTCCCCTCCCGAAGGAATCTCTTCCAAGTTCCATTTTCTTTATGAGGCCCACCGTCATCCACTTAGCTTAAAATTATCTTCCACTCTCTCAACAATCACAGCATTTTTATCAGTATTATTTTTAGACTATCATATTCTACTATTTCTTTTTGCCAGATTTTATCAGTATTGGAATGTCAGCTCCTTGAAAGGCAAGATTTTGCCCCTAAACCTTAGAGTATAAACTTTTATAATGTGTGAATGGTCTGAGGGTGGCTCTAAAATATAGGGGATTTCTGCATGGATGGTAATATCTGTAGGATCTCTTACTTGAAACTAAATGAAAATCTTAAAGAAAAAAAATTTGTAAACCTAAATGAAATACAGAAAATTACCGTTTTCTCAATTAATTATAGTCCACTGTCCAGAAACCATACTCTAAGAAAATCTCTAATGTTGCTAACTTAGTGATGAAATAAAACTTTTCTGCAAAAATCATGCCTTAATGATGATATATTAAAAAATATATTACATATTGAACATACAAATCTATAAAATGTAGTTATGTTATAGATGATGTATTATAATAAATATTCCCCTACCAAAATGTGCATATGATAGACTAAACCCTAATTCCAGAGTTTTCTTTCACTTTGGAAACTGAATTAGTTACAAAGTATATAATAATTACTTCTGCAGATATGCATTTAAAGTACTCTATCATGTTCAGACATCTAAAATTTCTTTGTAACATACATCTTTTACCTTAGTTTGTTCTCAGAGATGTATTCAATTAGTGATCGGTCTACTAATACCTGGTTGACTTTATTATTACATAACAGCAACATTTGAAAAATATTCTTAGATAACAGCAAGTAAGTATTTGTTGCTATTTGGGTGATGAGAAGAACAAATCACTTACTGTTAACTACCTCACTACATTTCGCACATGGATGTATTTTTTTCTTTCTTAATAGTTGCCTATTGGGGCTACTGGATGGCTCGGTTGGTTAAGTGTCTGACTCTTGATTTTGGCTCAGGTCATGATCTCGTGGTCTGTGAGTTCAAGGCCCTCATTGGGTTCTGTGCTGTCAGCTTGCACTTCTTTGTCTCCCTTTCTTTCTGGCCCTCCTCCCCAAATAAATTAATGAACATTAAAAATAAAAAAGTGGTGTATAGTATTGAATGCCACAACTCTTTCAACACTATCCATAGTACCAAAATGTAAACATGAATTCTGAAGTTCCTGATCTTAATAAAATTCTAAACAATCCTCACCAGAAACATTTAGATTCTTGTCACTGTATCTACAATTGCTCAGAATAGTGCTAATTTATAATTAAAGTCCTTGATACTTTACCTGTTACCACTCAGAATATTTATTTATAAATAAATAAATAATGTAAACCTTCTCACCTCTGCTTTGTGTATTAGAGAAGACAAATAGGCAGCACATGCAGGCTTTCCCAAGAACTTTTCCTCCATCGGGTCTCAGCCGTGCACACCCAGTCAGCCACTGCCACTATTCTATTCCAACACCTTCTACCCTCCTCCAGACCCACTGGTTCCCTCTGGTTTTTCCTTCCTCAAGATCATACTCTATAATTCATTATTTGTATAATTGCTGCCAACATGACAGGTTCCCCTGCTGCTCTGTCTTCCTCACATTGTTCTGGAAGAATCCTGAAGTCTGCATCCAAGCACGTTACTGCTGCTGGAGAATACACGAGAAGTCAGACCTGAAGCCACTTTTAAATTGATCATCTGCCACTCCCCGTGCAGGAAGCCTCCTACGTCTCTCGTCAGCTTGCTGCCTTGTGCTCTGCAATAACTTCCTAGTCCCTCAGCTTCCCAGCACCAAATGAAAATCTTACCGAATCCACTTCCCAACCTGTCTACCCCCAGCCTCCTCTTCCCTCTTGCTGCCAAGGAAAGCATAACGATTCCTCCACCTAGGTTGTGGGTCTCGCCGTCCGTTCATGCTTTCTCAGGAATCTGAAACTGCCATTTACACATTTTCTTCATTCTCTTTGCCCTCGGATTATGTATCAACATGAAGGTTTAAATGCTGATAAGACTACACATTAAAACAAACCGTGCACACACCCCTGCACGTCTCGAACCAGTCTTTTGTACCCCTCATCTCTGATCCTTTTTTTAAATATTTTTATTTGTTACATTTAACTTTTAAAAAATAAACTGCACACCCAGTCGAGGGTTTGAACTCACGCAACCCCGAGATTAAGAGTTGCGTGCTTTACCAGTTAAGCCAGCCAGGCGTTCCATCTGATCCATTATTTTCCATTCACATCTCAACCCACTCTAATCTGTCTTACACCTTCTTTAAAATAACCATCAATCACCTTCAGTTTCTAAATTGACATAGGTTAGTCTTCCTTTTTATTTCTAGGCAGAATTTAACATCTGAATACCCAGTCTGCAAAAATCCCTTCCCTTCCCTTCAGTTGCAGACACCATACTTTTACTTTTCCCCTAAATTCAGCTAACCCCCTGGCTCCTAGGCTGGTTTAATCATACCTACAAAGACTTCCAAGGTGGAGTTTTTCTCTACTCTCTTCTGCTCCGTTTCAATCACCTCCCCCTCCCCTTTTTTGAAATTGAAGTGTAATTGACACACAATGCGTTTCACCCATCCCTTTGGCCTCAATCACCTCTTTATACTGACTAATAATAACTCTGGCGGGGAAAAAAGTCCATCCAGATGAGAACAAGTAAAGCTTATTTATCCAGAGCTTGCTAGAGCAAGCGAGTCAGCCACGGTCACTTGTGTTTGACAGAGGACCAGAGACAGACTGGGGAGTTGGAAAGTTTTATAGTGGAGAAAGTGAAGGTGGTATGATATGATTGGAAGTTGTTGGTATGGAGAAGTTGAGAGTCAGGCTACCGAGAAGTGGGGCTTCCTAGGTGATCGGTTTGGGGTGCATATGGCTTTCTTTGGTTAGTTCTGAATTGGAATGAGGAGAGAAGGGGCAAAATTAAGAGAACCTGGCAGTTATTGAGCAAATCTTGGCCACTTGAGCCCAATTGCTACAGAGTAGTTATGATTTGATTTTCTGGTTTGGTCGCTGTAGAGGTTGTGATTCAGAGTTGTGTTTTAATATATAGCCATTGTCCATTTGTGCATTCAGCCTCTCATTTCCAAACTTATTTCATCTCCAGTCCACACCACCCAAGTCTATTACTCTCTGCCTTGCACCAGCCTCTTCATACCTACTTTGTTTCTCTTTTGTCCATTCTTCATGTTATCGCTTCATACCACTCAAGATCCTTTAGTAATTTTTTAAAATAATTTTTTTCAATATTTATTTTGAGAGATAGAGCACAAGTAGAGGTGGGGCAAATAGAGAGGGAGAGAGAATCTTAAGCAGGCTCCATGCTTATCACCCCCATAAAGATGGACTCACACCCCTTAGCAGACACTCCCCATTTCTCCCCAGCTTTCTAATTCGAGACAACTACTTTATTCTTACTTGCTTATTCTGTACATTTTATATACATTCATATAATTTTTTTCTTTTGTGATTGGTTGTTCCACTTCATATTTTCAAGACCCATCCATATAGTAGCAGGCATCAGTACTCCCATTCTTCTTTAATGATTAAATAAAATTCCATTGTATAGAAAAATCACATTTTGTTTATTTTCACTATTTGGTTATTAGGAATAATTTTGTTCTGAACATTTGTTTATAATTTTTAAGTTTGTTTATTTAGTTTGAGACAGAGCACAAGCAGGGGAGAAGCAGAGAGAGAGGGAGGGGGTGAGAGAATCTCAAGCAGGCTCTGTACTGTCAACACAGAGCCTGCTTCAGATCCTTTCTGTCTCTTTCTCTGCCCCTCCCCTGCTCATGCTGTCTCTCTCAAAAATAAATAAACATTAAAAAATTTTTTGTTTGTTTGTTTGAGAGGCACCTGGGTGGCTCAGTCAGTTAAACATCCAACTCTTGATTTTGACTCAGGTCATGATCTCATGGTTCGTGAGTCTGAGCCCTGTGTTTGAGCCCTGCGTTGGGCTCTGCACTAACAGCTCAAAGCCTGGTTGGGATTCTCAGTCTCCCCCTCTCTCTCTGCCCCTCCCCTGTTCAAACATAAATAAAACAAGGATGCCTGGGTGGCTTAGTGGATTAAGTGTCCACCTCTTGGTTTCAGTTCAGGTTATGATCTCACAGTTGGTGAGTTCAAGCCCCATACTGGGCTCGGTGCTGGCAGCACAGAACCTGCTTGGGATTCTGTCTCCCTCTCTCTCTCTCTGCCATTTCCCTCATCCCTCTCTATCTCTTCCTTTCAAAAATAAGTAAATAAACATTTAAAAATAAATAAAACATTAAAAATGTTTTTATTTGAACATATGCTTTCAATTCTCTTGGGCATATACCTAAGAGTAAAATTTCTGGGTTATATGGTTATTCTATGTTTAACTTATTGAAGAACTGCCAAACTATTTTCCATCGTGGTTGCAGCATTTTGCATTTTACGTTCCTACCAGCAGTATATAAGGGTTCCAATTTCTCTGCATCCTCACCAACACTTTTTATTATAAACATCCTAGAGGTTGGTACCAGAGTCCCCCCCTTGTCCGTGATTTTGTCGCCCATGGTTCCAGTTCCTTGAAGTCAGCAGTGTTTCAGAAGCAGATGCGCCTCCTTCTGACCTATCTTCAGAAGGTCAACAGCTGCCTAACAGTACATGGTAATGCCTACATCATTCACCTCACTTCATCTTGTCACCTAGGCATTTTATCATCTCACGCTGCCAAACAAAGGGAAAGCATAACATTGTAAGGTATTTTGAGAGAAAGACACCACATTTACATGACTTTTATTAGTTTATTATTTTAATTCTATTTTGTTACTAGTTCTTGTTAATGTCTTACTGTATCTAATTTATAAATTAAATTTTATCATAGAGATGTGTGAATAGGAAAAAACACATAGTGTATATAGGACTTGGTACTATTCTGTGGTTTCAGGTATTCAGTAGGGGGTCTTGGAAGATCTCCTTCGGGGTAAGAGGAGACTTCTCTGTCTATCTCACTGTGATTTTGATTTGCACTTCCCTAATGACTAATGGTGTTGAGAATCTTTACATGTACTTACTGGCCATTTGTCTGTGTTTGGAGAAATGTCTCTTTAAATCCGTTGCCCATTTTTCAGTCGGCTTATTTGTCTTTTTATTGTTGAGTTGCAGGAATTCTTTATAGTTTGACGACATGGCCCATATTTGCAATTTGCAAAGATAGGATTTGCAGTTCTTTTCTTCCATTCTGTGGGTTGTGTTATCACTTTCTGGGGGTTATTCTTGAACGCAAAAATTGTTAGTTTTGTTAGAATCCAATTTGTCTATTTTTTTCCTTTGGTTGCTTATACGTTAGGCATCATATTTAAAAACCATTGGCTAATCCAATGTTACAAATATAATTTACACATATGTTTTATCTGTGAGATTTATAGTTTTGTCACTTACATTTATGGCTCTGATCCCTTTATTTATTTTTTAAATTCTTATTTTTATTTATTTAAGTAAACTCTACCCCAAAGTGGGGCTCTAACTCACTGTTCCAAGATCAAGAGTTGGATGCTTTACGGACTCAAGCCAGCTGCCCCTGACTATGATACCTTTTGAGTTAAATTTTATTTATGGTGTGAGGAGGGGACTTCCGGCCTCCTTTTTGTGTAGATAACCAGTTTTAGCACCATGTTGAAAACACTATTCTTTCCCCCATTTAATTATGTGGCTACTATTGTTGAAGATTAATTGTCCATAAATGCTAAGGTTTATTTTTGGACTCTCAGTTCTATTTCATTGACCTGAATGTCATTTCTTGTATTAATACTGTACTGTCTTGATTATTGTAGTATTACAGCAAGTTTTTAAACAGAGATGTGTGAGTCCTCCGGCTTTGTAGTTCTTAAGATTTTTTTGGTTATTCTGATTCTCTTGAATTTCTATATGAATTTTAAGATCTGCTTGTCAATTTCTGCAAAGAGCCAGCTGGAATTTGAATATGGACCGTGTTGAATCTGTTAATCAATATGGGAAGTATTGTCATTTAACAATTACGTTTTCTAGTTCAAGAACATGGGTGTATTTCCATTTAGTCAGATTTTTTTCAACAATGTTTCATAGTTTTTAGAATATGAATTTTACACTTATTTTGTTCAATTTATTCCTAAGTATTTTATTCTTTTGATGCTACTGTGAATGGAATTTTCTTAATTTCATTTTTGAATTGTGCATTGCTAATGTATAGAAATACAATTTAACTTTTGTGTATTGATCTTATCTGTTGTAAACTTAATGAAATTATTGATTCATTCTTATAGTTTTTTTTTTAATTCATTCTCATAGTTTTTAGTAGATCTGCTATGTATAAGTTCATGTCATCGGCAAATAGATATTTTTACTTCTTCCTTTTCTTTTTCTTTTTTTAAGGTTTTCTTGTTAAGTAATCTCTACACCCAACACGGGGCCTGAACTCACAACTCCGAGATCAAGAGTTGCATGCTCTACTGACTGAAGCCATCCAGGCTCCCCTACTTCTTCCTTGTTAATTGGATGTCTTTTATTTATTTTCCTTGCCTAATTGTCCTAATTAGAATCTCTAGTTCAATGTTGTATAGAAGTGGTGAGAACAGACATCTTTGTCTTAATCCTGATTTTAGATGGAAAGCATTCAGTCTTTTACCATTAGGTATTTTAACTGTGGGTCTTTGTGTATGTCCTTTATCAGGTTGAAGAAGTTCCCTTTTATTCCTAGTTTGCTGAAAGTTTTATGGTGAAGGAGGAGTATTCTATTGAAATCATGTGTCCTATTAAAATATTAAATGTTTGGGGAAAAAACATATTAAATGTTTGGTAAAAATTCACCAGCAAAGCCATCTGGCCTAAGGTTGTCTTTGTGGGAATTTTTAAAAATTGCTAATGCAATCATTTTCATTTGGCATAGGATTTTTTTATGTCTGGGGTGTCTGGCTGGCTCAGTCAGTAAAGTCTGTGAATTTTGATCTTGGGGTTGTAAGCTCAAGCTCCATGCTGGGTGTAGAACTTACTTTAAAAAAAAAAAGATTTTTAAATTTCTTCTTGAGCAATTTTGGTAGCTGTGTCTTTCTAGGAATTGGCTCATTTCATCTAAGATATCTAATTTCTTGACACAGAGTCATTCAGAATATTTCCTTTAAAAATTTTTCTATAAGGTCAATCAATAGAGACGCTTTCATTTTCATTTCTGAGTTTAGTAATTTCAATCTTCATTCTTGGTCAGTCTAGGTAAGGTTTATCAATTTTTTTTTATCTTTTCAAGGGACCAATTTTGGGTATTTTCTTTTTCTTTATAGTTTTTCATTATTTTTACTCTCATCCTTAATTTTTTCTTTATTCTGTTTGCTTTACACTTCATTTGCTCTTTTTCTCTAGTGTGTCGAGGTGATGATATGTCTTTTTTTTTTTTTTAACAGAAAGAGAGGCCACAAGTAAGTGAAGGGCAGAGAGAAAGGGAGGAAGAAAGAAAGATAAAAGCAAAGCTCACCCAAAATGGGGCTAATGTTCATTCCATGCAGGGCTCGAGCTCATGAACCGAACATGAGATCATGACCTGAGCTGGTTAGATGCTTACCCAACTGAGCCACCCAAAGTGTCATGTCTTCTCTTTTTATACAGATGTTTAGTGATAAATTTCCCTGTAAGCATTACTTTAGCTACATCCCATGTTTTTATCTCAAAATATTTTCTTATTTCCTTTGTGATTTCTTCTTTATTGTTTAGCAATGTGTTGTTTATTTCCACATATTTGTGAATTTTTCATATTTATTTGCTATTCATTTCTTTTTTTTTTTAATGTTTTATTTATTTCTGAGAGAGAGAGAGTGAGCAACGGAGGGTCAGAGAGAGAGGGAGACACAGAATCTGAAACAGACTCCAGGCTCTGAGCTAGCTGTCAGCACAGAGTCCGACACGGGATTCGAACCCACAAACCATGAGATCATGACCTGAGCCAAAGTCGGACACTTAACTGACTGAACCACCCAGGCGCCCCATGTTTGCTATTGATTTTTAACTTCATCGTGTTGTTGAGTCATCTGTTTCTCCTTTTAATTGTGTCAGTTTTTGCTTCATGTATTTTGAGGGCTCTGTTTTCTGGTGCGTATATCTTCATAATTCTTATCTCAATTGACCCCTTTTATCATTATAAAATGTCTTTCTCTCCAATAATATTTTTGTCTTACTGTTTATTTTGTCTAACATTAGTATATCTACTGCAGCTGTCTTATGGGTGCTGTTTGCCTATCTTTTTGTATCCTTTTACTTTCAAATTATTTGTGACTTTGAATCTGTAAGTGTGTCTCTTACACAGAACATATAGATGGATCATGTTGGGTTTTTTTGTTTTAAATTCAAGTTAGTCAACATATAGTGTAGTATTCATTTTAGGAGTAGAGTTTAGTGATTCATCCCATACATATAATACCCCGAGCTCATCCCAATAAGCACCCTCCTTAATGCCCATCACCCATTTAGTCCATCTCCCACCCCAAAACCCTGCCAGCAACCCTCAGTTTTTGTTCTCTGTATTTGAAAGTCTCTTATGGTTTGCCTCCCTCTGTTTTTATCTTATTTTTTCTTCCCTTCCCCTGTGTTTATCTGTTTTGTTTCTGTTTGTTTTTTTATTCAGTCTGACAAGATCTGCCACTTGAATGAATTGTTTAGTAGATTCACATTTTTTTTAAGTAGACTTCATGTCCAACATGGGGCTTGAACTCAGGACCCTGAGATCGAGTCACATGCTCTTCTGACTGAGCCAGCCAGTTGCCCCAGATTCACATTTAATGTTATTGATAGGAATGGATGTACAGTTGACACTTGAACAACATGGAGGTAAGTTGTGCTGACCCCATGTGCAGTCAAAAATTCATGTATAACTTTTGACTCCCCCAAAACTTAACTCATAGTCTACTGTTGATGGGAAGCCTTACTGATAACATAAATGGATCATTAACGTATATTTTTCATGTTATATATATATCATATAATGTATTTTTTACAATCTGTGTTGTTTTTACCAAATCTGTGTTGTTCAAGGATCAACTATATATCCTGCTATTTTACTTTCTTAGTTGTTGCTCTAGGACTTAAATATATGTCTGAATTTATCAGACTCTACTTCAGATTATACTATTTTAAGTCCCAGGAGATACAGAAATATCTGTATAGCTATATTCTCTCTTGCCCCTTTTAATTTCAGCATGGTTATACACATTACATCTATATACATTACACATACAACTTTGTTAAAATTATTACTTTCTACAATTTTAGGTGTCTTAAGCCTGAGAGAAGAAAGGAGAGGAAATATCTATATGGAGTTGTTATATTAGCCTTCTTATTTACCATTTCCAGTTCTTGTCATTAGTAGATTTTTCTGGGGTCTTAGTCTGTTCAGGCTGCTATAACAAAGTACCATAGACTCAGGGCTTATAAACAGAAATTTATTTCTCACGGTTCTAGAGGCTGGTTCATAATGTCCACCTTCTCACAGTGTGGAAGAGGCTAAGGAGCCCTCTGGGTTCTACTTTATAAGGGCATTAATCCCAATCATCACAAGTTCTACCCTCGTGGCTTACTCACCTCCCTCACATTGGCATTTAGGTTTCAACATATGAATTTGGGGGAGACATAAACATCCCATTTATAGCACTTGAATCAGTATTTCTCTATTTGCTCTATTCCCTCAGACAATTTCCAGAGACTTTTCTTTCTTGTTTTTTCTCTAATTCTTTTAATGTTTATTTATTATTGAGATATGGAGACAGAGAGCATGAGCATGGGAGGGGCAGAGAGAGGGAGACACAGAATCCAAAGCAGGCTCCAGGTTCTGAGCTGTCAGCACAGAGCCCAAGGGGAGCCTTGAGCTCACAAACCTGAGATCACGACCTGAGCGGAAGTCAGACACTTGGCCAACTGAACCACCCTAGAGACTTCTCTTTTTAAAGAAAATTTTCGCCAACTAAGATTGGTCCACCTGGAAGAAGAGTTCCTTATATTATCGTTTAAGAATTCCCCAGTTATGCATTTTTTTCCCTTTTAAGTAAGCTCTACATCCAGTGTGGGACTTGAATTCACCACCCTTGAGGTCACTGGTTGCTGGATTTACTGACTGAGTCAACCAGGCACTTCTGGTCTGTGCATATTTTAAACATGGATACCTAGTGGTAAATTGCTCTCTAGAAAAGTTACACCACCGGGGCACCTGGGTGGCTTAGTTGGTTCAGCTCGGGTCATGATCTCACAGTTTATGGGCTTGAACCCAACATCGGGCTCTGTGCTGACAGCTCAGATCTGGAGCCTGCTTTGGATTCTGTCTCCCTCTCTCTGTGCCATACCCCCTCCGCTCACACTCTGTCTCTCTCTCTCTCTCAAAAATAATAAACATTTTTTAGAAAGGTGGGGGGCACCTGGATGGCTCAGTTGATTAAGCATCTGACTTTGGCTCAGGTCGTGATGTCATAGCATGAGTTCTAGCCCAGCATTGGGCTCTATATTGACAGCTCGGAGCCAGGAGCCTGCTTCGGATTCTGTCATATTCTTCGCTCTCTCTGACCCTCCCCTGCTTCCTCTCTTTCTCTCTCTCTTTCTCTCTCTCTCGCTCTCAAAAATAAATATTTTAAAAAATTAAAAATAAAGAAAAGCTATACCACCTTGCATTTCGAATAGCAGGTTGTCAGAATGCTTATTCCCCAAACTTTTGCCAACACTAGATGTTATTAATGTTTTTGGGGCGCCTGGGTGGCTTAGTCGGTTAAGCGTCCGACTTTCGCTTGGGTCATGATCTCGCGGTTCGTGGGTTCGAGCCCCGCGTCGGGCTCTGTGCTGACTGCCAGCTCAGAGCCTGGAGCCTGTTTCAGTCTGTGACTCCCTCTCTCTCTGATCTTCCCCTGCTCACGCTGTCTCTCTCTCCTAGAAATAAATAAAACATTTAAAAAAAAAATGTTTTTAATCTGTACTGATCTGGTAAGCAAAATGCCCATCTTATTTTTATGTTCAAACTTCAGACAGTCTGAGGTGATTTCCAGAAGAGGCATACCGCTTCTTTCCACTGCTGAATTATTTATAGCTGCCATCCCATCATGATTGTCAGGAAAGTGAAATCTTAAGTAGATGGAAGCTTCCAAAAATGAAGCAAAACGGCCTGCCTTCATGTCTTTGGGAGGAAAACCAAACAGATTGCCTAGGGAAACCTTGATACCAGTGATTGTCTTCTTGCAAAAGATCCATTTTCTTTACAAAAAAAAAAAAAAGTTATATGTTGCTCTATCATATATTTAAAACTTATTGCTAAGTACTAATCATTAGTTTTATAACATTAAAAGATTCCTAGGGACCATTTTATCGGTTAAAATACCCCAAATTAAGATATTGGCTCTAGGGGTACCTGGCTAGCACCTGGTTCAGTTGGTAGAGCATGTGACTCTTGATCTTGGGGTTGTGAGTTCAAGCCCCACGTGGGGCATGGAGCCTACTTGATAAGAGATAGTGGCTCTGGTATGTTTTTGTTGACCTGCTCCAAATTAAACTGTCTAAGCTGGTATAAATATCAGAAACCCAAATCCAAAAATAATTAAGAAAATTGAACTAATTGGTGAAAAATTATTTAGTGAAAAAAATCTCTTTAATAACATAAATTCAGGCTTTTGAAGGAATATGGGTGCTATTTTCATATTGAAAAGTAAGAAAATATAAAGTTGCTTTTAGCACTGAAAAACCTTGGTAAATTTTCGTAATTCATTATCTATTAAAAAAGTTAAGCCTGGGTAAATTAGTGTGCTGGATAGCATTTCTTATTATACTGTGTTTCTTGTTTGTCTCCCCAATGTAGATCTTCGCTAGCTAACCTCACCTGGTCTGCCAGAAGAGGCGTGAAGAAAAGATACCCACCCACGCCATAGAGTGACTGCTTAGAAGTTCCTGTATGAAAAGGAATCATTTGAAAGTACCTCCGATGGTTTATTAGTTTTACAGGATTCTCTTTTTCCTGGTTTCTCTTTAGAGAGGAAAATAACATAAATTCAAAAGCAATTCCAGTCTGAAGCACAATTATTTGCTTGTATAACAAAATCTCTCATCTTTTTCTGCATATTACTATTCTTAGATGAGTTAAAAAGAAATGTACTTTTTAATGTCTTAGAACTCTCTAATATTAAAAAGTACAAGAATTAAAATTTTTCTTTCATATTCTTATAATTTTCCAAAAGTATTAAAATATTTATATGTTTGAGTGATTTTTTTCAAAAATGTTAAATCTGAAATCAAATGCACTGATCATTTGTCTTTACAGAATAGGGATAAATCAATTGTTTCATCGATTATTTATATAGAGAGACTAAGAAAGAAGCTACCGACTGCTACCAATTTTATTTTATAGTCTTTAAAGTTTATGAAAGTATTTGAAATTTTAAATACTATCCATAAAGTGGTAAAGAAAGTTTGAAATACTAACTGAAATGATCATTTCTGAATCTATTTCTCATTATGTAATTATAAAAACCCAATGTTTGATTTTCTTGGAAGTTCTGTTAACTCTTCCCAAGTTGTTAAATACACTCTTAATTTGTATTCATTGAAAAGATCGCTCAATGTCATAAGTTTTTATTTTACCATAAATTATTCCAGGTATGAAATTTATAAATTCTTTTCTTGATTAGAAATTTTGCTTTGTAAACATTATAGAGTAGGAGAAGCCATAAGCCATTAACCCTTATTTTGTTAAAATAAAAGGTTGGCATTGGTATACTATAAAGAATTTGAGATAGAAATTCTGAAATCATGGAGTTTGTCTCACTTTCACAGTTTCTTAATGGTGTCTTTTGGGATGAAACATATTTCTAGAAAGCAGTGTAATTAACTTTAAACACAAAAGATGTTTTATGAAATGTGTTACCTCATTTAGATTGGATATTTTGGGGGATTCTTTTTTAAAAAAATTCTTTGGGGGCTCCTGGGTGTCTCAGTCAGTTAAGTGTCCAACTTCAGCTCAGGTCACAATCTTGCAGTCCCTGAATTCGAGCCCTTCGTCGGGCTCTGTGTAGACAGCTCAGAGCATAAATCCTGTGTTCGATTCTGTGTCTCCCTCTCTCTCTGCCCCTCTGCTGCTCGCACTCTGTTTCTCTTTCTCTTAAAAAAAAAAAAAGTATTAAAAAATTTTTAATAAGTAAAAAAAATTAAGAAAAAGTTTATTAATTGGGGATGCCTGGGTGGCTTAGTCAGTTAAGCGTCCGACTTTCGCTTAGGTCATGATCTTGCATTCTTGGGTTCAGCCCCGCATCGGGCTCTGTGCTGACAGCCAGCTCAGAGCCTGGAGCCTGTTTCAGTCTGTGACTCCCTCTCTCTCTGACCCTCCCCTGCTCACGCTGTCTCTCTCTCTCTCCTAGAAATAAATAAAACATTAAAAAAATAAATAAATAAATACTGTGAGATACAAAATTGGAGACCTTTCCTATCGCAGATCATGGCATAAAAATTATTTATGACCAGAAATCCCATCAGTATGGCCCTGAATCCTGAAAGGTTGGCCATGCTTTGTAGCGAACAGCATAATCCAACCAGCCTGGGCCAGCCAACCTGCTATATGCTAACTAAAGGGTTGATTGTTATGCATTAGATCCTTCTTCAGAGCTCATTGCTTTTAAGAATTATTATTTCACATCCCACAAGACTAGGTCAGAGGCAATCTGGCCTTCACCCTTAGTCCTCCTGTGTAAGAACTGAAGCTCTTCCTAGTTTATCAGCGATCTAGTTTCTCAGGCAAGGAATATTCCTCTTGCCTGTTACTCTCTGAGATGCTGTGTAGTCTGCTAGCTGCTCCATCTTGTTTTAGCAAATCTCTCACTCTCTTCTCCCTACCCTTCATGCATATATGTAAAGGCCTCAAAGGCACATGACAAGCTTTTAATATGTAGGATGAAACACATTTCTGTAAGGTTATATGTGTGGGTGCACACACGTGTGCCTGTGTGCTTCTGCATGCAGAGAGGAAAAGGAGTGATCGTGAAGGTCTGTTTTGGAATGAGGCTCCCAGGAATTCAAATCCAAGCACTTCTTTGAGTAACCTTTGGCAGATTATCTTTACATGTGATCTTAGCCAAAAGGCCAAGAAGCAATCGGCAGGTTATTCTTTTGTGCTTGTTTCTCACCTAGTAAACAACAAATGGGGATGGGGAAGTAACTATGTAGAGAGCAAGATGGAGTCACTCATGTCAGGCAGGGGCCTGTGTGTCAAGCAATGACGAGCAGTTAAGGGTTCTGCAACTTCCAGATAACGCTAAGCCTAACACCAGCTGACGACACCCCAGAACTGATAAGGAGAAGCAGAGGAGGCCTGCAGAGGTTCAAGGCTGATTAAATCCCTTAAAAAGGGAGGATTTTTGCAACAAACTGTCAGACTCTTCAGACAGTGACCCCTCTATGTCTGACCACTCGAAAAAAGGCAGCTGTCGCCAAAGGCTCTGCCCCACTGGTTTCTGAACAGAACGGAGCTCCTTCACTGCTGGAACATAATGAGCGTTAGGTGCCGTGAGCTGACCGGACCAGACCCACACACTGAGTGTCTACAGACTGACTTCCGTTTGGTTCATTAACTTCCTACCCTCTGTGTTCTCTTGTTCGTTGCGTGATGTGTCTTATGTTCCGCTCTGTGTGCCGGGTAAGAAGCCAAGCTAATCATGTAGTGAAATGTCACTGAGTTTGAGATCCTGAACCTGCTTTATAATTAATGTTACCCTTGCTCTGTGGCTGAAGAATGCTGACACTGTGGAATGTAGCAACTTGGGTGTGCACCTTCATAGCATGCTCACGACCTAGCACCACTTAACCTCTTGGAGTACAGAGTTTGTAGTTCAAGCACTAGTGCTTGACATGGCAAATGTAGTGTTAAAACACATGCACGCTATCTATAAATTCACCTGAAAATGCCTATTTCTGTTTCCCTGCAAGCAGAAGTGAGATTCAGAAGGAACAGGTGTAAATATTCCCTTTTGTTTTGTATCAGTTGTAAAGCTTCTTAAAAACAAATAATAAAATAAAATCTGTAAGTTTCTTCCATTTGAAAATAATTGTTTTAAAGAGAACAGCCAAGCCCCTTTATATAACTATGTTTAGAATAGTTTGAAATATTCCGCTTAAACATAACAGGAAGAATTTTATTTTACTTTAGGCTTTTTTTTCCCTCTCTTGAAAATAGTTAAAGCAAGCAGAATAATTTCCAAGTTTCCTTGAAAGTGGAGAAGAAAAGTTGAGAGGGAATGAACCCAAACTTTGTTGAATTAGGTACGAGGCACACATACTCTCTGTGTCTCTGGCTAAGAAAGCTGAAGTAGTAGTGATCACTCCAGCAGTCTGCCTCCAAGAGGAGGCACAAGTCTACACACCAGAAAATCTGATCCATTTTTCTGTTACAGGTCAGGAAATTATTCTTTATTCCATATTTTATTATAAAATATATGACTTTAATAATGTAATACTCCTCGTATATCCTAGTACCTTTGGGAAAGCACTTGGGTTTATATTCCAACTGTGTCCGTTTCCTAGCTGTGTGATTTTAGTTTATTCTTATTCTCTAAGTTAGTTTCCTCATCTAAAAATGGGCAAAATATGGGTTATAGGTTAACTACTTTGCAAAAGGCTGAGCGAGCCCCTTCTTTCCTCCCTGCCTCCTTCTCTCCTTTCCTTTTTGACAAGTGTACTTTTTAAATTAAACAGAGAACATAAGTAATAATTTTTTAAATGTTTATTTATTTTTGAGAGAAAGAATGGGAAGGGGGAGAGGGCAAAGAGAGAATCCCAAGCAGGCTTTGCACCGTCAGCACAGAGCCCAGTGTGGGGTTCAAACCCGTGAACCATGAGATCATGACCGGAGCCAAAACTAAGTTGGAATCTTCACCTACTGAGCCACCCAGGTGCCCTAATAATAATTTTTAGAGGCTCAGACACCCAAAAAACAGAACTCCAAAAATCACAATGTGGACAATAACCATCAACCACAACCTCATTACAGGAAAGTGTATCATAACAGAAAACATGTTAGTGTTTTGTCAAACTGCAAGTTTGGAACTTTTTCATTTTTCAGAGTTAGTATTATTAAAAAATCTTAAGAAAAGGGGAGAGTGCCTGGGTGGCTCAGTCGGTTGAGCATCTGACTCAATTTCAGCTCAGGTCATCCCAGCGTTGTGAGACTGAGCCCCGTGTCAGGCTCCATGAAAAGCATGCCTAAGATTTTCTCTCTCTCCACCTGCCCCTCTTCTCTGCTTGTGCTCACTCTCTTACCAAAAGTTAAAGAATTAGAAATATTTTTGTTTTGGCTTACTTGTTGCATTTGAACTTTTCATGATACTTATGGCTCAGTTTATACAAGTCGTATTTAGTTAAGCATAACTAAAGTTTGAGTTATGAAACACAAAAATTTTGTTTACACCTCACTGGAAGAAAAAACAGTGGGGAAACTGACATATTAACACATTCTCCCAGGAAATGTTACATTAAAAATAATAAAAGTGTGGGGCACCTGGCTGGCTCAGTTGGTGGAGCCTGCATTTCTTTATCTTGGGGTTGTGGGTTTGAGCCCCCTCACCCTGGGCATAGTGATTACTTAAGAAATACAAATCTTTAGGGGCGCCTGGGTGGCTTAGTCGGTTAAGCGTCCGACTTTCGCTTAGGTCATGATCTCGCAGTTCGTGGGTTCGAGCCCCACGTCGGGCTCTATGCTGACTGTCAGCTCAGAGCCTGGAGCCTGTTTCGGAGTCTGTGACTCCCTCTCTCTCTGACCCTCCCTTGCTCATGCTGTCTCTCTCTCTCTCTCTCTCCTAGAAATAAATAAAAATTAAAATTAAAAAAAAAATACAAATCTTTAAAAAAAGAATAGAAAAATTGAGAAATGGATACATACCAAAATATTCTTTACTTTTATCCATCACCAAGCTAAAAGCTTTAGAGAATTTTCTATAGTCACTTACTACATAGCAAGTGATACAAAACAGTTGATACTAAGTATTTTGAATACTTCCAGGAACTGAGTTTATAATTCTCCTAAATATGTAGTCAGATGGCGGCATAGGTAGTTCTTGGGATTAGTACTGTATAGTCAAACAACAAACTTCCAGATGAGGTTGAGAACTCTTCTGCAGAGCAATTGATAGGGACCAGAGCCTCAAATCATCAACCTCACTACCACTTACCATGACTCCTTGGAATCCAATTATAATTTTATGGAAGAATGAGAGCGTAAATGTAAAAAGAAGCCAGGGCTAGAATCCAATGTTCTTTCCATGAACATTCTGGCGTAGTGGAGGCCAAGAACGGAAAATGGGATACAGATCTAGAGTTTAGGGAGTGAAGTCATTTTGGGAAGTGAGAATGAAGGGAAGAAATCAAGCCTGGAACTCAGGCTCCAATGTACTAAACAAGGTTCTTGTTACCAGATTAGAATTACTAGCTTTTTCCCTTTGCCTCAGGCTGTAACAAGACTCAGTCAATTCTGTATCTAAAAGTTTTATATTTTGTTCATTATGCCTTTTTTATGTTAAATTTTTTTTCGCAAAAATGGTGTTAAAATGTTATCTTGATAAGTGAGGGTTTTTTAAATGTTTTTTACTTATTTTTGAGAATCAGAGAGAGACAGCATGAGCAGGGGAGGGTTAGAGAGAGAGAGAGATACAGAATCCAAAGACAGGCTCCAGGCTCTGAGCGAGCTGTCAGCACAGAGAGGGAAGCAGGCCCGAACCCATGAACCATGAGATCATGACCTGAGAGGAAGTCAGATGCCCAACCGACTGAGCCACCCAGGCACCCCAATCAGTGAGGTTTTGAGCACACCCTAAAATTTTGTGTCCACATATTCTAGTCCTGGTCCTATGGAGGAGTAAAAACAGTGCAGGAATGTGACCAAAGACTGCACTGACTTAAGAGTTTGGAAGGAACTGAGCCAAGAGAGAGGGATCAGCATTTCCAATTTATATATGGTCCACCACCCTCCATCTGTTACACTTCACTGTCTCACCTCATGGTCCCAAATTGGGGTGCACCATTACTTCTGAACCCCAACCATCTTTTTCTTTAATGTTTGTTTTTGAGAGGGTGACAGAGTGAGCAGGGGAGGGGCAGAGGAAGAGGGAGACAGAGGATCCCAGGCAGCTTCTGACCTGATGGCAGGGAGCCCTTGTGGGAGCTCGAACTCACAAACTGTGAGATAATGACCTGAGCTGAAGTTGGCCACTTAACTACTTGGCCACCCAGACACCCCATTCCTTAACCATCTCCATTAAGCTATGTAAAATCCACTTTCCTTTAAGGTTCTGAAAAGGTTAGAAATTACAAAGAACTTTTTTTTTTAAATATTTTTTATTTATTTCTAGGAGAGAGAGAGACAGAGTGAGCAGGGGAGGGTCAGAGAGAGAGGGGGATAGACTCTGAAATGGGCTCCAGGCTCTGAGCTGGCAGTCAGCACAGAACCCGACACGGGGCTCGAACCCACGAACCGCGAGATCATGACCTAACCGACTAAGCCACCCAGGCGCCCCAGAAATTACAAAGAACTTTTAATAGAAAAATAATAAAACAAACACAAAATCACAGGGAAACTTTAGGGCATACATTTTTGGGGGTGCCTGGGTGGTTCAGTTGGTTAGGCGACCACATCTTGACTTAGGCCCAGGCCATGATATCACCGTTGTGAAATCGAGATTCCCCTCCCAACTACCCCTTCAGGCTCTGTGCCGAGCATGGAAACAGCTTAACACTGGAGCACCCTCTGCCCCTCCCCCCACCTGCAACACGTGCACACTGGCTCTCACTTTCTCTAAAAACTAACAAACAAAAAAAACCCAATATACATCTTTGACATTCTTCTGGTCTCTTCCTTCATCTCATTAGTGACTAAATTTGGCTCCATTGTAATGGTTTGTTCTGGTATGCCACTTTCAGTATTCATGAGGTTTTATAGATTTTATTGTTGGATTTCTGTAGATTTTGAGAATCTTTGCCCACTTTGATAAATTGAATTAAGTAAAAAGTCTGTAGTGGCAGGGTATATATCACGGTTGTATAGTCTCAAATGCCTCAATTAAAAGGAACAAACAATGGAAATAAAGACAAGTTCAGAACGATTTCTACCGTGCTGTGCTCAACACTTTGAACGTTTCTTATACACAGTAAGAACAACTAGACACTCAAATGTTTTATTGAAAACTTATTGCAGTTGTAGCCATAGAAATCTACAATCATTTAATACCTTACAATGGTATGACTGGTATAACTTTGTGGATGTCAGTCTGTACTTGAAAAAGTATTGGCTTGAATTCAATGAGATGTAGTTGAACTGTATAAAATATTGCTTTTCTTTTTTTGCACAAAATATATAAACAAGTATTTGTTTAAAAAATAAATGTAACTGACAATAGCTTATGTTTCTATTAGAATGCACTTGTGTAAAAGAATTACAATTTATTCAGAAAATTATTTAAAATTTCCCCAAAATTAGGGGCACTTGGCTGGCTAAGTTGGTGGAGCATGCAACTCTTGATCTTTTGGTTGTGAGTTCCAGTCCCACATTGGGGGCAGAGTTTAATTCATAAACTTTTTCTTTTTTTTTTTTAAATGTTTTATTTATTTCTAGGAGAGAGAGAGAGACAGCGTGAGCAGGGAGGGTCAGAGAAAGAGGGAGTCACAGACTGAAACAGGCTCCAGACTCTGAGCTGGCAGTCAGCACAGAGCCCGACGCGGGGCTCGAACCCATGAACCGCGAGATCATGACCCAAGCGAAAGTCGGATGCTCAACCGACTGAGCCACCCAGGCTCCCCAGTATCTCACAGTATTTAAATTAAAGCCATATATTCACTCCACAGTAAAAGAACAAAAAAAGGGGCCTGGGGGAAGGAGCTGCCACCAGCAAAGGCTTAGGGACCATAATAACCCTATCTGGTGAGGATTCTTTAAATCACACCTGTATTTTATTCCCACCACTCACCACTTCTTGGATCTCTTTAAAGCCAGTGAATTGTATAGCCAATCATCCTTTCCAAATTCAAATTTTATTTTTTTTATTATTTTTTAATTTATTTCTAGGAGAGAAAGAGAGAGAGGGAGAGAGAAAGAGTGAGCAGGGGAGGGTCAGAGAGAGAGGGAGTCACAGACTCTGAAATAGGCTCCAGGCTCTGAGCTGGCCATCAGCACAGAGCCCGACACGGGGCTGGAACCCACGAACCGCGAGATCATGACCTAAGCGAAAGTCGGACGCTTAACCAACTAAGCCACCCAGGAGACCCTCAAATTCAAATTTTATCATCTCATGTTAAGTGTTTAAAATGCTTTCCCGCAGGGGCACCTGGCTGGGTCAGTGGGTAGACCATGTGACCCTTGATCTCTGGGTCCTGAGTTCAGGCCCCACATTGTGTGTATTACTTAAAAGAAAACAAAACCAAAGAACTTCACTGGCGTTTCTTTGCACTTGATAAAGAGTAAAATCCTCAAATTTGGCTGAAAAGTACTGCAGCAGCAACTCTGGCCCATCTTACCGGCTTCACAAAAGCCATTTTCCATCTTTTCTACATCGTACACCTCCCTGCTTCCCCATGAGGTGCCAGCCAAGAGTACATGATTCTTCATTTACCAAGTTCTTTAGAGTTAAGAGTCTCCTCACTGGCTCTTCCTTCACCCTTGAAGGCTTTTACGGTGAAGACTTATCTTGAAGACTTGTCCAATGAACTTAATTCATTCCTCAAATTTTACCTTAAATCTCACTTCCTCAGGAGAGACCTTTAGTAAGCCTGAGGTGGGACCCGATTCTACAGGGTGGGACAGACCCACCCACTCACCCACTGAGATGCAAATTGACCCATTAAGGTGACTTTTTCTCTTTCCTTTCAAGGCTTACTACCTCCTCACCTACCATCCTAGACCAAGCGAACGGGGTCCATAGGAGCAGAATTCTCCGTTCCCTTAGGGTCCGAGAGGAAGAAGGTGTGGTGGTAAAGCTTTTAAAACCAACCTTCAACCTTACTTTGATCCTCAAGTTGCTCATAAGAATACAAAAAGCAAGAATATGTAAAAGGTTGCCACTGGGCATCAAAAGATCCGTTGATGACAATGGCTTGATTACTGAAGGAAACGCCCTTCTGCTCAAGATCACTCCCGCCTCTCCGTGTCAGTTCTGGGTCGCTGAACTTGGCGCAGGCCATTACCGACCCACTTCCGGAAGGACAGCCAATCGCTGCAGGGGCTAAGGGTGCGCCTCTGGCAGGAACCCGCCCTTGCCGGCTGTTTGGGGTTTCGGGATTATTCGGCGTCAGGCTCTGGGGCCACAGCCATCTCCCGCCACGGAAGGGCCGAGCCGTCGGTTCCAGGTAAGCTGGGTGGGCTGTCGTGAGGCTCAGCTGAGCAGGAGCTCCCTCAGCATCTTCGGGGCGCCGCACATCGGGGCCGCAGCTCGTCCAAGACTGGGTCTCCTCAAATTTGACGAGATCTTGTAAAAACCAAGGCTTCCTGCTCTCAGACCTGTGGAATCAGAATAAGAGTGGTGGGCCTGCTTTCATTAAATTTTCAAGCAGATTTTGATGTGAACGAGAATTGAGGAGTTGCTAGGTTATCTCCAAAGAATTACTGCCCATATTTGGTGGAAGAGAAGATGGAAGAGAGGTGGGAAGGTACGAGAATGGAGTGGTAGCCATCGTTTGAGAACCCACTGCTTTGCATCGCCTACACCTTCTGGCCAATTGAAGCATCCATTAACCTTCACAAGCATCTTACTGTTAAGAATTATTACAGTTTTGCAGATGAGCCAGCTTAGGCTCAGGCATGGCAAGAATCATTCAGTGTGGGGGTGACTCGGTCGGTTGAGCGTCTGACTTCCTTCCGCACTGGTCGTGATCTTGGGACTGGTGAGTTTGAGCCTCACATCTGGCTCATTGCCGTAAGCCTGGCAGCGCAGAGCCTGCTTTGGATGGTCTGTCCCCCGGTCTGTCCCTCCCCGGCTGTGTTCTCCAAATAAATATTAGAAACAAAATAATAATTCAGTATGGGGTAGGAATCTACTAACAGGTTCCATTTATTCATTAAATACTTTTTGAGCCCCCATTGTATGCCCAAGGACTTCATAAGCTGGAGATGCATTCCCACCAAGAAGCTTACAGTCTGGCAAAGGAGTTGGACACATTACTTAAGGAATTGCAAAAACAACTGCAGAATCGAATCACATCTATGAGTTATGATTCGATGAGGAGCGAGGTGGAGAGGCTAGGACCAGATCTTGGTGGGATGCTGAAACTTTCTTTTCCTGAAAGCAGTGGTTCACAAACTATGGTCCGTAGGCCATCAACATCACCAGGGAACTGAGAAGTACAGCACACCCACTGAATCACAAACGGGGAATTTGGCCCAGCAGTCTTTTACCAAGATGTATAGGTAATCACGATGCAGTCTAAGGTTTGAGAGCTGCTTTCTTAAAGTAATAAAGGACTAGTGGAGTGTTTTTAAGTGGTAAATAAAAGGATTCTACTTGTGTTTGAAAAGATCAATTTAGCTACAGAATTAAGGAATTGATTGGAGGTGCCATGATGTTTTGGGGTAGGAAGAGGGCTCATACTGTAATGGGGAGAGAGAAGTGGGTAGATGAATCGAGGTGGTAGCAGTGAATACAAAACTGGTTGTTAACTTTACAGTCTGTTAATGGCTTTATTCTGAAAAGTAGAAAGGCCTGATCTGTGTATGCACTTTGGAAAAGTGGGGCACAATGGTTCCTTGCACTGTGCTTTTTTTTTTTTAATGTTTATTTATTTTTGAGAGAGAAACACAGAGCTTGAAGGAAGGAGCAGAGAGAAAGGGAGACACAGAATCCGAAGCAGGCTCCAGGCTCTGGGCTGTTGTCAGCACAGACCCTGACGTGGGGCTCAACCCACAGACCGTGAAATCCTGACCTGAGCCGAAATCCGACACTTATCCGACGGAGCCACCCAGGCGCCCCCTGAGTCCTTTCCTTCTACACACTTTCTTAAAGGTATTCCAAGCATTTTTTTGATCTTAGTTCACCCATTATGCTTTGCAGTTTACTTTTATGTTGGGCAAGAGTCTTAAAACTCTCTTTAGGCCCTCAGTTTTCTAATCTGTGATCCTTCTGTGCAACCTTACCCCCAAAGCTATGCACTCATCTTTCTTAGCGTACTCAGAAGTACCCATTTTGAAAGTATTAAGCAAGAATTGGAAGTCAATGAAGCCTTAGTAGCTATAATAACATCTAGTGTCAGCAGGTAGGGAGAGTGGCTTGGAAGAGACTTTATGTAGTTCTGTGTCGTTGAAATTTACTACAAGCTGAATGTATTTTAACAAAATCAAAGGTGGTATTTGAAAATTCTGAAACTCCTTTCCTGCACCTCCAATGTTAATGTAAGAAAATTTCCTACATCACGTTATTACTATAAGCCTGGTAGAAGTTAATGCCTTTACCAGTCACTGGGGACTTAGCAACCATACAAGACATAGCAACTTTTAGGTTAAATATCAGTACTTTTTATATGTTAAGTGTACACACACACACACACATGCCTCAGAGATGTTGTGGGATCATTTCCAGACCACTGCAGTAAAGTAAGTCAAATGAATTTTGTTTCTCAGTGCATCTAAAAAGTTAATGTTTGCACTATACTATGGTCTATTAAGTGTGCAATAGCCTTTGTCTAAATAAATAATCAATGCACATACTTTAATTAAAAAATAACTTATTGCTAAAAATGCTATCCATCTGAGTTTTCAGTGCATTGTTAATCTTTTTTGCTGGTGGAGGATCTTGCTTCTATTGATGGCTGCTGACTGCTCAGAGTGGTGGCTGCAGCAGTTTCTTAAAATGAGACCATGAAGATCACTACTTCTATTGACTCTTTCATGAATAATTTCTCAGCTGCCAGCTATCCTGTTTGATAGCATGTTAGCCACAGGAGAACCTCTTTCACAATTGGGAGTCTGTTCTCATAAATCTTGCTGCTCCTTCATCATCTGAGTTTTTGTAATCTAAATCCTTTTTTTTTTTTTTTAATTTATTTCTGAGAGAGACTGTGAACAGGGGAGGGTCAGAGAGAGAGGGGGAGACACAGAATCTAAAGCAGGCTCTGAGCTGGCAGTCAGCACAGACCATGATGCAGGGCTCGAACCCACAAACTGTTGAGATCATGACCTGAGCCGAAGTTGGACGCTTAACCGACTGAGCCACCCAGGCGCCCCCTGAATCCTTGTCACCTCAACAAACTTCACAACATCCTTTTTTTAAAAAATTTTATTCATTTTTTTTTTTTAACATTTACTTATTTTTGAGAGAGCATGAGCAGGGGAGGGTCAGACAGAGGAGGCGGAGCAGAATCCGAAGCCGGTTCCAGGCTCTGAGCTGTCAGCACAGAGCCCGATACAGGGCTTGAACTCACAAGCTGAGATCATGTCCTTAATGTTTATTTTTGAGAGAGACAGCATGAGCAAGGGAGGGCCAGAGACAGACACACACAGAAGCAGGGCTTAACTCAGGAACTGTGACATCATGACCTGAGCCACCCAGGTGCCCCTAAACTTCTTCACTTCTTTACCAGGAGTACATTCCATCTCAAGAAACCACACTTTTGCGGCGCCTGGGTGGCTCAGTCGGTTACGCGTCCAACTTTGGCTCAGGTCATGATCACAGGGTTCGTGGGTTCAAGCCCCGCATCAGGCTCTCTGCTGACAATAGCTCACAGCCTGAAGCCTGTTTCAGAATCTGTGTCTTCCTCTTTCTCTGACTTCCCCTGCTCACGTGGTCTCTGTCTCTCTCTCATCTCTCTCAGAAGTAAATAAATATTTTTTAAAAATTAAAAACAAGGAAAGAAACCACACGTTTGTCCCCATATATAAGCAGCAGTTAACTCTTCATCCATTCATGAGATTCCATCATTTCTGTCTCATCTTCAGGCTCCACTTCTAACTCTAGTTCTTTTGCTATTCCCACCACATCTGCAGTTATTTCCTTCACTGAAGCCTTAAACCTACAATTTGTTTAAAGAAGAGAAAAAGGCAACTCAGTATCTGCAAAGTACGGCATGTGAAGCACGGGAAAACAAGGTATGGCTGTATATAAAAGTATGTGACTTCAGAAAGATTTCTAAGAGCTTTTGAGATTTTATGAGATAGTGTTATAATACTTTTTATCATACCTGTATGTGTTAAATGGCAGGCACTGTAACATGTGCCTTAACTTTTCTTGTTTAATAATTGCAATATGAGATGGTATTATTCTCCCTTTGTGAAAAGAAAAGTGAAGTTTAGAGAAATTAACTTGACCAAGGACTTGTAACTAGTTAAGTGGCAGTATTGGATGAAAACCCAGTTCTGTCAGATACTGCTGCCTCTCGATTTGTTACATGTTTTTGTCTTAAGGTGCTGGAATCAGTAAACTTCTGTTTTTCCCCTTAAAATTTTCTGGAATAGGGGTGCCTGAGTGGCTCAGTTGGTTAAGCATTTGACTATGACTCAGGTCATTATTTCATGGTTCGTGAGTTCAAATCCCGCTTCAGGCTCTGTGCTGACAGGCTCAGAACCTGGCATCTGCTTCCAATTGTTGTCTCCCTCTCTCTCTGCCCCTCCCATACTCTCTCTCTCTCTCTCTCTCTCTCAAAAATAAACATTAAATTTTTTTAATTTTGGAATATGTTATCAAATTTGGGAAAATGTGAAGATATCAAATATGAAAAATATAAGGTGGTTTCGGTTAGATGTAGAGGGACGCATAGGATGCCACGGGAGTATGAAGAAGGAACAGTACAGCTTAGTCAGTGAGTCTCATGTCAATTAATGCAATGTCGTGTGAGTGAATTCAAATATAATATACTTCTCTTTTACATCTCTAATTGAGGATGATAGTTCCCTAATTTATAAGGTTGCTTGGGGAGCTTAATTGCAGCAGTGACTACATGAAAGATCCTTAAGTTAGTGGCTGACACATGATAAACTGTCCTAGAGAACGTTTATCTCAGCCTGAGTCTCCCAAAGGAGCAGAACTCAGTCCCAAGGAAAGAAGGGAGGAAAAAGTAATCTAAGCAGCCAGTACCTTGTGCAGGAAGGAGGACATGACATCTGTCTTTTAAAAAAAAAACAGCCAACTGCTTTAGGGGACTGCAGCCAGGTGAAGATAAGGTATCAGGGGCTCTGATATCAAGCTAAGGGTGGAGCACTTTGTCCTATCTTCTGGAGGGTTATTGACAGGTTTAACTGAGAGGAAAGAGTTAATCAGTTTAAAAAGTGAAGGTGTGAGGGATGGATTAAATTATATCAAGAAGCAGTAGGGACACCTGGGTGACTCAGTTGCTTAAGCATCTGACTTCAACTCAGGTTATGATCTCACAGTGAGTTCAAGCCCCGCGTGCCTCTCTCTCTCTGCTCCTCCCCCACTCATGGTCTATCTCTCACAAGTAAATAAACTTAAAAACATTTTAAAAAATGAAGCAGGAGGCAAAATGTAGAACTTGGATAGCCCACACAGACTAAAGGTAGAGGCAGAAGACAGTATTCTAGATTGAAAGGTATTTAAGAGTGCTAATAAGCAAATGTATGTGTCATCAGTGTTTGGATCCAAATTCAAATAAATCTAAAATAGAAAGCTGGGCACCTGGCCAGCTCAGTTGGTGGAGCATGTGACTCTTAACCTCCAGGTTAGTTTGAGCTCCATGCTGGGTGTAGAGATTACTTAAAAAAAGTAAGTCTTAAAAAAAATAGCTTATTTGCCAAGAACAATGGTCGCATTGGCTGCCATTTATGTGAGATCCTTATTTTTAAAAAAAAATTATAATCCCCGATTTTTAGGTCAAAGAAATGGATTCTTCAAAAAGTTGCATGGGTTTTCCTAACGTTACACACTAAGTAGCTGAACCAGGATTCAGACCTAATGGCTTTTTAATGTCAGTCCTTACATTGTGAAACATTCTCTCCCGTAGCGCGTTGCTGTAATGGCTTTTGCTTGTGCAGGCTCAAGACGCTGAGTCAGTCCTTGAGATGGGGAATGATTTAGAAATGGAGGCTTTCTAGAATTATTGCATTTTTCCTATTCTGCTTGTAGGAAGAGTAAGTCTGTGTAGTAAAAGAACTTCCTATGGAACACCTGGGTTGTTCAGTCGGTTAAGCGTCCAACTTCAGCTCAGGTCATGATCTCACGGGTCAGGGGTTGGAGCCCCGCATCTGGCTCTGTGCTGACATCTCAGAGCCCGGAGCCTGATTGGGATTCTGTGCCTCCCTCTCTCTCTGCCCCTCCCCTGCTCGTTCTCTGTCTCTCAGAAATTTTTAAAAAATATTTTTTAGGGGCGCCTGGGTGGCTTAGTCGGTTAAGCGTACGACTTTCGCTTAGGTCATGATCTTGCGGTTCGTGGGTTCGAGCCCCGCGTCGGGCTCTGGCTGACTGCCAGCTCAGAGCCTGGAGCCTGTTTCAGTCTGTGACAACCTCTTTCTCTGACCCTCCCCTGCTCACGCTGTCTCTCTTTCTCTCTCTCTCTCTCCTAGAAATAAATAAAAAAACATTAAAAAAAATATTTTTTAAAAATTAAAAAAAAAAAACTTGCTGAGCCACCAGGACAAGGCTAATTTCAAATGTCAAAACCTTGGCCACAATTACTGTTCTGTCTTTGGGTTATGAGGGAGGGGAGAGGAAGAGCAAAAGTTGAGAAAGTGTTAGTGTGGGGAGAAAGGAGAGGATACTGTATTGATGGTAAAATGGCTCACAAACTTGGAGGAATTTGATTAGTATAAAATTGGGTGTGGTGGGTATCTTAAAAACAAGCCATGAAATTTTCTCCCTAACTTTTTTATTTTGATCATTTCAAACCTATAGAAAACTTGAAAAAGGATGTGCAATATACAAACCTTTTGTCCGGATGCACCAGTTTTTAACCTTTTGTTGTGCATTTAAAATTATTGAACTGTCTCAAAGTACATTGCAGCCATCAAGATGGCCTCCCGCACCCATGTGTCTTTTTTTTTTAAGCTTATTTATTTTTGAGAGGGGGAGAGAATTCCAAGCAAACCCCATACTGTCAGCATGGGACCCAATACAGGGCTCCAACCCAGGGACCCTGAGATCATGACCTGAGCCAAAGTCAAGAGTCTGATGCTTAACCGAATGAGCCACCCAGGTACCCCTCGTTTTATCTTTTAATTTTGTGATCCCAGATTCAGTCAGGAATTGCACATTATATTTGTTTAGTCTTAAATCTGAAACTTTTTTGTGTCTGTTCTTGTCATTTACATTTTGGAGAATACATACTGATTAATTGTCTTGTACAATGCTCCACAATTTAAGTCAGACTATTTGTTTTCTCATGATTGGATTGAGATGGAGTATTTTTTGCAAGGATAATTTATAGGCTTTATTGTTGTTTTCGAAATGTAGGAAATGAATGAATCTCTCTAAACTATGGATTCCTGTTTTTCCCAAAACCTCCACCTAATAATTTTAGTATTTATTAATGAGTCTGTGTGAATGTTTTCATACGTTGGTGAATGTGGTTTCAATATTTTTAACTTTCATGTCTTCTCACCCATAGGAAAGATTCCTAGTCTTGGACCTAAAGCTGCTTTCTTCAACAGGAACGTTGTTAAGCCTGACTTTACATCATTGAGTGTGAAGAACAGCAGCCCAGCTAATATATTCTAGTATGTGGTAGACTGCAGCCTGTGGGGTGTTCTTGGCAACAGACTCTAAAGCTAAGGGGAGGGGGGCCGACACGTTTATACAGGCTATCAACACACCAATCCAGTGAAACCGAAAGCTGGGCAGTTTTCAAGGTCTGTGGGAGGGTATCCACTGCTCGCTGGGTCCTGAGTGTTCCTAAAGGACTTAGTATCGTACCCGCCACCGTTGTTCACGGCTCCATGGAGTTTGTGGCGGCCCTAGAAGACCTCCAAACAGGGGCCAGCTGTCCCATCTGTCTGGACTACTTGAAAGACCCTGTGACCATCAACTGTGGGCACAATTTCTGTCTCTCTTGCATCAGTATGTCCTGGAAGGGTCTGAATGATACTTTCCCCTGCCCCTTTTGCCGGCATTGCTGTCCAGAAAGAAAGTTCACAAGCAACCCCCAGCTGAGCAACTTGATTGAAATTGCTAAGCTACTGCAGGTAAGAAGAAGCAAGAGGAAGAGGAAAGAAGAGAAGCTTGTATGTGAAAAGCATAATCAGGTTTTGACCTTTTTCTGTCAGAAGGACCTGGAAGTTTTATGTCCACAGTGTAGTTTCTCCACTGATCACCGGAATCACTACATTTGGCCCATAGAGAAGGCTGCTCCGCATCATAGGAGAAGATTGGAGAATTGCATTGAGCCATGGAAGGAGAGAATAGAACAAGTTGAAAAGGTGATAATAATGCAAACCAGAAAATCATTGGAACTGAAGAAGAAGGTAGACTACAGGAGGGAAGAAATAAAGTCTGAATTTGAGCAACTTCTGTTGTTTCTCAAAAATGAGCAAGAAGCTGTTCTTCGGCAATTGCAAGATGAAGAAGTGGACATTTTAACGAAACTAAATGAAAACCTAACAACATTTTCAAATCATCTTTCCACATTAAGATATCTATTAAAGGAGATTGAGAGCAAACATATGAGGTCAGAGTTGGAATTGCTAACAGATGTTAAAAGTATCTACCATAGATATAAAACCTTGAAGTCCCCTGAACCGTTTTCATTCCAGTTAAGGGAATATGGTTACCATCTTCCCCCACAATATTCTGGCCTAAATAAAATTATCAAGCAATTTCAAGTAGACTTAAAGCTAGATCCTGAAACAGCACATCGTAAGCTTATTATCTCGGAAGATAGAAAAACTGTGCAATATGGAAATAAAATACATAGCTTACCTCATAACCCAAGGAGGTTTTATCTCTGCCCTGCTGTTCTGGGTTCTGGGGGTTATAATTCTGGCAGGCAGTATTGGGAGGTGGAAGTGAAAGACAAGCCTGAGTGGATCGTTGGTGTCTGCAAAGACTCTCTTCCCAGACGGAGAAGGAACCAGAGTCAACCAATTTTAGTGCAAGATGGATTATGGGGTGTTGGGCGGTGTAGTCAGAATAATTACATTGCATTGGGTCCTAAAAAAATTAATCTTCTGCCAAAAGTAATACCCAAAAAGATTGGCATTTTTTTAGACTGTGAATTGTGCGAAATCTCTTTTTACAACTTGAGTGATAGGTCTCTTCTCTATATTTTTAACTATTATTTTACAGAAGCGCTTTGGCCTTATTTCTATACTGGAACTGATTCAAAACCTCTTAAAATCTGTACAATAACAGATTCTGAATGGTGATTTATTGTAAAACTCTGAGCTTTTTTGTTGGGGTGGTGGACAGAACTAAGCCAATGCATCTATTTTAAACAATTCTGTTGGTTTTTGTTGTTGGCGTCTTGTTTAAAGTCCAATAAATTTCTTTGTGTTGCCTAGGTGTTTTCCCTTAAAATGTATATAAGGCCTTTATTAAAAGTATCCATTACCATTCTAGGACCATGTGATCTATAAAGGTAGCCACTTTGAACTTTCACCTGTTTATCTCAATATTTCTTTGTAACATATTTTGTTTTTTGTTTGTTAGTCTTGACTTAGTACAAAGGAAAATGAGGTAATGCCCCCACCATGTACATACCCCATATACTTATTAAATGACATATACACACAACAAATCATTGTCCCTCTGTTTCCATTTGGACAGTGTACCCCGTAGCTGTGTTCAACTACCATCCTTCATTTGTGGAACTGACCTCTTTTCTCAGAATCCTTTTTATTCTATGCTTTCTTTCTTGGGCTTTTTCTAATCTGGAAATTACATCTTTCAGTAGATAACATGTAAAATTTAGAGCTTGTATCAAAAAAATACTGCTGAGCCTTTGGGTTTGTATTGAATCTAGATCACATTGGATAAAATTCGCATCTTGACAATATTGAGGCTTCTAATCCATGAACTAATTTATTTGACTCTTCTCTGCAATGTTTGTAGTTTTAAGCATACATGACTCTTAACATTTTTTGTCAGATTTGTTCATAAGTAGAGTCTATTGGGTTTTCTACGAAGATGATTTTGTCATCTTCAAAGAAAAACATTTCTTTGACACTCTAGGTTGTTTTCCTTTTTCTTGCCTGATTACACTAAGTAAGACCTCTAGCACAATGGTAATTTCTTAACATTTCATGATTGGTATTACCCATCATTTTACTGCTCATATTTCCTTGATTTTTATACTTTTCTTAACCTAACTTTGATACCTCCTAGTTTTTACATAAAATAGTTTCCATTCAGTATTAAATAGCAAAAATGCTGTCAGTATTAAATAGCAAAAATGCTGTCAATTCAGTATTAACTGATCTTTTCCCCACTGATATTTATTTAGGTCATACTTTTTGCAAATAATTTAGTTTACACAGATACTTTTAACAAAATAGACAATAGAGCATAATGAAAAATCACTCATGTATGCATGACCCAATTTAGTAGAACATTGGCATCACCTGTGAGGTTTCCTTTATGCTTCTCAACCTCAGCCTCCACTTCCTGGTCCTATCTAGTTCCCTCCATTAATAGTTTGACATTCCGTTTTCTTGAACTTTTGCTGCGTATGTTTGTATCCCTAAACAATGTTTAGTTCCACATGTTTTTTTTTTTTTTTTGAGTTAACATAGTTAATTATAACATGGTTAACATACAGTGTTACGTTAGCTTCAGGTACGTGATACAGTGCTTCAGTAATTCCATACATTATGCTGTTCATAAGTGTATTCTTTGGTTCTAAGATGTTTTGAATTTTACATAAAGTTGATCATGTTGAATTTCTTTCATTCACCATTATGTTCATGAGATTCATATTTTTGCTTAAAAGTTGAACTTCATTCTACTGATGGATATTCAGTTTGAAACTTGCACAAATAGCTGCTATGGAAAATAATTTGGTATTACCCAATAAAGATGAAGGTTTAGGAATTCACTCCCCAGAGAAACCAGATGCATAATTCACTTTGGAAAATGATTTGACATCATCCAGTAAGGATGAAGATTTAGCAATTTCCTCCCCAGAGAAACCAGGTGCATAATTTCCAAAGTGCTGTGCCAATTTATACTCCCACTACAGTGTATAAATGTTTTCATTGCTCTGCTTCAATAGTACTAGATTTAACTTTTTACTCATTGTAAATGTTAAGTATTTCCAATTTTAATTTCTAATAATAGAGTATATTTTTATAGTTTGATAATCATTTCTGTCTCCTATAAAATACCTGGCTACCCCTCTACTTCCATTTTTGTATGAGTCTGTCTCATTAATTTTTAAGAATTCTTCATATTTCCTGGATTTTAGTCCTGTAGCGATTCTATTCATTGGAAGTATCTTCTCCAAAGTTTATCTCACTCTTACTATGGTGCCTTGAACAGAAGTAAGTTTGATATATTTGATTTTGTCACTTTACTTTTGAGGTTTGGATTCTTTAAGAAATACTCTATTCCAGGAGGTAAACCATAAGAGACTCTTAAATACAGAGAACAAATTTGCTGGAGGGTTGGGGGGATGAACTAAATGGGTGATGGCCATTAAGGAGGCAGTTGGGATGAACATTGGGTGTCATGTAAGATGAATCACTGGGTAATACTCCTGAAGCCAAGACCACACTATATCTTAAATAACTTGAATATAAATTAAAAGAAATTTTAAAAATGTTTCTACTCCAGAAACATTAAAATATTCTGTATGTGCTTCTAATCATCCACTTAGAAGTTGATTCTGTGTTTGGGAATAGGATGGGGCTTACCTGTATATTTAGTTGTACATAATGTATGAATGACCAATGGTCACACCACCATTTATTGGAAGGTCTATCATTTCCCTGTCGGTTTGCAATGCGACCTGTATTTGACATCTATTATGATCTACTGGTCTATTGGCCTATCCTTGGGTCAATACTATACTCAAATCTTACAGCTCTCTCATTCTTGGTATCTTGTGACAATTTTCATCATCTCTTCAGGCTTACCTTGACAACTCTTGGCCTCTTTCATAAATTTTAGAGTTAGCTTGCCAAATTAAACATAACTTGGAAATTTTATTTGAAATTGCATTGAAACTGTAAAGTTGGAGAAAACTGATACCTTTATTGAACTGCCCAATCCATGTAATCCTTTACATTAATTTACATCTTTAAAAGTTATACTCTACCACCAGTGGGGTGCCTTAGGTAAAACTAAACATTCTAACTCACATGACTTCCATAGGGCACACTTGACATCAAGATTACTCAGAAGAATAATGAATGTTAATAAGCTTTGCAGCAAATAGCTTCATTAATTTCCATGGGAACTCTCACTGTAGTCCACAAAGCTGCACTTTTGGGTTCCCTGTGAGATGGTTCAGGTAGGAGTAAATGAGACATTGACTAAATGAGGGACCTGCACTGATTTAAAAGCTCCATGTCGGGGCGCCTGGGTGGTTTAGTTGGTTAAGCGTCTGACTTTCGCTTGGGTCATGATCTCGCGGTTTGTGGGTTCGAGCCCCGCGTCGGGCTCTGTGCTGACTGCCAGCTCAGAGCCTGGAGCCTGTTTCAGTCTGTGACTCCCTCTCTCTCTGACCCTCCCCTGCTCACGCTGTCTCTCTCTCTCCTAGAAAAAAAAAAAAAAAGCTTCATGTCCCAGGAGGCCACTAAAATTTCTAAGTTACCTAATGTGAGTGGGATTCATGGACTGGAAGAGACCTGAAATATCACTTAAGAGTTGGTAAGTGGTCTCTGGAGGAAGCACCTGTACTAGATACAGGGAAAGGGTTCTGAAGTTGTTTGAACTTGATAGGTTTGGGAAACAGTTTCCTTATCTTTAAAACTGAAAAATAATCTAGTTTATAGGATTAATCAAAGACAATGCTCCTAGCGGGCCTACTGCAATAACACGAAGACCACAGGCTTAGTATCCCCTTCCTCATAACAATTAAACTCAGTGCTAAGCATTTTGTACATTAAGAATAGCTCGTGTAGGGGAGCCTGGGTGGCTCAGTCGGTTAAGTATCTGACTCAGTTTTGGCTCAGGTCATGATCTCACTGTACGTTTGTGCTGACAGCACAGAAACTGCTTGGGGTTCTCTCTCTCTCTTTCTGTCTCCCCCTCCCCGCCCCTCCCCTGCTCGCTCGCTCTCTTTCAAAAACCAGTAAAATGAATAGCT
Source organism: Proteles cristata cristata (assembly GCA_017311185.1). NCBI lineage: Eukaryota > Metazoa > Chordata > Mammalia > Carnivora > Hyaenidae > Proteles > Proteles cristata. The sequence continues at coordinate 61,491 of JAESUZ010005093.1, forward strand.
CATCTTATTTCCTCTAGGGAGGGGGTTTTAACGCAGACAAAGGAGGGACTGAGGCGGGGGGGGTGAGGGGGGTGGGAGAGTGTTCCAAGCAAGTTCCACTCTGTCAGTGCAAAGCCCAATGTGGGGCTCAATCTCACTAACTGTGAGATCATGACCTGAGCTGAAATCAAAAGTTGGGTGCTTAACAGACTGAGCCACCCAGGTGCCCCTAAATCTAGTTTTAATAATGTTTCAATTATTCATTGTTTACAAAATTGCTTTACAACCATTGTTGCCAGCTTCTCAGAGGCAATCACTCTCAAGTCTTGTTCTTTGGGTGCTTTATACTCACTAGATCACAAGCTAACAGTAATTCTTATGGATTTTTCCATTTTTGGTAGTTTCATTTAATGTCCTACTTTGGAAGATGAGAATTTAGAGCAATTTTCACTCTATGGTCCTAATAGAATTTTTCATTTTCCTATAGAATGTTTTCTGATGTTTATGGTACTACCTTATGCAATGATTGCATTTTGTTTTTCCACAACTTTGTTTTCCTATAGCTAACAGTTGTTTTATATTTCTCATTTCTTTAGTTTCCCATGTCCTTATCCTTGGTTCATACCACAACTGTCCCTACAGTTGTCTAAAATTTTCAATTTAAACATATTTAGTTTCCTATCACTTTGATCTTGCCAACTACCGTCAAGGAGCCCCATCACCTGTTCCAAGGCAGGCAGGTCCACGAAGCCAACTGCTCATTCAGCATCTTGGGGACGCCCTTGGCATCTCTTGAGTTGCTGTTTCTGTTTTTGTATGATTTTCCGCTAGGAGTTTGGTTTCTTGCTTCATTGGAGAGGTCCTTCAACAGCGTCCTAATAGTGGTGCATGGGAAAAAAGTTTTTTGAGACATTCAAGTCTGAAAGTATCTTCAGTCTATCCTGATATTTCACCAAAAGTTTCACAGTGTCTAATTTTAAAATAACTTACCATTACATACTTTTTGCATTTTTTTGTTGGGAAATATATTGTTATCATGTATGAAATAAGTTTTAAAATACACCAGCAGGAACAATGTTTCTGTATAAGCATGTTTTTTGTTTTTTGTTTTTTTTAAATCAATACTATGTACAGAATTAGACAGTTTTCCTAATCAGGAGTTCACATCTAGGGATGGTCAGTTGGCAATCTAATAGGAAACTCAAACTCCAAATGTTACAACATTGCTTCAGTTATCTTTTTTTAAAACTATTTTTTAATTTTATTTTTTGAGAGACAGAGAGAGACAGAACACAAGCAGGGGAGGGGCAGAGAGAGAGGGATACACAGACTCCAAAGCAGGCTCCAGGCTCAGAACTGTCAGCACAGAGCCTGATGTGGGGATTGAATCCACAAATGTGAGGTCGTGACCTGAGCCAAAGTCGGCACTCAACCAACTGAGTCACCCAGGCGCCCCAGCTTCAGTTATCTCAATCTCTCTTAAATTCTGAGGCTATACTTAAATGAATGGATTATAATGGACATCAAAATTGGGTGATGTTGGTGAAATTAGTGGTATTGAACGTATATATGTACATATATATGAATTGAGTGAAATATTGGAGTCGCTCACTGCACACTCTTGCATGTATAGGACACTAAAGTCTAGGAAACTGTGTAGCCTCTACCTGATCCTTGTCGTCAGAATAAGTATAATGTTGGATGAATTCTTGCCTTTATGGAATTGTGCTTGCTTCAAGTGAACCTTTGGTGCAAGATCAGAACACTTAAGCAGATGGAATGCTGGGAATGCTGAGTTTACCAGCAAGGCCATATGAACACCTAGGGTGTAGCTGCTAAGTAAATGACTATTTCAAAAGCATCTATAGGTGGGGTAAAATTTTGATTGAGACTTGCTTTTATTATTACCTGGGAGTGAGTAGTTAGACTTTACATACCCATAACTATTGACAGTTATACTGTTACCTGTTGAGAAGAGTGATTGTACAAAACCAAATTGGCTTAGCTCCTTTCATAACATATATGGCAGATAATAAATCTGTGTAAATAATGTATATGTTTTCCTTTATATGTTTAAAGCAAAAGAGTAATCTACTCAAGTGTCTACCATTCAACTTTAAAAAATATTCTTATAACTTAAATGCATTCTATCTCCTCCCTGGAGCCAGGGCTAATCACTACCCTGAATTTTGTATCAAATCACTTGTTTGCTTTTCTTTATAGATTTTATCATATATATCTGTAATAAATAGTTTAATTTTGCCTGATTTGGGGCTTTATACATAGAACCTACAGTACAGATTTCTCTATGACTTGCTATTTTCTCTGAACATTGTTAAGATTCATCCATACTGGGGCACTTGGCTGGCTTAGTCGGTACAGAGTGTGACTCTTGATCTTGGGGTTGTTAGCTCAAGCCTCATCTTTGGTGTAGAGATATCTTAAAAATACATACTGTTACATGTAGCTTTGTCTTTTTGTTTTGTTTTGTTTTGTTTTGTTTAGAGAGAGTTCACAAGCAGGGGAGAGGGACAAAGGGAGACAGACAGAATCTCAAGCACACTTCACCCTCGGCACGAAGCCCAAGGAGAGCTCAATCCCACAACCCTAGGTTCATAACCTGAGCTGAAATCGAGTCTGTCACTCAACCAATTGAGACACCCCAGCGCCCCTGTCTCTTTTTCTTCATTGCTGCATGGTATTTATTATACGATCATAACACAATTTGTTCATTCTGTAATTTCTACAGTTAATAAGAGGATCTAAAGGACATTTTCCTTTGCCAGAAAGGAAATATTTTTCTTTTTTTTTTAAATGGATGCATTTTATTTTATTTATTTTTGAGAGAGAATGAATGCATGCACACATGTTGGGGAGGGGCAGAGGAAGAGGGAGAGAATCTTAAGGAGGCTCCACACTTGACTCGGGTTGGGGGTGGGGGGTTTGATCTAACCAACCAACTGTGAAATCATGACCTGAGCTGGTTCCCTTTAACTAACTGAGCTGCCAAGGCACCCCAAGGCACATCTTTTTCTAGTCATCAACTATAATCAAGCTGATTAGCAATTTGTCAACTGAAAAAAAAAGTGGTAATTGCTATAGAGGAAAACAAAACAGGGTACTGTGATAGACAGTATTGGGGTGGGGATAGAAATTTTAAACAGGGTTGTTGAGAAGGCCCTATTGAGAAACTGGCCTGTGAGGCAAGCATTGAAGAAGTTATGCAGAAATCTGGTAGAGAATGGTCCAGGCAGTTATTTATTGAATTTATATCATTGAAACTTATGTATCTTGCCTTCTTTGGGCTTAAATCAAAATTTAAAACTATTTTTTTTATGTTTTTAAAAAAATTTTTTGATGTTTTATTTATTTCTGAGAGAGAGAGAAAGAGAGAGAGAGAGAGAGAGACAGGGTGAGTAGGGGAGGGTCAGAGAAAGAGAGGGAGACACAGAATCTGAAACAGGTTCCAGGCTCTGAGCTATTTGTCAGCACAGAGCCCGACACAGGGCTTGAACCCACGGACCGTGGGATCATGACCTGAGCCGAAGTCGGATGCTTAACCAACTGAGCCACCTAGGGGCCCCTAAGTTTTATTTTTTTAAGTAAACCCTACACCCACATGGGGATTAAACTCAAAACCTCAATATTAAGAGTTACATGCTCTTCTGACTTTGCCAGCCAGGTGCCCCAGCTGTGCATTTTTTTATGATTCCATTTTATCTCCTCTATTAACTTATTTTTTTGTACCTTGAAAAAAACATTTTAGTGGTTCTACTATGGCTTATAGCATACATTTTATTTATTTTTTTATATTTTTATTTTTGAGGGGGGGGGGCGGTAAAGAGAAAGGGAGACAGAGGATCCAAAGCAGGCTCCACGCTGTCAGCACAGAGCCTACTGGGGAGCTTGCTCACCAATTGTGAGATCACGACCTGAGCCGAAGTCAGACACTTAGTCAATTGAGCCACTCAGGTGCCCCAGTATACATTTTTAAATAATCTGGGGTCATCTTGAAAAATTATACTACTTCCCATTTAGGAAGGGAAAGAGAAGGCTCTTGTAAACGTATATTATCAACTTCTCTCATTGACCTTTGGTGATACTATGGACATATATTTCACTATTCTATACGCTAGCAACAAACTATACATTGTTACCATTATTTCTGTAAGCAGCAGTTATCTTTTAGAGGATTACTTTCTTTTTTTTTTTAATGTTTTTTTAAAATTGATTTCTAGGAGAGAGAGAGACAGAGTGAGCAGGGGAGGGTCAGAGAGAGAGGGAGTCACAGACCGAAACAGGCTCCAAGCTCTGAGCTGGCAGTCAGCCAGAGCCTGACGCAGGGCTCGAACCCACGAACCTCAAGATCACGACCTAAGCGAAAGTCGGACGCTTAACCGACTAAGCCACCCAGGCGCCCACTAGAGGATTACTTTCACTTATTTCCTTTTTGATGCACTTCATTTCTTTCTGTAGATACAAGTTTCTGACTTTGCCTGAAGAACTTCAATGAACATTCCTTGTAGTGTAAGAATGACAATGAGTTCCCTCAGTTTTACTTTTGGAAGCATTTTATTTTCACTTTTTTTTTTTTTTATTTTCACTTTTGACAAGTATTTCCGTTAGTTATAAAATAACACGTTGACAAGTTTTTTTCTTTCTACGCCTTAAAGATATCTCTCAAAAAAAAAAAATTGCACACACACAGATCTTTCTTCCACTTATAAGTGGTAAAGACGGAATTTAGAATTGTAGACTGTATTCACCAGTTGAGTTATACAGTATGTAGTCTCTCTCCTAAATATGTAAAATAAGGAAATAAAGCAGAATTCATAAGAGTTTTAAATAGTTCATCATTCATAATCTATTACTTGTGCAGATTGTAAGAGGTTATGCATCAGCATGAAGTAAGGCAGAAGTGCTTTGGTAAAATATCCCTTGAACAGATGTGAGCGCAGGCATTCACATTATAAGATTAAACTGTACCGATTTCATACTACAGAAAAATGCAAGTCCTACTGGGTTTTACTTTTAGCAGAAAAAAAATTGCCACTGTAACTGTTATAATTACTGCAGCAAAGCTATCACAATTCTGTAGCTAAATTCTACAGACTGAATCCTGTGTGATTTTTGTCTTCCTCCTTTAGAAATCTATTTCCTATTTGGTTTTGTCTTCCATTTCCTCCACCTAGTAATACTAGCCTGGCAGAATGTGTTTGGACTGTCAGTTTTGTGACGTCTTTTGAAATCTCAATGTCTTTTCTCTCTTTAAAGATAGCAAGGTTAGGGGGGCGCCTGGGTGGCTCTCAATCTGGTAAGCATTCGACTTCAGCTCAGGCCATGGTCTCGTGGTTCCTGAGTTCGAGTGAACTAAGAGCCTGGAGCCTGCTTCGGATTCTGTGTCTCCTTCTTTCTCTGCTCCTCCCCTGTTCACGCTCTGTCTCTCAAAATTAAATAAATGTTTTAAAAAACTTTTTTTTAAAGATAGTAAGATTAGGATGTGCTATTTTAGGATCTAGAATCAGATTTCTCTTGATCCGATCCTATTTTTTAAGCTATAGTGTTGTGACGAAAGTCTGTAATCCTCATTCTTTCATTAAAATGAAAAAGCCCTGGAGTTTGTATCATTTAATACCTCTTGTGGATACTTTTTATGTGTGTGTATTTGCTAATCCTCAAAGGGTGGCAGGGAATTAGTAACTGTCAATCTGTAATTGTCAGTCTGCTCTCTCGCTTGTTAAAGATTTGAGTATGAAACCAAGGTCTGAAATTTGTTTCCATTTAGTTTGTATCTAAAATCCCATTCTTTATACTTGAAAACATTCTAGACTGCAGCCCATTCACTTTCCAATAGAGCAAAATTGCTCAAAACCTGAGCTTAATCTCCCCCTCTAATATTCAGCTATGTTCTATAGCTTTAACTTTTTTCTCCTTTACATGGCTATTGCTTCATCTTCGAGGCATCCTGTTTTATGGAACAGGTGAACCCTGTGGGAGACTGCGTCACAGACATAAATGCTCCCGGTCCTTCTCACAAAAAAGAGTGAGAACCTGATGGTATTTATCTTCCTGGCTTTTCCTTGTGCTGTTTCTGATTTCAAGTTGCTTGGCAATTTCAGTGATTTGCGGGGAATTGCTCACTGGGCAGAGTGAGGGGCAGGTAAGGCAGGGAGAGGAAGCATTTAGCTTCTTCCAGGACTGGTGGATGCAAGAGCAATAGGGGTTTTACCGTGTAACGGTCACTGGGTCTATTAGAGAGAGGAACAGCCAGGGTAACTGTACCTCAGCAGGAGGTCTGCAGGGCGACGGACATGTCCTGAGCAGGGAACAGGGTGCTAGCCCAGCTGACTGTATAGCCAGCTCCCCGGGTGCTGGGTCCTGGGAGAAGAGAACAGCTTTTCTGTTCACACCCCATATCTTTCCATCTCTCTGGCGCTTCGCCTTCTGGTAGTCTCCAAAACCAAGATTGACTTCTTCCTTCTATCTCACTGGGAGCCAAGGCCCAGAAGCTACTACAGCTGGGCACTGCCAATCACAGCTTGGCTGGCCACCATTTGTGTTCCAGAGTCTTCTGCGCTGATGACCCATGCAGCAATTCAAGAAGTCGGAACAGACTTGTCTTGTGGGCTAGAGGTCTTTGCTTTCTTAAATGACCTGGGGTGGTGGGTTGGTTGATTAGTGTTCTGCCACCCACTCCCCATCTGGCCAGAGTATGTGTACCCCATACATGGAACTCCCCACCAACTATCTTCTTCCTTCCTTTTTTCTTTCTCTTTTTCTTTCATAGGATGTGATAGCCTACCTCCAACATGGCCCCCAAGGATCCCAACCACCCTGAAAATAAGTAGGGCCATGTTCTAGTTCTAGCTGAAAAAATAAGTACAGGGGCACCTGGGTGGCTTAGTTGGTTGAGTGTCCGACTTTCACTTAGGTCATGATCTCGCGGTTCGTGGGTTCGAGCCCCACGTCGGGCTCTGTGCTGACTGCCAGCTCAGAGCCTGGAGCCTGTTTCAGTCTGTGACTCCCTCTCTCTGACCCTCCCCTGCTCATGCCGTCTCTCTCTCTCTCCTAGAAATAAATAAAAACATTAAAAAAATTAAAAAAAAAAAAAAGTACAGACATGATGAGTGCTATTTCCTGCCTGGTGTAAGAGCCACAGGCCATCACAATGCTTTCTCTTTTATACATTTAAGTAACTTTTTTTGTTGTTTTAGCATAGGTTTAGATATACAACCAAGTTGCACAGATACCACAGAGAATTTTTATATACTCCGTACTCAGTTTCCCTACATTTACTGTAGTACCTTTGTCACAACTAATGAACAAATGTTGATACATTGTTAACTACACTCCATACTTTATTCAGATATTGTTAATTTTTCCCTAATGTTCTTTTTCTGTTCCAGGATCCCATCTATGACACCGCCTTATTTGATCATCGTGTAAGCTTAGGTTGCTGTGGTCTGTGAGTTTCTCAGACTTCCTTGGACAGTTTTGAGGAATATTGTATCAGGTGTTTGGTGGAATGTACCTCAATTTCAGTTCATTTTATATTCTTATGGTTGGACCGGGGCTATGGATTTAGGGAAGGCCACAGAAGTAAAGTGCCATTTTTTTTTAATTTAAGATTTTTTTTGAGAGAAAGAGGGTGCAAGTGAGCAAGGAGCAGAGAGAGAGAGAGAGAGAGAGAGAGAGAGAGAGAGAGAGAGAGAGAAGCAGGATTCACTTGAAGCAGGGCTCCTGTTTACCCAAAACAGGGCTCGAGCTCACCCAATGTGGGGCTCATGCTCCCCCAAAGCAGGGCGTCAGGTCACCCAAATGTGTGACTCAGACTAACAAACCATGAGATCATGACCTGAGCCAAAGTCAGATGTTTAACCGACTGGCCCATCTAGACACCCATGAAGTGCCATTCTTATCACATCATATCAAGAGCACTTGCTATCAACACGACACATTGCTGATGATATGAACCTCGATCACCTGGCCAGTGGTTTGTAAGCTTCTCCACTCTGTACAGTACCATCTCCTCCCTCATTTTTCCATGCTGTAATCTTGGGAGCAAGTCACTGTCTCTTTGGAAACAAATCACGGTGCTCTCTTGACCTCTCTAAAACAACTCTTTGATGGTGGTGTCACAGGTCAGAGAGTGTAGATCTCACACTCATTCAGTGGGGCCAAAGCTTCAGTATTGGACATCTCAAAAGCAAAACATAAATTTTGTGGCGCTAAAGCCATTGAGATGTCAGGGTTTACTTATTATAGCAGCATAGCCCAGTCAAATTTCATAAACAATATTTTTACCCGTATTTTACTTTCTATTTTGTTGTTCTTTTTCAGTATCATTTTGACTATTAGGGGTTTCTTGCATCACCACATAAATTCTAAGATTTTCCATTTCTACAAAAACAGGACAGTGGGGTTTTGACAAAGGATGCAGTGAATCTATATATTGGTTTGAGCAGTATTATTATCTTAACAATATTAAATCTTCCAATCCATGAATATGATATATATTTCCATTTTTTAGGCCCATAAATATTTCCATTTATTTAAGTCCTCTGTAATTACTTTCAGCAATATTTTAGTTTTCACTGTATAAGTTTTGAACCTCCTTGGTAAAACTTATTCCTAAGTGTTTTTTTTTTAAGTTTATTTATTTATAAGAGAGAGATAGAGATAGCGTGAACAGGGGATGGAGCAGAGAGAAGGAGAGAGAATTCCAAGCAGACTCTTTACTGTTAGCACAGAGCTCTACACGGGACTCGAACTCATGAGTCATGAGATTATGACCTGGGCTGAAATTAAGAGTCAGATGCTTAAACCCACTGAGCCACTCAGGCACCCCTAGTCTTTTTTTTTTTTTTTTTTTAAATAAGTATTCTTAATGTCTATTTTTGAGAGAGAGAGAGAGACAGTGAGCAGGGTTGGGGCAGAGAGAGAGAGGGACAGAGGACCTGAAGCAGGTTCTGTCCTGACAGCAGAGAGCCCATTTTGGACTCAAACTCACGAACCATGAAATCGCAACCTGAGCCACAGTCAGATGCTTAACTGACTGAGCCACCCAGGCACCCCAGTATTCTATTCTTTTTAAGACTACTGTAACTGGAATTGTTTCCTTTATTTCTTTGTAGAATTATTCATTGCTAGTGTATAGATACATAACTGATTTCTGAGCATCTGAGCCTCGATCTTGTATCCTGCACTGTGGTACCAGACTGCAACTTCTCAGTCTGTTTAACAGGTTGTTTTTCCTCCTCTCAGTCTGCTCAAAAGTGGGCAATTCCCAAATTCCTTTCCATGGCTCTTTTCTCAGTTGACATCATTGGTTGTTCATTTCAAGGCATCCAGGCAGCTCAGAGTTCACCAGACAGTTACATCCTCTTTCGCACTGCATTGATATTCAAGAGAGCAGCATGGAGATGGGAGCAGATCCAGGGCTCCGTAGGTGCTTAATAGCAACATGTTTTGTTTTTTAATAGACAGGAAACTCTTGATATGTTCTACTCACTGCTCCTGGTGACTTTATGTGCACAAAGGCTGAAAACTGTCAGATATGCATTTCTAACCCTGATCTCAATCCCATCAAGGCATCTCATTTTTAGTAACTCATGCATGAGACTTTTCATGAGCTCTCACAACATTTGAGGCCCTAAATGCAAAGGTCCCATCTCGAGCTGCCACCATCAGAGAACGAGCAAGTCCAGAGACTGGGAGCAATGCAGACTGTATCATTTTGTGGACTTCCTCAGTGCAGATGGCTCGCTGTTCAAGGAATAAGATAAAGGTTTTTTTTTAAACAGCAAAACTAAAAGTAGCCATTTTCCAGTTAACATCAAATAGATTTACTTGTTGTTGGCTTTTTTTAAGTGAAAAATATAGATGAATTTAGTAAAAAAAAAAAAAATTGCTTGTTAAATAGAGTGCCCCAAAAAGCAAACTGCTCTCAGGGCACCTGGGTGGTTCAGTCAGTTAAGCATCTGACTCTTGATCTCAGCTCAGTTCTTGATCTCAGGGTTGTGAGTTGAAACCCTGCATTGGTCTCTGCACTGGGCATAAAGCCTATTTTAAAACAAATAGGAGGTGGCTGGGTTCAGTCAGTTGAGCATCTGTCTCTGGATTTCAGCTCAGGTCATGATCCAGGGTCATGGGAGAGCCTTATGTCATGCTCTGTGCTGAGTGTGGAGCCTGCTTAAGATTCTCTCTCTCTCTCTGCCCATCTCCCCCACTTGCATGTATTCTCTCTAAAATAAAGTTAAATACAATAAAAAAATTAAAAAGCAAAATTCCTCTCTTATCCCAGATCATCAGGGCTCCTAGCACATCTCAAGTGTTACCATTCCTAAGTGTATCCTGTGTCTTTGCTAAAACATTGATTTATATACACATATGAAAGAGCAGAAAAATCTTTTTTATTTTTACTATATGAACGTGCTATGTGTGGTGTTTTGCACATTTATATCTAGAGACTTTTCATATCCACCTACATAGACTTGGTTACCCTTTTTTTTTTTTAAACATTTACTGCTTCTTCAATGTAAAGCCAAATGTGATAGATTATATTTATGGTAGATTTTGAAACCCAATAGTGTACTCTTTTATTCTTATAAAAGGTTTTCCTTAGAGTTTCGTAGGTTTTATAAGATACCCTCATGTTCCCTACGAGAAATGGGGAATGATAAAATGTTATAGATTGCTGTGGACAGAATTATGTGAAAAAAAAATACTGAGGAAATACGGTTTAGTTGTTTCAGCCATCCTGTCTGCAATATTTTGTTACCGTAGCCCAAGCAGACTAATACATAGATAATTATAGAAAAAGAGGGACAAACCCCGACTGTCTTGTGATAGTTGAAAAACATAAACAAATACACTAGGCACTTACATGTACCTCCTTTATGGCATATGGCAAGGGATCAAGAACAGGGAGGGCAGGGGCGATATGCCAGAAGGTCCAAGTTCAGCTCATCCTGTAGCAAGGCCCCAGTAGCTATGCTAGGTGAGTGGGGTGCTGCACCCATGATTCAAGGCATATTGGGCAGGTGGGGCTGGATGGCTTAGGTTCAGGCTCTGTGAGAGCCTCTGTTTCCAAGAGATCTCACTACAGAGCTTCCTTGACTCACAATGGGGTCATTTTTCAATAAACCCATCAAAAATTGAAAATATGGTCAGTAATAATACTGTAAAATAACCTACCGAACACCATAGCTTAGCCTAGTCTATGTTGAATATGCTCAGAACACTTATGTTAGAGTGCAAAACCACCTATTTTATAGATGACAAAGATGACAAAATCATCTGTCTTATAGATCACAAAGCCTATTTTTTTTTTAAGTTTTTTTTTTTTTTTTTTTACTTTCTAGAGAGAGAGAGAGAGAGACAGCGTGAGCAGGGGAGGGTCAGAGAGAGAGGGAGATACAGACTCTGAAATAGGCTCCAGGCTCTGGGCTGGCAGTCAGCACAAAGTCCGACACGGGGCTCAAACCCACAAACCATGAGATCATGACCTGAGCCAAAGTCGGACGCTTAACCAACTAAGCCACCCAGGCGCCCCTACAAAGCCTATTTTATAATAAAGTGTTGGATATCTCATTGCAGGGGTACCTGGGTGGCGCAGTCGGTTAAGCATCAGACTTTGGCTCAGGTCATGATGCTACAGTTCATGAGTTGAGCCTGCATCGGGTGAGCTCAAGCCCTGCTTTGGGAGATGAGCTCAAACCCCTCTTGCTCTCTCCGTCTGTCTCTCTGTCCCTAGTGGGATTATCTCTGTCTGCCCCTCACTCACTCATGCTCTCTCTCAAAATAAAATTTAAAACATAATAAAATAAATTTTTAAAAATTAAAAAAAAAAAGAATATCTCATTGCATACAGTACTGAAAGTGAAAAGCAGAATGGTAACTTTTTTAAATGTTTATTTATTTTAAGAGAGAGAGCATGAGCAGAGGAGGAGCAGAGAGATAGAGAAGAATACTAAGTAGGCTCCCTACTGGTGGCTCTGAGCAGACATAGCACTCGATCTCATGAACAGTGAGATCATGACCTGAGCCAAAATCAGGAGTCAGATGCTTGACCAAGTGAGCCACCCAGGCACCCCCAAAACAGAATGGTTATAAGTTATTGCTTGTTTATCCTCATGGTCACGTGGCTGACTGGGAGCTTCAGCTTGTGACTGTGGTCTAGCATCATGAGACAGTATCAGACCACATGCTGCTAGCCCAGGAAAAGATCAAAATTCATAATTTAAATTACAGTTTCTGTTGACTGTGTATCACTTGCACACCATCATAAAATTGGGTCATCTGTATGTGGCTAACAATGGCTTACAGCATATAGCTAAGCAGCCCGCATCAAGAGCCCAGGGGCAACTTATGGCCATGCTGCTCCAAAGTCTCCAGGAAGCATGGGAGCACTAACAGGAACACCTAATATATTCCTATTTAGACAGATTCTAGAGCCTTCTTTGGAAGTCGCCTCCTTAAAGGTGGGCTGACTTGCAAGTAACAATAAAAATGGCCACAAGCAAAATTTATAAATGAGGAAGAAGTTGCCTCCAGCACCCAAAAAGTCCTCAGAGATGTTGGGCTTGTTTTCACGCTGTGTGTTTTGAGAAGGTCAATGGCTATTTCTGGACAGCATCAGGGATAGAGATGACCTCAGTTACAAGTAGCTTTCAGGAGTATAACCAAGGTTGTAGTCAATCAGATCTCTGGAGGAGTGTTTCATTAAGTGTAAATCATAACCCTAGAAAAAGTTGAATGTAGGAAAAATCTTGTCCTCAAAGTTTGTATGCCAAGGCAAAGCTATTGAGGTACCTACGATTGCCTGTAGACATGTATGAAATCCTTTTGGAGGTGAAAGTTATGGTTGGGAGGCTGTTGAAATAAACCATGAACCTAATGTATTGGCCAAATTGGTATCAGCCGGGTATTTACCAGTTGTCGATTGGATGTAGTAATTCACCGTGAGATGGCTTCCATTCTTTTCAACTTAAAGACAAGCAAAGTTTTCCCGTTAAACAGAGAAGCAGTAGGGATAACGTCTACTCTCCCTAGATCTTCAATAATGTGTTTCAGTTCGTGAATGCCCAGGTTTGACTAACATTTAGTCATATTATCTATTTTAACTAGGGGTGGGGGCATTTATTGGGGTCCATTTTGGAAAGCCAACTTGTAAGTGCCAGTGATTTGATTTAATTTTAATTTATTACTCACTGGATCATCTCATCTATGCCTCCTCTTGGGCATTTTAGGAGAACATGCGCTGTGATCATGGGGAGTTTAGGCAAGGCCATTGTTCTGGTAGCTAAGATGAGGTAACCTCTTTGATGTCCATTTTATGTTCAGTAACATCATTAATGTTATAGGGGGGGTACCATGTCTGAATTTAATGGGGTCCCACTAAATCAGCATCTAAGTTAAGGAGACACAAAATGGAATCTCACCCTTTTATCTTTCTACTTCTGTAGATTCTTGCAGTAACTCTTGATGCGCCAATTGGGTCAAATTATGGACCTTTGTTCTTGTGTTTTGGTTCCTTTCCCTGAATCCAGTTTATCCTTCCTTCTTTCTCTCTGACTTAGACTCTAGAACCTTTCCTTGGAAGAGACAACATTAAAGCTGGGCTGATTTGCAAGTTAAAGCATAAATGCTCAAAATGCATGATTGCTTTGGGCAGCAGAACCAAAGAAAAAGAGGAGAAAACCCCCTGAAGATGTTAGTCAACATCTCCTTAGGTCTGCTCAGAACACCAATGTGAAGACCAAGTTGTAGAGTCAAAGTAGATCCTCAACCAAAATTTTGTTCACTGTTGGGACTGATGATGCCACACAAAGCAGAAAGATATGAAGAGGTTTATTACTCATGTAATGAGGTTTAGGGGAGGACAGTATGATGGTTACTTGAGTAGGTAAAATATGACTTGAGGGTGCAAGGGAAGGAGACTAGCTTAGGGGTTTCTTATGGTGGTTACTGGATGGCACTGATGTGAGGGTTCTGGTACTACCAGCAGCTTGCTTGGTTTGAATTTCCCACCTGCTCCAAAGGATGGAGCACCTGGACTTTCTCTTCAGCTTTCCCAGGTATGGGAAAAAGCGGAGGAGAAGAGGGAGTCCTAAAAGTCTGGATGGAGACACCATCTCTCTCTCTCAAGGCTGCTCCCCATAAAAACATCCTTGAACACATAATTTGGAGCAATCAATTCTTTTTTTTTTTAAATGTTTTTTATTTATTTCTAAGAGAGAGAGAGAGACAGCGTGAGCAGGGGAAGGTCAGAGAGGGAGTCACAGACTGAAACAGGCTCCAGGCTCTGAGCTGGCAGTCAGCACAGAGCCCGACGCGGGGCTTGAACCCACGAACCACGAGATCATGACCTAAGCAAAAGTCAGACGCTTAACCGACTGAGCCACCCAGGCACCCCTGGAGCAAACAATTCTTTACTCCCATGCGGAAACAGGACAGACCCACTGAGAATCATGTCCCTACAATTTTATCTTCTCTCTTGCCTAGAATATAAAAGGTACTAATGTATAGGACCCCATAGTAAATGTATACAAAATTTTTAATATATATAAAGGTACATATACAAAAATCTATTGGAACTGTAAAATTACAATGTATACACTCTAATCTTAGAATTCCAGAAATAGTCTTCACATCTCTGTTAGTTCCCAAAACATCTCTTATTGCTATTGAAATAAAATGGGGGGGGGGGGAGAGGAAACAGGATGAAAAAATCTGTTTAACTCAAAAAAGTATTTTAAAAAATCTTGGTACCAGATTTACTAATACGTATCCAATATTCTAACTACTGTCCATAAACTACAGAAAGAGAATGAAGCCAACTCCCAATTCATCCTTCAAGATCCCTTACTGCACAGATCGTAAGAGGTTTAGGGTCCTGCCCCATGCAGAAGTAAGGCTTTAGTACTTCAGAAAATGCATCCGTGAATGAATGGATGTGAGACCTGTCATTCAAACAGTAAAAGGAAATCTTCCCCAACTCATAGTCCAGATAAATGCCCACCCCTCTGGGCTTTTCCTTCAGCACAAGAGTGACAGGAACAGCCGCTTGTGCCACATAGCCACCGTTCTGCAGCTGAATTGTCCAGCGTCTGCTCTGTGCTGACAGGGGCCACTTTCCCTTCCAGGAAAGGAGGTCCTCACAGACCCCCACGGCCCACTCACTCTTGTCATCCAGCTGCACCTCCCAGTAATGTCGGCCACCATTGAACCCCTCAGAACCCAGGATGATGGGATCCATCATACATCTCTCTGGATTCTGAGGGACGCTTGGTTTTGTCTTCACAAATGTCACAGACTTTTTATCTTCAGAGACAAGCAGATGAGGATGCGCTGTTTCGGGGTCCAGAGTAACTTCTCGTCGGAACCTCTGTATGATCTTCTGTAAGACCAAGTACTGCGGAGGGAGACTGCAGCCTTCTCTCCTTAACTGGAAAGAGTAGAGATCTGGGGGCTTTGGGCACTCACACCTGTCATGGATACTCCGGATGTCCGTCAGCAGCTTCACCTCTGACATCACGTTCCTCTCGGCCACCTCTTTCAGTAGATCCTGGAGGGTGGAAACATGGTCTGAAAATTTGGTGATGTTTGTACAGAGCATCTGCTGAATGTCCTTCTCTTCCTCAGCTAGCCTTGACAGAACTGCCTCTTGCTCTCGGTCCACAAACTGGTTCAGATACTTAAACTCAGATGCTAATTTCTGTTTCTGGCATTGCACTTGCTCTCTCAGCTCGATAAGCTTTCTCTCCTGGGTGGCTACTAGTTTCTCCACGTTGGCCACCTGCTTCTCCAGGGGCTCGATGTAACCTCTGAGCCTCTGCCTGTGGTGAGAGGCGGCCTCCTCCGCGGGCCTCACCCAGTGGCCCTGGTGGTCAGGGGGCCGCACGCACATGGGACACAACACCTGGAGGTCGTCCTCACAGAATAGGGTCAGGACCTGCTTGTGCTTCTCACACAGATGCCTCTCGTCCTGCCTCTTCCTCTTGCTCCTGGTGATGTGGAGGCGCTGGGCGATGTCAACCATCCTTCCCAGCTGCACGTTGCTCCTCAAGTGCCTCTCTCGGCATGCGTGGCGGCAGACGGGGCAAGGGAAGCTGTCGCTCCGGTCAGCCCAGGACTGTTGGATGCAGCAGCGACAGAAGTTGTGCCCGCATTCGGTGGTGACGGGGTCTCTCAGGTAATCCAGACAGACGGGGCAGGTGGCTTCGGCCTGGAGTCCTGCCAGGGCTGACGTCGCTGCCATGGGGCAGAGATAAAGGTCTTTCTGGACGGAGGTGGGTCTCCTGGAGGCTGGGCCCTGGAGGATTTCTCCAGTGAGAGGCAGACACACCCTCAGATGTTACTGTCCTTTCCTGTCCTGGGTGACCCTTTGTCAAATGAGGGCAGCCTCGCTCTAGGAGGCCACCGGCCTCAGGTGCAGTGGAAGGTGCCCAGAGGGGCTCTGTTCACCACCTGCGGGTGATCACGGATGTGCTGGGTGACCCCCGGCCCTCGGCAGCCCAGAGGAGGATGGGAAGCCAAGGTCAGCAATTCTCTGAGTCAGAAAGCAGACATAACTTTAAAGTGCAGATTCGTCCCCTAGAGATGAGAAAACATTTTTTCATGTAAAAAAAAAAATTACCATTTGTTTGGTGGCACTGCCCACTGCCACATTTGAGGCAGCCATCAATTCTTCTCTCTACCCCCAGGATTCTACCTACACCCGCATCAAACACAGTGGGGCTGTGTGGGACTGCAGAAAGTTAAAAGCTTTGAAAGCTGAGACTCCACCCAGGGTGCGATTTCTCCTTATTCATTATCTGGGGGACCTGGAGGAAGTATATCACATGCTCATCTCTAAGAGAATCAAGTAAATAAGGATTAAAATCCCAATTTCAATCATTTTAATCTCATCAAAGATCCAATAAAGGTCCCCAGTATTTTTTTGGTTTAAACCACAGATATTTCTTAAACCACAGCGCTGAGCTCATAGTATGTCAAAATTTAATTTTCACTTAAGTTTCTCAGTTGCAGGATATATCCAACTGTGTACATAAGTGGTTTGGACTAGATTAGATTTACTCCGAGGACCCTGCCAAGTCAGAAAGCTGTGATTTTGACAAGATGCACAGAATGAAATTGGAGATCAGGAAATCAATGTGAGAAAACACTAGGAAACACACACATGTATATACAACAGCCCTCCAAAGTCATTGATGAACTACCAACTAGTGGTGATTGGTGGGGACAAGATCCACAGAAGAGGGTGTGGATTTTTCCCGTAGAAGCAGTCATTTGTCCCGAAATACAGGCAATGCTTCAGATTCTGTGTCTCCCTCTCTCTCTGCCCCTCCCCTGCTCTCTCTCAAAATAAACAAGCAAGCAAGCAAGCAAACAAACATGGAAATGTAGGCTAAGAGGCTAAAGCCAACTCTCAGGGTTGGGGGGAAATGTGGAGTTAAGGGCACCCCGTAGAAGATGTATTCTGGCAAATACTCCAAACTTTAAATTGGTGTCAGTGAAGTATTACATACTAGAAGAACCATTAATGAGATACCCCTTAAAAAGTCCATTGATTTAATCACCACCAGTGCTGATAGGTTTAAGACAATCTTTGCTTGATTGCCAGGGACCCCAAAATGAATTTCGAAGTGTTAAGAAAATTATGGAAGCATATTTTCAATTTGTTTGGCTGAGGATGTCTTTCTATGGTTGAAAATCAGAAAATCATATTTTTAAAACATATAAATAGCTCTTTTTTTTTTAATATTTTTATTTATTTCTAGCAGAGAGAGAGAGACAGCGTGAACAGGGGAGGGTCAGAGAGAGAGGGAGACACAGACTGTGAAACAGGCTCCAGGCTCTGAGCTGGCAGTCAGCACAGAGCCCGACGCGGGGCTCGAACCCACGAACTGTGAGATCATGACCTAAGCGAAAGTCGGACACTTAACCGACTAAGCCACCCAGGTGCCCCAAAAACATATAAATAGCTCTTACATCAAGTAACTCAAAGAAACATAATGAATAACCTAGATAGAAAAATAGGTAAAGGAGATATGCAAAAGGCCAATCATGAAATAGAAATAGATCATTTTAATAATCCAGAGACATCAGAATGAAAAACAAGAAACTGTTCTTTGTGCCTCATGAGACTGTCAGAGATTTGAAAGACTGCCCATACAGGATAGTGGAGCCAGAAGACCATGTAACCTTTGACAAGTCGGAGAGCGTTTACAGAGAAGGAGAAAATGTTCCTAGCAGCAGGCCTGGCACATAGTAAAGGTGCCCAGGGATGCCTGGGTGGCTCAGTCGGTTGAGTGTCTGACTTTGGCTCAAGTCATGATCTCACAGTTTGGGGGTTCAAGCCCTGCATTGGGCTCTGTGCTGACAGCTCAGAACCTGGAGACTGCTTTGGATTCTGTGCCTCTCTGTCCCTCCTCTGCTAACACTCTCCGTCTCTCTCAAAATAAATAAACATTTAAAAAAAAAAGGGGGGGTGCCCAATGGTAATTTATACTACCCTCATCTTTCCACAGTCAGGACCCTATCATTAAAGAACGCGCCTTTTGTTGTCACTACTATCTACACCAAAGCTTCCACCTCACCCTTCTGGATGCTCTGACTGCTGAGTCCACCAGCACCCACTAGGGCCTCTGTCCATCTCCTCTTCATTCACACGGATCTAATCATGACCTTCTCCTGTAAGATGCCGATCCTACCTGGAGGGCCACATTCCTCCCTCAGCTTCCAGCTCCCCCTAGCACCAAGCTCCCTGCAGCTGTCGCCTGCTCTCCCTTTTCTAGCAGGCTGAACTCCCTGTGGCCCCAGCACCTTTTGTACATACACATCCCTTAGTTGTCTGCTGTGCCGCCACCAACTCTCTGTTCATTGGTCACTTCCTCTTGTGATCCAACTTCCTGACTTGCTCATGGGTCACCTCTCCTAACACAACATCACAGAACAGTAAGGACAGTGTCATGAATTTACCTTTTAACTAGCTATGTCACTTGTAAATCTGAGGAGGTTCTGGAGATTTGCATTCCCTACAGAACCGTAACCTCCATGTTATCCCCACCATGGCTGTATCTCCAAGTATCTCCTCAATCCTTGGCTAAAGCTGTTGAATGACTGAAATTGGTCAGGTTTCTGGGTCTCCCTTAAAGCCAGAATGACTTTGGAGTATAAGAGGGCTTATACATTGGATGTGAGGGCGATCTGGCTGCGACATCTATCACCCCATTGATCGCCAGGGTTGATCTGGCTGATCGGGCTGGCCAGGCAGGTGTCCCCTTCCTCCCTCACTGCTCCATGTGCGTCCTTCCCAAAGCTATGCTCTCAGTCTTAGAGGACGACCTTCCCCAGTAGAGGACGACTGGTCTTTGAGCTCCTCTGCTAGAACCTTTAGACAAGCTCTCAAGAGAGCATATACTCTGAGCATCCGTAAGCAAACAGATGGTTAGATTAAGGAAGATCAAGTTTATACAAGACCTGAGTACCAGGGATCCTGGCCCTACAGCTCTCATCCCTCCACTTCCCACCTACACACAAACCACCCCTCACTGAGATCCTGGAAGGGATTCCACAGGCAACTTCAGGCCAGCACTTCCGGGAACTTTGTACACACAGATATTCATCCCTGTTTTCTGACCTGAGTCAGAATACAGAACTGAGAATACAGGAACTGAGTATCTCTATTTTTCGCAAGCATTTAGGGGACATAGGGCAAGGCTCAATGAGGAACTGGAAACCAAAACAAGATGTGTTTTAAAAGAAGCCAAACTCAAGATTAGGTTCCCTTGTTCGGTGTGATTTCCACCCCTGCACAGAGCAGGAAGTCAAGAGACTCCAGCTCTGGGGTGGCTCAGCGGTTAAGCGTCCAACTTCAGCTCAGGTCATGATCTCACAGTTCATGGGTTTGAGCCCCGCATTGAGCTCTGTGCTGACAGCCAGCTCAGAGCGAGAAGCCTGTCTCCGGATTCTGTGTCTCCCTCTCTCTCTGACCCTCCCCTGCTCATGCTGTCTTTATCTCTCTCTCAAAAATAAATAAAACATTTAAAAAAAAGAGAGAGACTCCAGCTCTTACTACTCTCTAGCCCCACCCCATACCCCCATGCCGTTCCAACTCCCCACTTACCTGGGGCAGGTGCCTCTGGACAGCTCTGTAAAAGCTTGTCGTTGAAGTAGACCTCACTGAGGGATGCCTGAAGCCAATGCACCATCAGATTGGTACCGCTACATATATACCCCCCGAGGAGGGTGGAGCTACTAGGACCCCACCCACCAAAGACCGGTGGCTCCTCCCCCCCGGAAGGGAGGGCAGGGCCAAGCTGCGAATGAAGGTATTCAAAGGTGCTGCTTGGTGGGGAGGGGATCTCCTGTGATTTGGCACTGTTGACAAAATGCGTAATCTCATTTGTACCTTTGAAATCCTCCCTTGATCCTTTCAGTGCCGTTTAATCCCGTTTTTGCTGATGAGGAAACCGAAATCTGAAACGCTGTAAAAGAGGCCTGTTAAATTCCTTCACCAGGTCCCCAGGGACAGCCCCTCTTCACAGTAGGCCCCCTCCAGCGATGTGCAGCGCGAGCACTGTGGAGCCTTCTGCAGGCTCCTGAGAACCCTCAGGGGCTGAGCCTGGGCCCCGGAAGCTCATGGTGCCGGAATCGCCTTTTTCATTAGGTGGAGCTCGGTTGAGAAAGCCAGGCCCGTCAGTCCCTCGGTCTGTAATTCCTTAGGTTCTTGATGTCAACACCCAAGTTTTCCTTTTGTCACATGCTGTGTTCTGAGGCCAGCACCTCTCCCCACCACGTCAGTCACAGGTTCCCCGGGGAGTAGGTCCTGAAGGTCATGGGTCTCTGCTGCGTGGTGGGTGACAGGCCTTCACCTAATGTAGATGGAATCTTAGGGGCCTTCTCCACACAGCGACGGTGGTTCCCCATAGTGATCCTGAGGCAGAGGCAGGACAGACCCGCTCTGGGAATTCCAAGGGCTGCAGGAGGCTCAGCTTGGGACCTGAATTAAATGATGTGGGCCTCTGCTCAGGCTAACCGTGGTTCTTCATCTCGCACACCCCTCACAGCAAATATGGTTCCCAGTGTAGAGATGGGGAAATTGAGGACTCCAGAGTTTAAGTGATGGAGAGGGACTTGCCCAGGCAAGTCCTACTCGGAACCCAAAAACACGGCCACCGTATATCTTGCTTCCCACCCGTGGGCGATGAAGAGCCCTTCGGGTGCAGCCCACTCACGCACTTCCTTCCCAAGGAGCCGCAGCCTGAGGTTACAACCTACAGCCTGTCCCCGCCCCTTGCCTCCTGAGACCGGGCCCTTTCTGAAGGTCTTAGCACCCACTCCATCACTACCCACACAGGCATTCCAGTTTTAATGTGTCTCTGATGTGAGTGTTGCAAGGGCTAGTATAGAAATTAATAGAAAGTGCTTTTAAAATGATTCTGTAGACAAAATATATAGTTTTGTTCACGTGAACTCAGTATTCTGGACGTTATAAATCAGCAGGACTTCATCGCTTGTGGTTAAATAGTATTCTGGGGCTAAACCAGGAAAAATGATTAAATCAGTCACTTAAAATGAAACACTGTTATTGGTAAGTACTCGTATACCACAGACAACCAAACATGGGTTTCTGGGTAATAAAGTCCAATATGTTTTATGTTTTGTACTGTAAAAACAAGTAACAGACCTACGGGTGCCTGGCTGGCTCCGCCAGTGGAGCATGCCACTCTTGATCCCAACCCTATGTTGGTGTAGAGATTCTTTTTTTTTTTTTTTTTTAATGCTTTATTTCTAGGAGAGAGAGAGACAGCGTGGAGTGCAGTGGGGAGGGTCAGGAGAGAGGGAGTCACAGACTGAAACAGGCTCCAGGCTCTGAGCTGCAGCCTGTAGCACAGAGCCCACGCGGGGCTCGAACCCACAAACCGCGAGATCATGACCCAAGCGAAAGTCGGACGTTTAACCGACTAAGCCACCCAGGCGCCCCATTGGTGTAGAGATTCTAAAAAAAAAAGTCTTAAAAATAATAATAACAGGGGGCGCCTGGGTGGCTCCTTTGGTGAGGCATCTCATTCTAGATTTCTGCTCAGGTCATGATCTCCCGGTTTGTGAGTTAGAGCCTCGCATAGGGCTCTGTGCTGGAAGCTGAGCCTGCTTGGAGCCTGCTTGGGATTCTGTGTGTGTCTCTCTCTGCCCCTCCTTAGCTCATGCTCTGTCTCTTTCTCAAAAAAATAAAGAAACATTAAAAATAATTTTTTAAAAAGAGTAAGTTTCTTAAAATAATTAAAGTTATTTATTATTTCTCTTAAGATTTTATTTTAAAGTCACCTCTAGACCCAATGTGGAGCTCAAACTCCTGAGATTAAGAGTCCTATGCTTTTCTTACTGAGCCAGTCAGTTGCCCCTGTCTTTTTATTTACATTTAAATATATAAATATATTTCTCCACCCCCCAAATATATGTATTATATTATATATTGTATTATATATTAGATTATATATTAATAATGCATAATAATATATTATATCACACACAATAATATGTGTTATTAATTATTATATTAATTATATGTATATGCCAATATATAACATATTATATAATATATAATATATTAACATAATTAATATAAAACAATATATAATACTGTGTATAGAATTATTATGTGTATAATATATATTATGATATATGTAGTATATAAAATATATACTACATTGATCATATATAAGTATATATATTATATCTAATTTATATAATATGTAATGCATATTAATAATGATATAATATATTAAGCATATATAAGCATAATTTATAATAATACACATCCATATATGTATATGTAATATTATATAATATATAATACATATAATTTATATGCACATAATAAGTATATATAATATGCATATGTTATATACACATTATATATTTATATTACATACATACATAAAATATGATAATAATATTAGTATATGTCATATAATATACAATATATAATATAGTAACAGTATATTATTTTTGTTAAATTTTTATAGTATATACATATATGAATGAGATGGGATGACCCTATATATATTATTTCATGGTCTACTTTTTTTATGATTTAAATAAAACTTATCCTTTTCATATTCTTTTTATGGAGCTATAGTTCGCATTTAACATTGTATTTCTTTTAGGTGATAATAGTTTGATATGTGTATATATTGCAAAGTAATTACCACAGTAAGTTTTATTTTATTTTATTTTTTATTTTATTTATTTCTTTTTTTTTTAATGTTTTATTTATTTCTAGGAGAGAGCAAGGGAGGCAGCGTGAGCAAGGGAGGGTCAGAGAGAGAGGGAGGCACAGACTGAAACAGGCTCCAGGCTCTGAGCTGGCAGTCAGCACAGAGCCCCACGCGGGGCTCGAACCCACGAACTGCGAGATCATGACTTAAGTGAAAGTTGGACGCTTAACCGACTAAGCCACCCAGGCGCCCCTATTTTATTTTTTATTTTAGAGAATGCATGAGCCAAGGAGAGGGGTAGAGGGAGAGAGAGAATTTTAAGCAGGCTCCATGCTCAGGACAGAACCTAATGCAGAGCTCAATCCCATAACTTTGGGATCATGACCTGAGCTGAAATCAAGAGTCAGACATTCAGCTGACTGAGCCACCAAGGCTCCCCTACCATAGTAAGTTTTAGTTAACATCCATCAGTACACATAGTCACAAATTGTGTGTGTGTGTGTGTGTGTGTGTGTGAGACTTTTAAGATTTAGGGATTTAGCAGCTTTCAAATATACAATATACAATACACTATTGTTAACTATAATCATCAAACTATACATTACATACCCAGAACTTATTTATCACATAACTGGAAGTTTGTACCTTTAAAAAAAAATTTTTTTTTTAATGTTTTATTTATTTCTGAGAGAGAGTGAGAGAGAGCATGAGCAGGGGAGGGTCAGAGAGAGAGGGAGATACAGAAGCTGAAACAGGGTCCAGGCTCTGAGCTGGCAGTCAGCACAGAGCCCAACATGGGGCTTGAACCTACGAACCATGAGATCATGACCTGAGCTGAAGCTGGAGGCTTAATTGAGCCACCCAGGTTCCTTGGAAGTTTGTACCTTTTATCTTTAAGCTTATTTATTTATTTTAAATAATCTTTACACTCAACGTGGGGCTCAAACGCACTGAGATCAAGAGTCCCATGCTTTCTGACTGAACCAGCCAGGCACCCCATGGAAGTTTGTACCTTTTGATCACATTTACCCATTGCCCACCCCCTACCTCCCACCCCTGGCAACTGCCAACCTATTCTCTGTATCTAGAAGGATTTTGTTTGTTTGTTTCTGTTTTGTTCTGTTTAGTGTCCACAAATAAAAGAGATAATACAATATTTGTCTTTGTCTGACATATTTCACTAAGCATAATGCCCTCAAAATCTATCCGTGTTGTTGCAAATAGTAGGATTTCCTTCCTCTTGGGGTACCTGGGTGGCTTAGTCAGTTAAGCGGCTGACTTAGGCTCAGGTCATGATCTCACAGTTCGTGGGTTCGAGCCCCACATTGGGCTCTGTGCTGACAGCTAGCTCAGAGCCTGGAGCCTGCTTCAGATACTGTGTCTCCCTCTCTCTTTCTGACCCTCCCCTGTTCATGCTGTCTCTCTCTCAGAAATAAATAAAATATTTAAAAAAAAAGGATTTCCTTCCTCTTTTTTTTTTTTGGCCAAATAATATTTCAGTGTGTGTGTGTGTAATATATATATATATATATATCACATTTTCTTTATCCACTTATCTGTTGATGGAGACTTAAATGGTTTCCATGTGTTGGCTATTGTAAATCATACTATAATGAAAGTGGGGGGTACAGATATCTCCTCAAGATTGTGATTTTACTTCCTTCAGATAAGCATCCAGAAGTATAATTGCTACATCATATGGTAGATCTAATTTTAATTTAGGGGGGAACCTCCATACTATTTTCCGTAGTGACTGAAGCAATTTACATTCCTACCAACACTGCACAATGACTCTCTTTACTCCATGTCCTCACCAATGCTGGTTATCTCTTGTCTTTTTTATGTTAACCATTCTAACAGGTATGAGGTAGTATCTCATTATGGTTTTGATTTACATTTCCCTGATCATTACTGATGCTGACCATTTTTTCATATACTGTTGGCCTTTTGGATATCTTCTTTGAAAAATGTTTATTCAGTTTCTTTGCCCATTTTTAAACCAGACTGAGTTGTGTGACTTCATTATATATTTAAATATTAACCCGTTATCAGATATATGATTTGCAAATGTTTTCTTCCATTCAGCAGTTTGCTTTTTCATTTTCTTGATGGTTTCCTTTGCTGTACACAAGCTTTTTTTAGTTTGATGTAGTCCCACTTATTATTTTTTTTTGCTTTTGTTTTATCCTTTTTAAAGTATTATAAACTAAAAGGCAAGCAATGGAATGGGAAAAGATACTTGAGGATGACATACCAGATAAAGGGTTAGTGTTCAAAATCTATACAGAACTTATCAAACTCAACCCAAAAAGCAAATAACTCAGTGAAGAAATGGGCGAAAGATATGAACAAACACTTTCCAAAGAAGATATCCAGATGGCTAACAGACACATGAAAAGATGCTCAACATCACTTATCATCAGACAAATACAAATCAAAACCACACCAGTCAGAATGGCTAAAATTAACAACTCAGGAAACAGATGTTGGAAAGGATGCAGAGAAAAGGGAACACTTTTCACCGTTGGTGGGAATGCAAGCTGGTGCAGCCATGCTGGAGAACAATATGGTGAGTCCTCAACAAATTAAAAATAGAACTACTTTACTACCCAGTAATTGCACTACTAGCTAGTTATACCAAGGATACAAAAATGCTGGTTTGAAGGGGCATATGGACCCGAATGTTTTTTTTAATTTTTTTAAATGTTTTTATTTATTTTTAGGAGAGAGAGAGAGAGACAGCGTGAGCAGGGGAGGGTCAGAGAGAGAGGGAGTCACAGACTGGAACAGGCTCCAGGCTCTGAGCTGGCAGTCAGCACAGAGCCCGACGCGGGGCTCGAACCCACGAACCGCGAGATCATGACCTAAGCGAAAGTCGGACGCTTAACCGACTAAGCCACCCAGGCGCCCCTGTACCTGAATGTTTATATCAGCAGTATCAACAATAACCAAATTATGGAAAAAGCCCAAATGTTCACTGACTGACAAATGGATAAAGATGCAGTACACACACACTCTCTCTCTCTCTCTCTCTCTCTCTCTGGAATATTACTCAGCAATGAAAAAGATTGAAACCTTGTCATTTGCAAAACGTGGATGGAACTAGAGTGTATTGTGATAAGTGAAATAAGTCAGTCAGAGAAGGATAAATGTCATATGATTTTACTCATGCGTGGAATTTAAGAAACAAAACAGACAAACACAGGGAAAATAAGGAATAAGGAAAAATAAGATAAAAAGAGAGATGAGGCAAACCATAAGAGACTTAAATACAGAGAGCAAATCAAGGGTTGCTGGAGGGGTGTTTGGTGGCAGATGTGGGCTAAATGGGTAATGGCATTAAGGAGGGCACTTGCCGGGATGAGCACTGGGTGTTATATGTAAGTGCTGAATCACTAAATTCTACTCCCAAAATCACTATTACACGATATGTTAACTAACTTGGATTTAAATAAAATTTAAAAAATAAAAAAAATAAAGTATTACAATATTATGCATGCTTACTTATGGCATGCATGCATAACTGGCACAGAACCTATTTCACTGCAATTTTCTAAACAACTACCCTTTTTGCACACCAATAGAATATTCAAACGTATATACAAGAAGTCAAAAGCCAGCAATTTTAGGTAATAAGGAAACCAAGTTGTTACTTGTCATTAAACAAAAATCTAAACATGATCTCAGAAGAAATAAGGCGTATTGCATGTTGTTTTCTCGAAGAAGATCTAGCAACACTGATATTATATACGCCACAGGGCTAATTCCTAATACCCTACCTGTCCTTTACAGTTGTCTTTGGAAAGACAGCATTTCCCATATTTAAGGAAAGATTGGGATTTTTTTCACTCTTTCTAAAAGATTTTTCATTTTTGATGATTTCCACCCACAAAAATGTTGTAAGAGGATTACACTGAGCATAATATACTCTTCATTTAGATGGGCCTCCTTTTTATTTTGCCCCCTTTCTTTTTTTTTTTTAATGTTTTTTTATTTATTTCTAGGAGAGAGAGAGAGAGAGAGAGAGAGAGAGACAGCATGAGCAGGGAAGGTCGAGAGAGAGGGAGTCACAGACTGAAACAGGCTCCAGGCTCTGAGCTGGCAGTCAGCACAGAGCCCGACGCGGGGCTCGAACCCACGAACCGCGAGATCATGACCTGAGCGAAAGTCGGACGCTTAACCGACTAAGCCACCAGGCGCCCCTATTTTGCCCCCTTTCTTAATCACTCTGTTTACACAGAGCTTTATTTTTCTTTTGTCAACCATTTGAGAGGATAAATAGTTCAACAGATACACAGGGTGTGCTCCTGCCTAACGACAATTCAGTTACCATATCAAAACAATTTAGCAGTGATATGATAGGTTATATTATTATTGAGTATCGACTGTCTATTCACATTTCCTGAGTTGCCTTGTATCGATTTTTTTTTCCTGATCCAGGACCCTATATAGGCTCATGAATTGCATTTCGTTACTCTGTCTTTTTATCATCCTTTAATCTGGAGCAGTTCTTCAGCCTTCCCTTATCTTTCATAATGTTGGCATTTTTGAAGAATCCAAGCTAGTTATTTTGCAAATGGTACCAACGGTCCAGACAGTTGGGACTGTCCAATTTAGTTTTAGGTTAAGCATTTTAGGGAGGAATACTAAATATATGATGTCAGGTGTTCTCAGTACATCATATGAGGTTTACATATTACTCCTAAGAATTAAGTTTCTATACGGGTCCATGAATGCAATTTTTTTTTTCTTACATGGTAAACACATTCTCCTTTGCATAAATAAGATCTAGACTGGAGATGGGAGGAGGCAGTGACTGGCAGAGAAGTGATGAGTTCAGTTTCTTTGTTGTAATGACAGCTAAGAGCTGAGTAAACTTGTATAGTAAAGAAGAGGAGATGTTGACCTAATAAGCCACACCAGGAAGACAAAATCAATTAGCAAGGTGTGCAATATCCCATGGTTTTAGTGTATAAGATTAATATATTTCATAGTTAACTAATCACTCCACAGATACCATAAATAGGGGCTCCTAGCTGGATCAATGGGTAGAACATGTGACTCTTGATCTCAGGGTCCTGAGTTTGAACCTCATGTTAGGCATAGAAATTACTTTTAAAAAATACCACAAATATTTATTGAGCACCTATTAATAACCAGACATCATTATAGGAGCTGGAAGTACAGGACTGAAGAAAAGCAATTCCCCACTGCGTTGGCTCCAACCACTCACATTCTGTCCTGCCTTGGGGTTTTGGAAATGTTTTCCCTCAAACATGAAAAAAATGTCACTTGACTTACCACTAGCCTCCTTTAGCACATCAGAAAACCATCTCCACATCTCAGTAATGGACCCTCCATTTGACTAATAGCAAATGCTTGGAAGCATGTTTGCATTCTCTAATTCCTTAACCCCAACCAATCACTCCAACAGTAAGTCCCATGAGATTAGTCTGAAACTGTATCATTGCCTTCTCACATCCCTTGCTTAGGGCCCCTGCTTTTAACCTCTCCTCTTCAGTCCCCCGTTTTAAGTTCACAGAATTTTAATGGGGAAAGTCCCCATTCATGTGAGTCCTGGCAAGCAAAAGTCTGGTGCAGAGTCACAGTTGATTCCTGTCCATCTCATTGCCAAGAACAGAGTGAGCAAAGAAAAGTAAATAAAGACTGACTAGTATTCAAGTGACTTTTCTGCCAGACCACTTATGAAATTACTGAAAAAGTGTTAACTGAGAAATAAAGCCTGGTGGCGGTTTGTTTTGAATTGAATTCTGAAGAGGAGACGAAAATAGCAGTTCTTCAAATCACCTGTTTTAGGAATTTCAATATGGAACAGTTATCTAAGTCAATTTCATCAGGATTCTGTTTTTCCCTGGGGTATAAATCTGTATAGTAGCTTATTTTACAGACAATGGGATCAATCAACTCAACAAGGAGCCCATGACAAATAAGCTTAGTTTTAAAGAATATATATATATATACACACACACATATACATAGTCATAAGGGGAATGTTAGTGGGAAAATAAAAGTTACAGGTGCTTTGGTGGGAGTCCTTCCTATCAGAAGGATTTGAGGAGGGGCACTTGGCTGGCTCAGTTGGTAGAACATGTGACTCTTGATCTCAGAATTGTGAGTTTGAGTGCCATGTTGGATATGGAGATTACTTTAAAACAGAATTAAAGAAAAAAAAAGAAAGATTTGAGAATATGTTATTTGAAACTGGAGGAAAGTTGACTCTTGTCATAAAGTAGGAGAGAACACAGCTGAATATGTCCTACAGTTGTGTGGGAAAGCAGAACTTGGAAGTGATGAACTTGGGCACTTAGCTGATATTTGCAAGCAATGTTCTGAAGGTGTGGCCTGGTACCTTCTTGCTGCTTTAGGGAAAAACAGAGGAAAGAGATAAACTAAGGGCAGAAAAAGGAACAAGGACTTGATGGATTGGGAGGTCCTCAGCCCATCCAGATTGCAAAAACAGCTCAAATTAGGAGCTTCACTGTTAGAAAGTGTGTGCTAGAGATAAGACCAGGGTTATTGGTATATAATAACGCACACATTAGTGCTGACGTTATTAGGGGGTCACTGGTCCCAGACAATTCTCAAATCCAGTGAGCAACTTCCTTTAGGTTTTAAGACTTGAGAGTAACTCTCTGTGGCTGGAGACTCTGCCCTCTGGGTCCATATATGTACTTTGAACTTTATGGAATTACTCACAGTTAATATACTATGGTAACTGGGGGCGTCTGGGTGCCTCAGTCAGTTGGGCAACCTAGGGATTCTGGGTCTCTCTCTCTCTGCCCCTCCTCTGTACATGCATGTTCTCCTTCTCAAAATAAACATTAAAAATATATATACCATGGTAACTATACACTGTGTGACTTAACTGACCACGGTGAATGGGTTTTGTGCTTATGCAAACCAGGCAAAGGAGAGAAACCACCTCTGTGTGCTTTTTTCTAACTTTACCCCAACGCTACCCCTGTCTGCATCATGTTGCTTAAGTAGTTCCTGGGCTTCTCATCCACAGAAGCCTTGCCTGTTTGGGGGACCTTTTTTTCCTTTCATTCCCAGGTGTTTGGACGTTACTCTTAACAATTCTTTTTCCTTTAAAAATTTTTTTTCCATGTTTATTTAATTTTGAGACAGAGAGACAGAGTATGAGCAGGGAAGGGGTAGAGACAAAGGGAGACGCAGAGTCTGAAGCAGGCTCCAGGCTCTGAGCTGTCAGCACAGAGCGCAATGTGGGGCTCGCATCAGGAACTGCAAGATCGTGACCTGAGCCGAAGTTGTACCAACTGAGCCACCTAGACACCACTTAACAGTTCTTTTTCTAATAATTCACCAGGATTTCATGATAATAGTGCTTTATAATTCGCCCAGTGAAGAGTGTTTTAATGCTTATTTTACTTAAAAGAAATATCTCCGATGTGGGGGAAGTTATTAAATAAGGGTTGTCAAATTGAGCCAAAACTATTATCAATTCCTATGTTAATGTACTTACAAGTTCTAATTGGAGCATTTTAATTCTAGCACTCACCATTCATGTAAATTTCACTAATGTCTAATTGGATTTGAGAATTGTGGCAAATGGTAGCTTTACACCTCCCCCCAGTGTATCCTTTCCAGCCACCTCGCAGACAAGTGGGGCCTTGCAATTAATTTTTAAAAATGGAATAATTGAAAATGTGTGTCACTTCCTGGTGTTGGCTTTTAAGCCTCAGTGTGTCATTCTAATGCTCTCTTTCTAGTTACAGTAACTCAGTGCTGAGTTATCACATGTCTGTCTGGGTTAGATTGCTGGGTAGAGTAACTGAGCAGTGCCCTACTGACCCACATTGCACTTTACATGAAAAAGTGCTAGTGGGGTGCCTGGGTGGCTTAGTCGGTTAAGCGTCCGACTTTCGCTCAGGTCATGATCTCCCGGTTCGCGGGTTCGGGCCCCGCGTCGGGCTCTGTGCTGACTGCCAGCTCAGAGCCTGGAGCCTGTTTCAGTCTGTGACTCCCTCTCTCTCTGACCCTCCCCTGCTCACGCTGTCTCTCTCTCTCTCCTAGAAATAAATAAAAAAATAAAATAAAATAAAATAAAAAGTGCTAGGTTTTGGGGCACCTGGGTGGCTCAGTCAGCTAAGCTGACTTTAGCTCAGGTCATGATCTCTTGGTTCCTGGGTTTGAGCCCCACATCAGGGCTCTGTACTGACAGCTCAGAGCCTGAAGCCTACTTTGGATTCTGTGTCTGCCTCTCTCTCTGCTCCTTCCCAACTTGCTCTCTTTCTCTCTCTATCTCTCTGTCTCTGTCTCTCCTTTTCAAGAATAAATATTAAAAATTTTTTAATTTTTTTAATGTTTTATTTATTTTTGAGAGAGCACAAGTGGGAGAGGGGCAGAGAGAGAGAGAGAGGGATAGAGGATCTGAAGTGGGCTCCATGCTGACAGCAGCGAGCCAGATGTGGGGCTCAGTGTCACGACCCATGACATCATGACCTGAGCCAAAGTATGAAGCTTAACTGACTGAGCCACCCAGGTGCCCCTCATTCAGTTTTTCTTGAATAGCCTTCTCTTCAATCTATAATTTGAAAAGAATGAATCCTTTCTCTCTCTCTCTCTCTCTTTTTTTTAATGTTTTATTTATTTCTAGGAGAGAGAGAGAGAGACAGCGTGAGCAGGGGTGGTCAGAGAGAGAGGGAGTCACAGACTGAAACAGGCTCCAGGCTCTGAGCTGGCAGTCAGCACAGAGCCCGACGCGGGGCTCGAACCCGTGAACCGTGAGATCACGACCCAAGCAAAAGTCAGACGCTTAACCGACTAAGCCACCCAGGCACCCTACCCCAAAGAGCTGACAGTTTAATCGGAGGGAAAAGGAATCACGGAAATGGACAAGGGTCAATCAAGGCCGTAACAGGGAGATAAAAGGGCACAGAGAGAATTCGATTCTGTTTGTAGTGAGGACCACTGCAGTCATGTCTCCACAGCAGAGATTTGCCAAGGACGCAGGGAAGGGCATCCCTTAGCAAGGGCAAATGTCTGACCAAAAGAATGAAGGGTCCCCCGCCTGTAGTCCCGAAAAGGGCCCGGCCCACACATACGGCGCGTGTCGGCCGCGGCGCTTTCCCTCCTCACCCGCAGCAACAGCACCGAGGGTCGCCCAGCCACCCTGGCCAGGGCCACGGACCCTACGAGACCACGCCAGGAACCCCTCCCTCGCTGCTGCTGCCGCCGCCGCCGCCGCCACCGCCGCGGCCATGTTCCAGGATGCAGATCAGGCCTCTCTCTCTCTCTTTTTAATGTTTATTCATTCGTGAGAGACAGAAAGAGACAGAACATGAGTAGAGGAGGAGCAGAGAGAGGGAGACAGAATCTGAAGCAGGCTCCAGGCTCTCAGCTGTCAGCACAGAGCCCAGTGTGGGCTTCAAACCCATGAACCGTGAGATCATGACCTGAGCCAGAAGTTGGAAGCTTAACCAACTGAGCCACCCAGGTGCCCCGACCTTCTCCTTTCGAAGAAAACTCTCAACCTCTAGTCCTGCACCTTCCTCTTGCTCCTCGCGCCGGGAAGCTGCCTGACCAAACCAGTCACGTGACGCAGCTGCGTGTTCCTCCGGAAGTCCCTGCCGGGGCAGTGGTGGAGGCACACGGGACAGGGGAGGGTGTGCTCTAGACCTTCCCAGCGCTGCCCGATGCAGCCGACACAGAAGTTGTGCCCACAGGCGGTGGTCACTGGGTCTGTCAGGGGATCCAGGCAGATGGGGCAGCTGGCCTCCACGTGGAGCTCAGCCAGGGAGGCTGCAGAGGCCATGGTGCAGGGAGGGTGTCTGCGTCGGGAAACTCCCTTAGAAATGTCTGGTTCTCTTGTTCTCAGTCTCCTTCCTTACAGGCAGCCGCCAGCAAGCCACAGCTCCTACTTCA
Organism: Proteles cristata cristata; assembly: GCA_017311185.1. Classification (NCBI taxonomy): domain Eukaryota; kingdom Metazoa; phylum Chordata; class Mammalia; order Carnivora; family Hyaenidae; genus Proteles; species Proteles cristata. The sequence continues at coordinate 94,601 of JAESUZ010005093.1, forward strand.
TTCCTTCAGACCCAGGGGGAGCTTCCATAAGAAGTCAGTACACACCCAGGGGAGATGACCCTGGCACATCCCCCTCTTGCTCTGGTACCCAGTCCAACTGAAGCACAGCCATGGAATTCTGTTGTTCAGGAAAGAACCGTAAGCCATGTCACGAAGTTATTCCTACAGGCAAGGAAGTTCTTATCTTCTCTGACACTGAGGTTCACTGAGCATAAAGGCCATCCTTCGGTAAGTGTAATCAGCATGTTGCTGAGATGGAAGTTTTTCCGGTAGATGTGTCCTAGTTAAGAAATGCAGTAAGAGGCTCCTGACCTCGCAGCCATTGAGGGACATTGAGCTCCATAGAGACAGCGCTGGGACAAGTGAGAGCCAGACGCCAAAGAGAGGTTCAAGAATCCCAATGAACCCAAGAGGCCTCCTTCAGCCTTTTCCATGTTTTGTTCTGAGTTTTAGCCAAAATATTAAAGAATAACATCCCAGCCTATCCATTGGTGAGGTTGCAAAGAAATGGAGAGGGGTCCCTGGGTGGCTCAGTCAGTGAAGTGTCAGACTCTTGATTTTAGCTCAAGTCATGGTCTCCCTGTTTGTAAGTTGGAGCCGTTCGGGCAATGCAGAGCCCGTGTGGGATTTTCACCCTCTCGCTCTTGCTCTCTCTCTGTCCTTCCCCTGCTCTCACTTTCTCTCTCTCTCTCAAAAAAAAAAAAAAAAAGAGAGAGAGAGAAAGAAAAAAGATTTGTTTTTAAGCTGTACAGTGTCTTTTTTTGTATAGTTAACACACTACTGAATGTGTCTTCAGCGAGCCCTGGCCAAGTGGTATTTTCAATAGCCACTAACCTTGCCTGGTACAGGAGGGGGTTGTAAACTGGTGTGGAAATTCAAAGGAGGTTCTTGTTGGCGCATAGCATATGGAGATGGTAGTTTTTTCATCTTTGGTTGTCTCTGGTGCAGCTTATGCAAAATAATTGCTGTTCTGTTAACTGAATACCACTCTGTAATTGGGGGGAAAAAAGGGAGGTTGCAGCTGTTTTTTTGACATTCTGACTGCTTGTAAGTAAATACATTCTTTATTTTAAAAATGTAGTAGGGAATAGAGTATGGATTGACATTATTTGCCATTTTGCTTCAAGCAAATATATTGTACAATCATACAAACATTAAGGACAATAAAAGTAACAGCCACAACTAAAAACAACTCAAATGGCCAACAAATGAGTAAATGGATCAAAAAAATTGTGGTGTATGCTCATAATGGAAGGTATTCAGCAATAAAAAGGAATGAACGATGAATTGTCATAACACAGAAGATCTCTATGTTGAGTGACACCCTCTGCCAGACCCTCCTCTTCCCTCCAAAAACTTATACCTTGTATTATTTTATATAATTTTTTAATGTTTATTTATTTTTGAGAGAGAGAGAGAGAAACAGTGTGAGTAAGAGAGGGGCAGAGAGAGGGAGACACAGAATCTGAAGCAGGCTTTAGGCTCCCGGCTGTCAGCACAGAGCCCAATGCGGGGCTTGAATCCACGAACCATGAGATCATGACCTGAGCTGAAGTCAGACGCTTAACTGACTGAGCCACCCAGGCATCCTTATTTTATATAAATTTTAAGAAAATGCAAGCTAGGGGTGCCTGGGTGGCTTAGTCGGTTAAGCGTCCAACTTTCACTTAGGTCACGATCTCGCAGTTCATGGGTTCGAGCCCCGCGTCGGGCTCTGTGCTGACTGCCAGCTCAGAGCCTGGAGCCTGTTTCAGAGTCTGTGACTCCGTCTCTCTCTCTGACCCTCCCCTGCTCACGCTGTCTCTCTCTCTCTCCTAGAAATAAATAAAACATTAAAAAAATTAAAAAAAAAAAAGAAAATGCAAGCTAATCTATGGTCACAGGGTAGAGATGAGTGGTTGGGGGTGGAGTGGAGCAGTTGTATAGTGTAGAGAAAGATTATAAAGGGGTATGAGAAAATATTTAAGGTTGATATATGTATATGGAGTCACTATCTTGAATGTGGTGATGGGTTCATAGATGTATACCTGTCAACAATTACCAAATATTATACTACAAAAACCTATTGTTAGTTTTATGTCAGTTATACCTCAAACAGCTATTTTTTTAAAAAAAGATAACATTCTTTCCTATAATGCACACATATTTGATCTTCACTTAACTATTAGTGAGGCAACTTCCTAGCTGTTCCTCCAGCAACCTCATCAGCTGGCTTGTCATCTGTGTTGCCAGGCAACACTGCTTATGACAAAACGGAACTCTAATTGGTACATTGCATTTGGACTGAGAGAACTAAAAATATACTATAAATCCCTGATGGGAATACTAGAGCCTTGGCCTTTGTTGCATATGGTGATCTTGTAATTAGATCTATCCTTTGAAGGGACCACAGAAACTACACATGAGGCTCTTTAGCCAGGGTGGTTCCCCCACTTGCCCAATGGTGGATCTGGTCCTGTTAATGCTGAGTTGTCAGCTGGTTGCTGAGGAGGTGGGAGGAGGGAGGAGGACCCTCACTGAAGAAAGGTACTTCACACTGACCTGCTGGCAAGCTGTGATTCATGTTGCATATCCTTCTGATCTGATAATAAATACGGACCACAATCGTCTTGTGAGTCAGAATGTTCTGTTATTCAAAATTGCCCGGTGCAGCAAGAAAATCATGCCAAACCAATACTGACTGAATATGTGAATAAAATAGAGAATTAGTGGGGCACCTGGGTGGCTTAGTTGGTTAAGCGTCCGACTTTCGCTTAGGTCATGATCTCGCGGTTCATGGGTTCGAGCCCCACGTCGGGCTCTGTACTGACTGCCAGCTCAGAGCCTGGAGCCTATTTCAGAGTCTGTGTCTCCCTCTCTCTGACCCTCCCCTGCTCACGCCATCTCTCTCTCTCTCCTAGAAATAAATAAAAACATTTTTAAAAATAGAGAATTAGTTAATTTTGTATGTATGTGATGATGATAATGTAATTTTAAAAAGCTCCTATCCTTTAAAGATAATGCTCAAGGGGCACCTAGGTGGCTCAGTAGGTTGAGCGTTCAACTTCGGTTCTGGTGATGATCTCACGGTTTGTGGGTTTAAGCCCTGCGTCAGGCTTTGTGCTCACATCTCAGAGCCTGGATCCTGCTTTGATTCTCTGTCTCCTTCTCTCTTCCCTCCCCTCTGTCTTTCTCTCTGTCCTCAAAAATAAATAAATGTAAAAAACAAGTTAATAAAGATAAAGCTCAAATTATATATATATATATATATATGTATATATATATATATATATATATATATATATATATATATATATATGAAGTGACGTGGAGAATGTTGTCTAGAATTTTCTTCCATACAATTAGGAGGAAAAGGAGGAAAGAGGGTGGGAAATAGATGACAGAAAATCACCAAAGAGTTGGTAATTGTTGAAGCTAAATGATGGGAACATGGGGGTTCATTTACTAATCCATCCATCTTTGAATATGTTTGAAAGTTTTTGTTCTAGCTCTTCCACTGAGAATGTGGAAAGGATATCCAAATTACTGACAGAAGACACTAGACAGCAGACAAGTCTGTCAGGGCCTGAGAGGCCAAAATCCTGGAGTGGCCTCTCTTTGTGTCTCTTAAGGAATGAGGACATTCTCTGCATGGGGAGTAGGCTTCTATGTTCTTTTTCTGTCGTGTGTGTGTGTGTGTGTGTGTGTGTGTGTGTGTGTGTGTGTGTGTGTATTTGGTATCTATTTCCATATCTAGTGTGTATACACAGTATGGAAAGCATTTTCACCCATCCATCCCTTCCTGTTCACTCACTACCTTTAGTCGTTCTCTCTCCTCTCCTATCAATTTATGTCTCAGTCACATTATCCTGTCAGCACACAAACGAGGCGTCTCAAAGGAATTCTTCTGTCTCAAAAGGACTTCCTCTCTGACTTCACTCCTCTCAGGCCTGCTGCCGTCTCATTCCTCTGGTCTTTTTACAATAAAACTCCTTGGAAAGGTTTCCTCTATTTCCCCATTTCTCAGTCAAGTAGCCTAAATCCTTACCATGACCTGTGGGACCCAACATGTACTCTCCCTCCCCATTTTTCTGGCTTCACCTCCTAACTTCTCTGCTCCAGTGTTCTGGCCTCCTTGCCGTTCCCTGAACACTTCCCAGGCCTTCTTATCAAATACTTAATTCACTGAATAAATACTGAGATTCTACCATATGCCAGCTATTTAGGAGATAAAATGACTCGGGAAGTAGTACTATTATTACCTCTGCTGTATAGAAGAGAAAATAAGACTCTAGGAGGTTATAAATAATTTGTCCAAGGTCTTACAACATGGCTGAAATACTGTAAAATAATAAAAAGGATGTGTATATAATATATTTGTATCTATATTTGTAGGTACAATGTTTAGCAATGAAGAAAAGAGCCCAAAGTGGGGGGTCACTGAGGAGCAGCCCACACTTAGCCCCCTTCCTCACATCCCCCTCACTCCTAGTCCAGTCTAGAAGGGGACACGGAGATATGGGGTGGTGTCCACACCCACGGATAGAACAACCCATCTCTGTTTTTCCAGAACTGTATCCCCTTCTGGATAAGACTAAAGTATCCATCCTGCAACCTAATGTTTTTTGGTTTGTCTTTTGGAGTTTTTTTGTTTGTTTTTTGGCTAAAATTTTTTTTCTTTTTGAAAAAAAATTTTTTAATGTTTTACTTATTTTTGAGAGAGAGAGAGAGAACGTGAGCAGGTGAGGGTCAGAGAGAGAGAGGGAGACACATACAGAATCCAAAGACAATCTCCAGGCTCTGTCAGCACAGAGCCTGACGCAGGGCTCAAACCCACGAACCGTGAGATCATGACATGAGCTGAAGTCAGATGCTTAACCAACTGAGCCACCCAGGTGCTCCCCCCAAATTTTTTTCTTAATGTGTTATTTGTTTTTGAGAGGGAGAAACACAGAGTGCAAGCAGGGTAGGGACAGAGAGGGAGACACAGAATCCGAAACAGTATCCAGTCTCTGCTGGAACTTAGGAATCGAAATCATGACCTGATCTTATATCAGTAGCTTAACTGACAGAGCCACCTAGATGTCCCTGTTTCGGGGGGTTTTAACAACAATGTTTGCTTGTTTATTTATTTACTTATTTAGAGGGGTTAGAGAGGCAGAGAGAGAGGAAGAGAATCCCAAGCAGCCTCCACACTCAGCTGGAAGCCCCATGCAGGGTTCTATGCCGACTGTGAGAGCATGAGCTAAGCCAAAATCAAGAGTCCAAAGCTCAGGTGACTGAGCCACCCAAGCACCCCAAGCCAAGTGGTCTTTAATTTATTAAAAAAATTTTTTAATGTTTATTTATTTTTGAGAGAGAGAGAGAGAACACACAAAAGGCAGAGGGGCAGAGAGAGAGGGAGACACAGAATCCAAAGCAGCCTCCAGGCTCTGAGTTGTCAGCGCAGACAGACCCTGACTTGGGGCTTGAACCCGTGAACTGTGAGATCATCACCTGAGCCAAAGTTGGACGTTTAACCAACTGAGCCACTCAGATCCCCCTGCCAAGTAGTTTTTTTTAAAGGCGAATCTAATCTCTCTCTCCCCAGACAGTCAATATGCACATAAAGCTTCCTGGGTCCCCCTGATTTGGGTCGTTTCACCAATCATGGACTGTCAGAGTCCTGAGTTGCTTCCTTCCTGTAAGGAACCCAGAGGAACTAGGCATTCTGAGTCCTTGGATCAGGTCTCGATCCTGGACTCCAACTCCCAATGGTGCGTCCAACAGCATCCCAACACAGCGTCTCTGCCCCATGGTGAAGCATCCCAAAACCCGCGGAGGGTGGGGACCCGGGGACCTGCACTATCACTCTGGTGGCTCTGAGGAACCCTCCTCTGCACCTTGAGACTGGGCGAGGTATCCGTGCCCGGACACCCCACTCCCAGCCCTGGTGGCGCAGTCCTCGCCGCTGACATCTGCCCTGGTCCGGAACCCTTCCCGACGCCCTGCTCACTTGTGGCCGCTATGGACTCAGTCTGCTCTGTTCCAGTTGCAACTCTACTCCTAATGAGCAGCTCTTACACTTCTGCGGCCTCCCCCTCCCCCCCACTCCCCGCCCCTGCGCGGGGCTACTTCCCTGACCACAGGCCCCGAGCTGAGGGCCGCTCCCTTCCCTGCAGCCGCAGGTGTGTGTTCTGTCCCCAGTCAGAAGAGCCAGCCTCCCAGTCACTGTAAAGGTGGTAGTGGGCCCAGCCGGTCCCTTCAAAACGCGGTAGGGAGTGTTCTTTCCTGGGGCCTTTGGCGAGGGTCAGGGGGAGGCAGACGCCCCGCAGGACATGGAAAGGGAGGTGTAGAACCCGAGTTGTTTAGGGGGAAGTATACAGATTTTGTATTGGGGGAAGCATGGAGTGTTGTTTTCAAAAACATTCTGATGTGTTAAGATGGGGTATCTCAGAAAAAGCCTACTCTTTTTAGTCCACACTGCAGAGGGAGGGAGAGAAAGAGAGAGAGTCCGAAGCAGCCTCCAGGCTCTGGGCTGTCAGCACAGAGCCCGACTCTGGGATCAAGCTCTGGAACCGCTAGATCATGACCTGGTCCGAAGTGAGACCCTTCATGGACTGAGCCACCCAGGAGCCCGGTTGCAGTCATCTCCTTATCAGCCTGTTCATTTGGCCTCCTCCTCAACAAACTTTAAGTGCTCACTTTGCTTAATCAGGGGCAATAGCCAGTGTCGAAACCAGGAGTCTGACCATCTAGGGGGAAGAGAAGCCGTGCCTATGTTCTGTGAGGATGACCATCCATTCCGGAGAGAGGATAAGGCATTTCTTTTCATTAAGAACACAAATCCCTTGGTTCGCCTGGGTGGCTTAGTTGGTTAAGCGTCCGACTTTCACTTAGGTCATGATCCTGGTGTTCGTGGGTTCGAGCCCCGCGTCGGGCTCTGTGCTGACTGCCAGCTCAGAGCCTGGAGCCTGTTTCAGTCTGTGCCTCCCTCTCTCTCTGACCCTTCCCTGCTCACGCTGTCTCTCTCTTTCTCCTAGAAATAAATAAAAACATTAAAAAAAAAAAAAAAGAACACAAATCCCTGTTCTCCGGACCGGAGCACTGAGCGGCGCATAGCACCATCTGCTGGAAAACTTGAACAATGACACTGAAGTTTGTGTCGGAGGCCGGCTCTGGCAGGTCCAGGGGTCCCTGAAGGATGGACGGTGAGAGAGAGAGAGTGAGAGAGCCCCGAGATTCTTTCTGATCACCAGGCAGGCATCTCTGTCCTGTCGGTTTTTGTGTCTTTATTTAAAGGTTCAGCAACAAGATGAAGTCAGAGAAAGGAATTTCTTACAATGGGAGGCCTTTTGTGATATCAATTGCAGAATTATTCCGACCAAGGAAATAACAGAATGTTCTTAGTGAAAAACAGGATAACATATAGGTCAAATTGTATATAGATAGGCTAGGAGTATTTTGTCTGGCTCTACAAGAGGATGAATGTTGCTGAATTGGTTTGTTTGTGGAGACTATCATGGGGGCCCTGAATGGGTCAATCTTTTGCCCCTGGGTTATGTTTTAGCTACTCTTATCTATCCTCATCCCAGCTGCCAGTGTAAGAGAGGGTGTTTGTGGAAAGTAGGCCTTGAGGAAGGGACTGTTATGTTTCACCAATTAGCAAAGATATATGTGGTAACTATGTTTCACTCTTAACCCCAAAATAGGCCCTTGGTCTCAGGGCCAGACTCAATTGTAATTTTTGTGTTCTTAACCCCCCCAAGTCTCCGATCTGCAAGGCTCATAGGAAGAGCCTTTTGACAATCGCCCACAGAGCTTTCATCTAAAATCTCTTTTGTAAAGACAGGAATATGCTTTTCCTTATGAGGTATCTGTATTCAGGATATGGGTCTGATATGGAATATTGTGAGACCTGGTCAATACCAGCAGGCTTATATCCAACATGAGCCAGTAGTAGCAGAAGGAGATACCAGTTTTCATTTCTCATGGCAGGAGTTGCAAACATTGCCATTTCCTTGCTGTGATTGCCATCCAGAGAGGCCGGCAAGTTTGGTTCTACAACTTCACATAGACCAAAAAATAATGTAGGGATATTCAGTTCTCTAGTGGCCACTGCAGCAGGTGCCCAAGATCCTAGAGCTGTAAAGCTTCCCTCCCGCCCTTGATCTACCCTGGAAGTGGTTCTGTGCACGTTAGGTATATGTCCACTCCCTCTCTTTGTTTTTTAATATTTATTTCTTTCTGAGAGACAGAGCAATGAGCGGGGGGAAGGGGGAGCGGGCAGAGACAGAGAGAGAGAGAGAGAGAGAGAGAGAGAGAGAATCTGAAACAGGCTCCAGGCTCTGAGCTGTCAGAACAGCTGGACTTGAACTCACAAACCATGAGATCATGACCTGAGCTGAAGTCAGACGCTTAACCAACTGAGCCACCCAGCTGCCCCTGTCCATTCCTGTTCTACAACTTCCCCTCACCCTTTCACTCACTTAACATATGGTCTTAGAAATGTTCCCATATCAGCACTGATATTTCACTCTTTGGGGTCAATTTTGAGCAAAAGCCTAAAATGGAAAACGTATTGATGGTAGAAAAAGAAAATTTGGTGGGAAAGGATATCCTCTTTGCCAGATCAGTGTTTCCTCCAGTATTTTTTATACCTTTTCATTTTCAAACAAAAGCCACCATTTACTGAGTACTTTACTATATTAGGGACCCTGTGCTCTATGGATTATTCAGACATACCATGGAAACTTCAAAGGAATTCTGTATTGTAGAAAGAACTGTCTCCCATAAAATAAAAGTGGAAAGGGAGACTTAGAATGGTGGCTTAGTCAGGGCCACACGGGTAGAACTCACCTCTCTGGGCTGCTACAACAATCTCTCTTTCAAAATGCTTACAGATCTGTAATGTTTTTTTACCCCTTGACCTGGCAATTCCTGAGAATACCTGGCAATTCCTGAGAATACCTGGCAATTCCTGAGAATACTCTCCCTCCAAAAAGCAAAGAGGAAAATCCCGATTCATAAGAAGACTTCACACATGCAGTATTTATCAAATGTAAAGATTAGAAATGAGTCATGTTCAGGAGAAATAGAATGGGTCTGAAACTAAAGGGACCCCACGAAAAATGGTCTTTTTTGAAAAACAGCCTTTTTTGCTCCTTTCCCTGCTTCTGTTTTGGCTAGGACCCACATCCTGGGCCTTACACACACCTTAGAGAGCGGATAATGTATGTTCTCCTCGTAAAGGTCAAAGAGTTAATGATTTCTTTGGAGTCTTCCAGCACAATAGATAATATCTAAAGAGTGGCCAAGAGTGATCATCATGAATGTTTTCCAAGAACACTGATTCATCAAGACCCTTGGCTTCAGGGCATCAGTGATTTATGGAGGAAACCCAAACACTTGTTTCTGTTTCTGGATTGCCAAGAAGACACGTGCACCAGACCTCCATCTTCAATAAAAACCCTAGGCCCTAAATGAAAAGGAAACTCTCTCTCTTTCCTTCTGGAATCTTCTGTTTCTTTTTTTTGTTTGTTTGTTTTATTTATTTCTAGGAGAGAGAGAGAGACAGCGTGAGCAGGGGTGGGTCAGAGAGAGAGGGAGTCACAGACTGAAACAGGCTCCAGGCTCTGAGCTGGCAGTCAGCACAGAGCCCGACGCGGGGCTCGAACCCACGAACCGCGAGATCATGACCTAAGCGAAAGTCGGACGCTTAACCGACTAAGCCACCCAGGCGCCCCTGGAATCTTCTGGACGCTCTGTCTATATCTATGCTTTCTCAGTTTCTTTAATAAACTCTGTGTGCTCTCACTTCCTCTCTGCTTGCTGCTGTTTCTGTCTTGCGTGAAGCCAAAAGCCTCTTGGCTCATCCTGCAAGACACCCCTCTGTGTCTTCAGACTCAGTCAGCCTGCATCAGCGTGATCTTGGCTCTGTTATTTACTAGCTAGGTGTCTCATGAAAGGTTACTTGAACCTCAGTTTCCTCTTTTGTCACATAGATGTAAGATAAAAGTCACGGTAATGTTAACAGCAAAAGAGCATATGGATCATTCTAGTAATAGGTATAATATAATTACTCTATAAATGATATTAGTGTCCCACAACAAGCAAATAGGTAAAGAAAGTAGTAGATTACAGATAAACTCAGAGCATAAAGGGCACTTTGCAATTATTGTCCCCCAAATCTTCTTTTTCTTAAAGTATGTTATCCTTTACAGAGTAATGAAAGTACCTAGAATGTAGGCGTAGTTTGACCCCATTCACAGACATGATATGGTGTGAACACTCCAATAGTCTCATTTTGAGGAGAGTGGTAGCAAAGATAGGAAGGAGGTTGTTCTGTGTAATTTTAAAATATTTTCTTTTTGAAAACGTTTATTTATTTTGAGAAAGAGAGACAGAGAGAATCCCAAGTAGGATCCACATTCAGCTTGCAGCTGACTCGGGGCTTGATCACAGTACCATGAGATCATGACCTGAGCCGAAATCAAGAGTTGGATCTTTAACCAAATGAGCCACCCAGGTGCCCCTATTTCTTTCTCTTTTTTTTTAAATTTTTAATATGGTTTATTGTCAAGTTAGCTAACATACAATGTGTACAGTGTGCTCTTGGTTTCAGGGATAGATTCCCATGTTTCATTGCTTACATACAACACCCAGTGCTCATTCCATCAAGTGCCTTCCTCAATGCCCATCACCCATTTCCCCCATTTCCCCCTCTCCTTTGCCCACTCCCCTCCCCCATCAACCCCCAGTTTGTTCACTGTATTTATGAATTTCCGTTTGAAACTATTTTTTTCCCCTTCTCTTCCCCCATGGTCTTCCGTTAAGTTTCTCAAGTTCCACATTTGAGAGAAAAGATAGGATATCTGTCTTTCTCTGACTGACTTATTTCACTAAGCATAACACCTTCCAGTTCCATCCATGTTGTTGCAAATGGCAGGATTTCATTCTTTCTCATTACCAAGTAGTATTCCATTGTATATATAAATCACATCTTCTTGATCCATTCATCAGTTGATGGACATTTGAGCTCTTTCCAGGACTTGGTTGTTGCTGAAAGCATTGCTGTAAACATTGAGGTACAAGTCGGGCACCCCTATTTCTAAATGCAGTTCCTGTATTAGGTAATTTATACAATACACAAGGGTATAATTTTTTTTAAGTGGCTGTCAGAACTCGTTCCAACTCACTATTTCACTTAATTCCACCAATTCATCTCTCTAGGTGCAGACACTCTTATTTTTCTTTTTCTTTTTTTTAAAGATTTTTTATTTATTTCTAGGAGAGAGAAAGAAAGATAGCATGAGCAGGGGAGGGTCAGAGAGAGAGGGAGTCACAGACTGAAACAGGCTCCAGGCTCTGAGCTGGCAGTCAGCACAGAGCCCGACGCGGGGCTCGAACCCACGAACCGCGAGATCATGACCTAAGCGAAAGTCGGACGCCTAACCAACTAAGCCACCAAGGCACCCCATCACTCTTATTTTTCTAGACTTTTTTAAAAACTTCAGACCTACAGAAAAATGAAAATAATAGTACAGTTAACACCTATATACCAACCTCTTCGATTATTCAGTGAACCTGTCTGTCATATTGCTTTCTCTCTATATATCCATTTTATTTGTTAATTTCTTATGTTAAAAAATTCGAAAGTAAGTTTCAGACACCATGACACTTTCCCACTAAATACTTAAGATTTAACATTTTAAAAATGAGAATGTCTCCTATATTATCACAATATTATTATTGTGATTAAAAACAGGATTTTAATTAATACATAATATCAACTTTTCCGAGTATTCCAAAGCTATCTTCAAGCTTATTTTCAAAATTCAGATTTCAATGAATGTTTATACATTGTAATTTTGCTTCAGTTTTTTTTTAATCTAGAAAAGTTTCTTTGATTTTTTAAAAAATGTTTGTTTATTTATTTATTTATTTGTTTATTTATTTATTTTGAGAGAGATTGAGAGCAAATATGGGACGGGAAGAGAGAGAGGGAAACAGAATCCCAAGGACCTGGGGTTCAAATTCAGGGAATGGTGATATCATGACCTCAGCCAAAACCAGAGTCAAATACTTAACCAGCTGAGCCATACTGATGCCCTTCTTTGACTACTTTTTTTTTTTTAAATGTTTATTTACTTTTGAGAGAGAGAGAGAGAGAGAGAATGAGCAGGGGAGGAGCAGAGAGAGACACACACAAGGAATCTGAAGCAGGCTCCAGGCTCTGAGCTGTTAGCACAGAGCCTGACTCAGGGCTCAAACTTACAAACTGCGAAATCTTAACCTGAGCTGAAGTTGGACACTTAACTGACTAAGCCACCCCGGCACCCCTGAGTTTTATTTCTTTTGTCTTTGTTCTCCGCATCAAATTAGCCAAGAGTAAACCGTTTTATTTTTTTATTATTTTTTTTAAATGGGTCCACCTTTTGTCAGTTCCACGGTGTTTATTTATTTATTTTTTAATGTTTTATTTATTTTTGAGAGAGAGATAGAAACAGCATGAGCAGTGGAGGGGCAGAGAGAGAGGGAGACACAGAATCCAAAACAGGCTCCAGGCTCTGAGCTGTCAGCACAGAGCCCTATGCGGGGCTCGAACTCACAAACCGTGAGATCATGACCTGAGCCGAAGTCAGACGCTTAACCGACTGAGCCACCCAGGCGCCCCAGGAGTAAACCTTTTTAAATGTTTGATATAGGGGTGCCTGAGTGACCGAGTTGGTTAAGCGTCGGACTTTAGACTTTGGCTCAGGTCATGATCTCACAGCTTCTGAGTTCAAGCTTCTCGTAGGACTCTGTGCTGACAGCTCAGAACCTGGAGTCGGCTTCTGATTCTGTGTCTCCCTCTGTCTTTGCCACTCCCCTGCTTGTGCTCTGTCTCTCTCTCTCAAAATAAACAAACATTAAAAACTTTTTAAAATAAATGTTTAATATAAAACCTTTAGGGTGTACATTAAAAAATATTTTTTCTAAATTTATTTATTTATTTTGAGAGAGAGTGAGCACAAGCAGAAGAGGGGCAGAGAGAGAGAATCCCTAGCAGGCTCTGTGCCATCAGCTCAGGGCCTCACTCGGAGCTGGAACCCATCAACTGTGAGATCGTGACCTGAGCCAAAACCACGGTGCTTAATCAGCTAAGTCACCCAGGTGTCCCTGGGGGTGTACATTTTAAGAACTATGAGGGATCGGAGATTATACTTTATTTTTGAGCTTACAGGTTAGCTTGCCCCTGTTTCATGGATGCTGGCAGAAAGTACCATCACCTGGATCAGACACAAAGTACATTCTAACTCATGCTAAATTTTACAATAACAGTGGCGCCCCATGTCCCCCCATCCCTGGAGTAGACTTAGATGAATAATGTGCACACAGTGAATTTGCATGACAGAGAGTCAAACCTCAAGTTCAGGATATCCCAATCTTCTCTAGTGGCTTCAGGCAAACCTGCCCAAACTTTGCCCCACAGGGAAGTATCTTTATCATATTGCACGGCAATTGTACCTCCCTCTCTGGAGAGCAATTCTATCTCTGACTTCCTAAGCACTTTCTCTTGCACACGTCCCGGAAAAAATAGTCCGGAACCAAAAGGCAGTTAGTGTCTCTGCTCACAAGATGTGCAAAAACCCAAGAGACCCATAGAGAGTTGTCTCCCAGCATTAAACAGATCAAGAAGAAGCAGTAAAATAGGAATTGAGACTCTTCTGTGGCTTGGAAACCTAGCTCTTTGTTGAGAGTATTAAGAACGATCCTGAGGGGCACCTGGGTGGCTTAGTCGGTTAAGCGTCCGACTTTCGCTTGGGTCACGATCTCGTGGTTCGTGGGTTCGAGCCCCGCGTCGGGCTCTGTGCTGACTGCCGGCTCAGAGCCTGGAGCCTGTTTCAATCTGTGACTCCCTCTCTCTCTGACCCTCCCCTGATCACGCTGTCTCTCCCTCTCTCCTAGAAATAAATAAAACATTAAAAAAAAAAAAGAAGAAGAAGAACGATCCTGAGATGCCTGGGTGGCTCAGTTAAGCGTCTGACTTGATTTTGGCTCAGGTTGTGATGTCACAGTTTGTGAGATCGAGCTCCAAGTTGGGCTGTGCTCTGACAGTGCAGAGCCTGCTTGGGATTCACTCTCTTCCAATCTCTCTGGCCCTCTCCCTACTTGTGGTCGTTCTCTGTCTTTCAAAATAAATATATGAACCTTTTTTAAAAAGCGAATCAGGTGATTCTGGTGCCTCCTAAAGTTTGAGAACCTTTCATCTGGAAATTGCATTTGAAGGAAGCTAGACTGTCACCCCAAAAGATGTCTCTTTGACATAAAAGTTATTTTGAGCTGAAGGCAATTAAGAAGCCACAAACCTGACTCCTGGGTGGCTCAGTCAATTAAGTGTCTGACTTAGGCTCAGGTCATGGTCTCAAGGTTCCTGAGTTCAAGCCCCGTTTTGGGCTGTGTACTGACAGTTCAGAGCCTGGAGCCCACTTGGAATTCTGTGTCTCCCTCTCTCCGCCCCTCCCCTGCTCTCACTCTGTCTCTCTCTCTCTCTCTTTCAAAAATAAACATTAATAAAGAGAAAAGCCACAAACCCAGAGTCTCCTTTTTTTTTTCTTTGTTGCCTAGAGATGGTATGTAAATTCTTTGACCGGAGACAGAAGGTTATCTGCTCAGAGAGGACACCAGAGGAATCTGTAAGCAATCTCTACTCCGTTAATTTCCTTCCATATATTGAACTTCCCACATTTTGCAACCCTAGGAAACCTAAAACCATTTCCATTTGTCCTCTCATTTGTCTATAAATGCATTGCTCTTTGTTGAAAATACTATATAAGCTGGAATTTAAGCTGCCATGTTCAGTTAATTTTCCCTTAAATTTCTCCAGCTAGAAGGAAGGGCAGCGTGACTTAATGAACTGTTTTTCTCCTGCTACTCTTTTTGTTTAAGACTCCTAGCTGAAAGCCAAGTAGGGTAGGAGATAAGTTTTGCCTCCCCCTATACATTCAAAACAACAGTTCTGTCCCCACCCTATTGAAAGATTTCCTCTGAATGACAAAGCAAATGATTATGTCCAGAAGAGGGAGTAGAAACTTGTGTTAAAAGAGAATCTAAGTCCCACCCAGCCCCTACCTTGGATGCACATTGAGAGGGAAAACTCTCTGACTGAAAATTGAATGTTTTCTAATGGAGTTATTTTTCAGAGTTAAAAGCCAGGAAATAAACGAACATCAGAGAACTCAAAGGCCCTATTCTCAATGTGCTCCGTCAAACGTCAGCCGCTCTGAAGACTTCAACTACTTTGTCTCTTTTATGGAGTCTCAAGCCAATGCTTTTACTTTACATTTCTTCCCTAAATGTCAAATCAGTAAATCCAATTGTAAACTAGACATTTCCCTTTCTTAGTGGCACTAGACACTCATTGTGGGTTTTTTAAAAATATTTTTTTAAAATTTATTTCTAGGGGAGAGAGAGAGAGAGAGACAGCGTGAGCAGGGGAGGGTCAGAGAGAGAGGGAGACACAGACCGAAACAGGCTCCAGGCTCCGAGCTGGCAGTCAGCACAGAGCCTGACGCGGGGCTCGAACCCACGAACCGCGAGATCATGACCTAAGCGAAACTCAGACGCCTAACCGACTAAGCCACTCAGGCGCCCCACTCATTGTGTTCAAGACTGAAGTTCCCATGTCATTCGGTCCTGTTCTTTCCCAGTGCTTGTTATTTCGGTGATTGCAAACATTCCCTTCCCCACCAGATCCCATCATTTCCCCACGTGGGCAGGTCCACTTCTAATCTCATTCCACCACCTGCTTCAGGACACCATGATTTCTACCAAGAGCCCCCTAACAATCCAATCTGGCAGCTGCATTTTACTCTGCCTCATCCCACCACCTCCATAATCTAATCTCTAAAATGCAGAGAGAACTTTTCAAAACCATCTGCTGGTCATGATGTCCCGAGGCTTAAAATCTGCCAGCAAGTTCCCCGTTGCTCTCAGGTCAAAATCCCAAATTCTTTTTTCTTTTTTTAATTTTTTTCAATGTTTATTTATTTTACCCAGAGAGAAAGATCACAAGCAGGGAAAGGACAGAGAGGGGGCGGGGACGAAGATCTGAAGCAAACTCTGTGCGGACAGCTCTGCTGTCCCAATCCCTATGTGGGGCTCCTACCCATAAATTATGAGATCATGATGTGAGCCAAAGTCAGATGCTTAACCAACTAAGCTACCAGGTGCCCCAAAACCTCAGTTCTTAACGTGGTTCTGTGTTAACTGTCCTTTGCCTCACACACTTGCTTCAGGGAAGCTAAGTCTCTGTGCTCCCATTCCAGAAAAGAAATGCCACCCATAACTTCCCAGTTTACCAAAGCACATGGGCTTTCTGACTTCTGAATTTACTTCTAACTTTAATCTACTGAGTTAAGAGAAGAAGTAGCCAGTGCAACTGGACCGATGTGAGTCTGCTCCTTGATGAGTTACCAATAGAGACCTCACCATTAGGGCTGTCACACAAATCAATCTTTATTTGCAGCAAATAAGGAGATCACGGGGAATAATCTCCAAAGCCATGACTCCCCAGTCAGGGGTGATGGGTTCTTTTTACTTAGGGATTAGAATGAATATTTAGAAATGGGGAGTTTTGTAAAGATGGGCATAAGTTTGAAGACGGGCATACTTAGAAAAGATGTCTATACATGCATCACATGCTATGTATATGAAACTTGTACCTCATAGGGTGGAGACTTTAATATTATAATGAAGCAGAGGTAATTGTTGGACACTTCTTGGCTCCTCAGTGCAGGGTATTGACTTGGTGGCTGAATTCAAGGTGATTTAAGCTAGCTTAGGCTGGCTAGTTCCTGACAAATCAGAATAGCTAGGTAGTCTAGGGCTATTCTGCGGCCTAAGACCATTTGGGCAAAGGAATTCTGTAACTGAGTCAGTTGACCTTGAGTCCAGGCTTCCACATAGACAGCTAATGTATTTTTTGGTGGGGCCTGAAAAAGAAACACTAGATAATTAGGGAGAAACAGTTCTCTGAAAAACAAGTTTTAAATTTTCTGCTTTAATTTCACTAACCCTGTGGGGCATGGTTTCAATAGTGGCTCCAAAGTAGACGGATCCCGGGGTGGAACTCAGGAACTGTGAGATGATAACCAGAGTCGAAACCAAGAATCAGATGCTTAACCGTCTGAGCTACCCAGGTCCCCTGCTCCTGTTTTATTTTTATTTTGGTTGTGCTCTATGATTTGCCCTTTGTGTCTTTTTTTTCTTCCACTTATTATATTTTCTATCGGTTAGCTGTAGTGGATGCCGTTCACGCATTCCCCCAAATGTGCTGAGTGTTGGAAGCTACCATGCCCAGAGTTAGCACTCGCTTGGGTATAGCTGCGTCTAATAACAGGTTGCTGCAAAGCTCAGAGAGTCTGGGCAGGGTACAGTGAAGCTGCACTTGACAGAATTTCCTAGAATAGGTACATTCAAATCTGAAGACAGGCGTGGGGTTCCCTGGCCACATGCCTCAGTAAAGATGATTATTTGTGACTGGCATAGGAGTGGCAGGCAAAGCACAGGATAAAAATAGCTACTCTGGGCACCCCAATGGCAACTTTTTTAAAGTTATTTCATCTTCACAACAACCCAGTGTTTTTCATGACTGTACTGAAGATACTTAAAAATATAAGAGAACAACTGGCAAATGACATCCAGAACCTTTTTAATTAATTAATTATTTAAAAGAACTTATTTAGTTTTGAGAGACATAGAGGGACAGAGCACAAGCAGGGGAGGGGTAGAGAATGAGGGAGACACAGAATCCCAAGCAGACTCCAGGCTCTGAGCTGTCAGCACAGAGCCCAACGCGGGGCTCAAACCCACAAGCTGTGAGATCATGACCTGAGCCGAAGTCAAAGGCTTAGCCAACTGAACCACCCAGGGGCCCCTATTTTATTTTACTTAAAAATTTTTTAAATTTTATTTATATCCAAGTTACTTAACATATAGTGTAATAATAACTTCAAGAGTAGAATTTAGCGATTCATCACTTACATATAACACCAAGTGCTCATCCCGAATAAGTGCACTGCTTAACGTCCATCACCCATTTAGCCCATCCTCCACCCAATACCCCTCCAGCAACCCTGTTTGTTCTCTGTATTTAAGAGTCTCTTAGGGTTTGATTCTTTCTCTGTTTTTACCTCATTCTTTCTTCCCTTCCCCTATGTTCATCTGTTTTCTTTCTTAAATTCCACGTATCAGTGAAATCATATGATATTTATCTTTCTCTGACTGACTTATTTCACTTAGCATAATATACTCTAGATCCACCCACATTCATTTTTATTTATTTTAGAGAGAAAGAGAGCACACAAGTGGGGGAGAGGAGCAGAGGGAGAGAGAGAGAGTCCCAACGGAGCTTGATGTGGGGCCTGATCCCATGAAGCCAGGATCATGACTTGAGCCCAAATTCAAGAGTCAGATGCTCAACAGACTAAGCCACCCAGGAGCCCCAAAACATTGTTTCTTTAATGGAAATTCTATTTTTGTTGAAAAAGTAATATATATTGGTTATGAAACAAACAATAGAACATATAGAAAGGACAAAAAGACAAGTCTACCAATACCCCATAATAAACATTGTTAATGGTTTCATTGAAAACTTTTTGTAGTATATATACCATATACTCACAACATCATTATTAATGCATTTACATATAAAGTACATGCGAGGGGCGCCTGGGTGGCTCAGCCAGATGAGCGTCCGACTTCAGCTCAGGTCATGATCTCACAGTTCGTGGGTTCGAGCCCCACATCGGGCTCTGTGCTGACAGCCAGCTCAGAGCCTAGAGCCTGTTTGGGATTCTGTGTCTCCCTCTCTCTCTGACCCTCCCCTGCTCACGCTGTCTCTCTCTCTCTCTCTCTCAGAAATAAATAAAAACATTAAAAAAAATTTTTTTTTAAGTACATGCGAATTGTATAGCAACTAAGTGTGAGGCGTTAGTCCCAGGGTTGGGGAAACTACAAGGAAGTCCCTGCTTCCCTGCAGAGGCAGAGAAAAAATAAACATAAAACTCCTGCCTATAGGTATTTTAACAAAATGCTTTATTTGTTTTTCATTTTTAATTAAAGAAATTTGTTTAATGTTCCTAATTTTTGAGAGACAGAGACAGACCATGAGTGAGGGAGGGGCAGAAAGAGAGGAAAACAGAATCAGAAGCAGGCTCCAGGCTCTGAACTCAGGCTCCGAACTCCAGGCTCAGCACACACCAGACACGGGGTTTGGACCCACCAACCTTGAGATCATGACATGAGCCAAAACCAAGAGTCAGATGCTCAACCGACTGAGCCACCCAGGTGTCCCTTTACCAAAACATTTTAACAAGGCTTCTAACATCTGACACATTACAAACATAAGTGTCAGATAAGGTAGCTGACATAAAGAAGAATAAGAACAGAAATTGGTGCAACTACTTCAAAACCTGCATGCCTCGTTCTGTTGAGTTAGGCATCCACATTACCTATGACTTGGCAATTCCGTTCCTGTTAGCTACTTTTCAGAATCATGTACGCATGTACAAGAACGCTCATAGCAGCATTATTCCTAATAGCTATTGTTTTTCAACAATAGAATTGATTAATACAACCATACCACATTCGTAAAAAGAAATACTATCCACCAATGAAAAGTTTCTGAAAAACAGGAAAAAGACGATTTATTTCCCACACATGATATTAAGCTAAAGAGCCTAGAAATAAAATAAAAGACAATATATGATTTTCTTTATATGAAGATAAAACATTCACAGTCTGTGGTTTAGTGCTGGGTAGCAGTTATTTTTGTAGAGTGGAGGTAATGATAGAGAATGGCCAACAGGGGGCAAAAAGGAGTAGGTAATGTTTTTATTTTGGGACCTGGGTATTGGTTACAAGGCTTTGTTCTCTTTGTAAATCTGACGTCAAGCCATGCAAAATGATGTATATTTGTATTTTTATGTATAGGTGGTCTATGTCAATAAAAGTTTAGCTTTTAAAAAAAAAACTGATTCTTTTTTGTCTCCATGGATGTACCAGGGAATCTGTATTTGCAACAAGATTTCGGTGATTGTGATAAAGCCCCTTCTTGGTAAAAAGGACTGGCTTCAGTGTGCACTAAGACATAACTGAGTTCAGATTCCTGGCCACTCATCCACTAGCTGCATGACCACTGACCTGCCACAATGGAGCGCTGCACTAAGCTTTCCTTCCAGCCAAACAGCCATTTTGCAAAACCCCCTTGTCCTTTGCTCTACCCCAAATGACCACAGAGTGTGATCATCATGAGAGTGAATTCTGGAACAAGGCTCTGGATTTGAATCCTGGTCCTGCCACATTGTCTGTAAGCTCGGCAGTGTGGGTTAGCTGAGTGCCCTGTGCCTCAGTTTCCTTCATTATGAAATGAGATGATGGTGTAGTCTACCCTCTCAGATCTAAATTGTGTGGTTACCATGAGGGTGGATTCTGAAACTGGCTCCACCGCGTATCAGCTGTACCCCTACTGTGTGCCAGGCCCACATCCACACAGCTGTGATTAGGCCAAGTGAATGGGCCAGGAATCCAAATCCCAGTTTCCCTTATTAGGAACCATAGTGGCTTCTAGATAGGACTTTCTCGTGATCTAGTGGCATATAAAAATATACATTTTTTTGTCTTTATCTAAGTACACAATGTGGAGGAGTAACAGGAATCTGATACTGGTGCATTTCTTTTAAAATAAACTTGTTGGGGCACCTGAGTGGCTCAGTCGGTTGAGCGTCCAACTTTGCCTCAGGTCATGATCTCACAGTTCGTGGGTTCAAGCCCCGCATCGGCTCTACGCTGACAGCTCAGAGCCTGGAGCCTGTTCAGATTCTGTGTCTCCCTCTCTCTCTGCCCCTACCCCACTCATGCTCTGTCTTCCTCTGTCTCAAAAAGAAATAAAATGTTAAAAAAAATTAAATAAACTTGTTTCCTGGAGTCCAACATATATACAGAGAGATGCAAAATTTATCTATGTACAGGTATTTTTCATTTTCAAAGTTTTTTTTGGTCCCTGAAATCCTGTTGACTTATTGAAGACATTAGGTCATTGTCTTGTAAATTCTCATTTATATGTTTTTTTTCATAGAGTCATTAACTTATTCCTCCTCTACTCCTGATATTTGCTGTAAACTGAAAGGTGTCTACAAAGGCTTGTTGAACTCAGAGTCAACTTTTTTGCAGCAGGATACTTCATAGGTGATGCAGTATAGTTCATAAAGCATTAGAATCAAAAAAGGGTGCACTTCATGTCTAGTTACTTTAGTGATACTAGGATTGCTCAGTGGGTTAGGATGGTGGCATGCAGAGAGCCCAATTATAAAGTCCTCAGGGGAGGTGTAAGCCAGCTCAGGAAGTTAACACTTTAGCACTGAAGTGCTAAAAGTCTTGGGACACCTGGGTGGCTCAGTTGATTAAGCAGCTGACTCTTGGTTTCAGCTCAGGTCACGATCTCATGGTTTGTGGGACGGAGCCCTCTGTTGGATCCTGTGCTGACAGCATGGAGCCTGCTTGGCATTCTTTCTCTCCCTTTCTCTCTGCTCCTCCCCCACTTGTGCTTTCTCACTCTCTCAAAATAAATAAATAACCATTTTTTAAAAAGTGCTAGAAGTCTTAGGCACTGAAAAGAAAAAAGGAAATTGTCATTATCTGCACACAATATGCCTGTCTTTTAGGAAACTTGAAGATTCTAAAGAGAAATTATAAAGATTTATGGGGATTTTAATAAAATTACTGTCTTAAAAAAAAAATCAGGGGCACCTGGGTGGCTCAGTCAGTTAAGCGTCCAACTTGAGATCAGGTCATGATCTCACAGTTTGTGGGTTCGAGCCCCGCATCAGGTTCTGTGCTGACAGCTCAGAGCCTGGAGCCTGTTTCGGATTCTGTGTCTCCCTCTCTCTCTGACCCTCCCCCACTCATGCTCTGTCTCTCTCTGTCTCAAAAGTACATTAAAAAAAATCAATATGCTACATACATTTTAAGTATACCCATATGTGAGCAACAGACAGAAAAATATAGTGTTTAAAGGAAACCTTTTATAACTGCACCAAAATGTAAAATAGCTAGGAATGGTTCTAACCACTAAATGCAAAGGTTTTATGAACAAAATCATCAAACCATGAAATGCAAAAGTTTTGTGAACAAAATGATAAAACATTCGGTGAAAGAGATTAAAGAAGACTGTTATAAATGCAAAAATATACACATTCATGATTTGGAAGACTTAACATAATAGAAGTGTCAATTCTTTCCAATTTGGATTACAGCTTCAGTGAAATCCCCAATAAAATCCACAAGAGCATTATTAAAATAATAATATGATTTTTTGTTTGTTTGTTTAACTATGGTCAAGGGAGTAAACTAGAGTGACAAATCACTGTGAAAGCATTAATCTAGAGAGGTGGATAGCCCATACACTCTTCAGAAAACATCTATTATGTTTAAGCTATTTCCCATATAAGTCTTTTCCTTAATGCTGGCAACACATTTAAAAGCACTAAAGTATATGTGCTGATATAAAAGGTAAGTGAAAAATAGTTGTAGAATCCAGAGTTTGTGCTTATTTGAAGACATAAAAGGGGAATGTTCTATACACCTAGTATATAAATTATATAAACGTTTTCTTTTATATGTACAGGCAATTTGGGAAGGTTCATCAAAAAGCCATTAAGTGGGATTCTTTTAGAAAGGAGAATAGAGGAGTCACTGTGTAACGTTTCTACCAGGAGAGACTTTTCTATAAAATACAGTATTACCATTTTACCTTTAAAAACTTTTATGGAAGATAGTTCTGGAGTGCAGGCATTGTGCTTTGGATTAAAGAAAATCTTTATGTTCTCAGAGTAGATGTCTATCTTTTTTTTTTTTTATGTTTTATTTATTTCTAGGAGAGAGAGAGACCGCATGAGCAGGGGAGGGTCAGAGAGAGAGGGAGTGAGAGACTCCGAAACAGGCTCCAGGCTCTGAGCTGGCAGTCAGCACAGAGCCTGACGCAGGGCTCGAACCCACGAACCGTGAGATCATGACCTAAGCGAAAGTCGGACGCTTAACCGACTAAGCCACCCAGGCGCCCCCGATGTCTATCTTTTTTAAAAAAACATTTTTTGTTTTGTTTATTTAAGAAATTTTGGAAAATACGGAAATATTTAAAGGAAATCTAAATTATTCATAGAACTTCTGAGAACACTACAACTAAGTGTATGTACTTCAGGTAATTTTACACTCATACAAATATATGTATTTTAAGTGGATCAGATACTTCTGGATCATTTTCCCCCAAATGCATCCTCAGAACTTCTGTTTTGGGGTTCAGTTGCGATTTATATTCTCAGGGTCACACAACTTCCTGACTTGAATCTTCCTCATCCCATGTACAGAAGATGAAATAAAAGAGAAAAGGCTGAATGGGGCCCTTTGTCTCAGATCATCTTCTATTGTCAAGAATCACACCAAACGTATCAGATGGGAGAGTGAACACTGGAAATCGATAACTCAGTTTTGTCCATGGTTTCAAGTAAATAGTACCATCTCCAGCCTGTACTATGTCTTGTGTCTCAAAACAGACCTAACAAGCCGGTGATCTGCTCAAGAAATCAGCATGCTTGGGGTACCAAACTATTCATTTGCATCTAGATCTTCACTAGAAACCTGAGGATATCAGTGTTGTCTGGTCCCCCATGTGTGCATATGATCTGACTGAATGTGGGCTATAATCCATACATGTTAGGGCTCCCCCAGGGGCTTCCATCCTCACATAAGGGCCCAAACCTTCATGCTGTGGCTCCTCTTTCCCCAGTCTGCACCGGCTGCCTGCTGGTGGGGAAAGGGCTATTATCCTTATGTTCCAGGCTAGTCAGAGTCCACGGACAGGGAGTACACTGCAGGTGCGATGGATGAATGTATGAATGATTGAGTGGTCAGTGAGGGGGATGTCATACAGGTGTTATATGTATTGGCATAAAGATCCTGAGAAAGATCACATCTGGAGGTGGAGATTCGGGGTTACTATACTCCTAAGAGGTCAGGAGCACCAGAAAGATTATTTAAATAGCTTTTAAAGGGCACCTGGGTGGCTCAGTCTGTTAAGCATGGGCTCTTTTTTTTTTTTTCCACTTTTGAGAGACAGAGTGGGAGTGGGGGAGGGCAGAGAGAGAGGAAGACACAGAATCTGAAGCAGGCTCCATGCTCTGAGCTGTCAGCACAGAGCCTGATGCAGGGCTTGAACCCACGAACTGTGAGATCATGACCTGAGCTGAAGTCAGACACTTAAACGACTGAGCCACCCAGCCTCTGCAAGCACAGACTCTTGATTTTGGCTCTGGTCATAACCTTTGTGAGACAGAGTCTCAAGTAGCACCGAGCTGCTTGGGATTTTCTCTCTCCCTATCTCTCTGCTCCTCCCATCACCCATGCTTGATCTCTCTCTCTCTAAATACATAAACTAAATTTCTTTAATGTTTATTTATTTTGGAAGGAGAGAGAGACAGTGCAAGCAGGGGAGGGGCAGAGGGGGAGGGAAACACAGAATCAGAAGCAGGCTCCAGACTCCGAGCTGTCAGCACAGAGCCCCCCTGGGGGCTGGAACTTACCAAAGCCAGTTCATGACCTGAGCAGAAGTCGGAGGTTTAAACGACTGAGCCAACCAGATGCCCCAAATGCATAAACTTTAAAAATAAATCAATAAATTGCATTCAAAGCCTCCCAAAGCTATAAGCAAACCTCAGACTCCAATTTGTATGCCCCATGACCTGTAAGCCAATCTCTGAGTCACCGGGTTTGAGGCCGAGTAAGCTTTATTACCAAAAAGGGCAGCTCAACCAGAGGGCTGGGGATCTGTCCCAAGTCGGCCTTGCTTTGCTGTGCCTGGGAACAGTTTATATAAGACTACCAAGGGGCACCTGGGTGGCTTAGTCGGTTAAGCGTCTGACTTTCGCTTAGGTCATGATCTCGCGGTTCGTGGGTTCGAGCCCCGCGTCGGGCTCTGTGCTGACTGCCAGCTCAGAGCCTGGAGCCTGTTTCAGTCTGTGACTCCCTCTCTCTCTGACCTTCCCCTGCTCATGCTGTCTCTCTCTCTCTCCTAGAAATAAAAAAAACAAAAACAAAAAAAACCTACCAAAGTTTGTGGAGGTTAGGGCAGGACCAAAATGCACCTCAAAGCTTCTAGAGAGGGTGTTGAAACATCTCCAGGTGGTCTTGAAACTTCTCAAGGTTACATGCTGTCCTCAGTATCCTGGCGCCATGGTGGGGGGAGAGAGGTAGTGTCCTGGTTCCTTATATGTTAACCTCACGTCTGATATCAGTTCTGCAAGATAGACCTTTTCAACCAGCATCCACCCCTGAACTCTGTAATTAACACCAGGATAAAGAAGAAAAGGACAAGGTTAATAATTCTGGGCAGGTTGGGAAGGAATGTGACTACTTGCAGCATGTAAAGTTACTATGGAGGGAGAGGCTAGTTCAGTTTAAATGAATAAAGAATACATACCCGAACTCAAAGGCAAAATTCTGAGCATTCCATCCGCGGAAGCTGGCTCTATACCCGTCCTGGCATGGCCCAGCCATATCCTTCTCCAACATCTCTTCAAGACCCCACCGCCACAAGGAGCAGGGAAGGGAGAGAAGTTGGGGTATAAAACCAAACCATGTCATACTGTGTGTTATATGGAAACCAACTTGACAATAAACTATTTGTAAGAAGAAAAAAAAAAAAACCATGTCAGATTCTGACCTTAGCAGTGAACAAAGAACGTGGACCATGTTGCGTCCTGGCCCTGCATCAGGGAAGGCTAAGCGCTCTTCGAAGGAGGGAGGAGCCTGCACTCCCCGGTGGGTGGAGGCAGCTCCCTGCCCAGCACAGAGCGAAGACCTGAGCACGTCGCGGATGCGGGTGAGCGGGGACTCAGGAAAGGGACCAGAATGAGGGGCGAAGCAGAGCGGGAGCAAGGGCATGGGCGAGCAAGCTCCGGACCAGGAACTGGGGTGCCCGCGGCGGGTGAGGGGGTAATGCGGTAATGCGGAACCTGACCGAGTTGGAGTGATCTGGGAGGCTTCAGACAGATCCGGAAGTGCTGTGTTGGGTTCATTTGCAAAATATTTTCTATCCAACAGAGTAGATAATTTAGTGGGTTCAGAGAAGGAGGCAGTAAAGGAAGGGGACAGCTCTGCCTGTGGGTGTGCACGTGAGCCGACATGGCTGCTCACTCAGACCCCATCTGAGGGAGATGTGGGAAAGGCCTAAGGACTTCTGCTGAGCACCTACTGTGTGCCAGACACCGTGCTCACGGCTGTTCCATTTTCTTTCTCAATATAATCCCTATTCAGGGTTTTATATATGTGTATGTGTGATTACTTAATTGAAGATAAGTATTTGCTGATATTTTCTTTTTTTATTCTTTTTGTTTAATGTTTTATTATTTCTGAGAGAGAGAGAGACAGCGTGAACAGGGGAGGGTCAGAGAGAGGGAGACACAGAATCCGAAACAGGCTCTAGGCTCCAAGCCAGCTGTCAGCACAGAGCCCGAAGCAGAGCTCGAACCCATGAACCGTGAGATCATGACCTGAGCAGAAGTCAGATGCTTAACCGACTGAGCCACCCAGGTGCCCCTTTGCTGATATTTTCATATGTGTGCATGTTCTGTTTTTACCCCGGAGCAAACTATGTAATGTATTTTGGTGAAAATCATGAAGTGTTCCAAGAATTGAAAGTGAATTTGTCCAATATGAACCACATTTCGACAGTGTTAACAATGATCAGCAAGTCTACAACTAAACAATCTGAATAAGGATGATGAAGAGTTTTCCAATGCCACCAAGCAATTCTCCAGGTCTCAGTGGGCACTGTTGGGGTGTCCTACATGTCTAACTCAATTCTGGCCCTCTCCACCTGGGCATCATGTCCAATTCCATAGGTTAAGGTCTCAGTCCCACAAGACTGGCCTCACATCAGATGCCATGCACAAGTCCAGTCCTTCTAGACACGTTGGCTATAAATCTGAAGCTCCTGTGAACCCTCTACCGGTTCCATTAAGTTGCTAGAGCAGTTTACAGAACTCAGAAGTATGCAGTTATCATAAAGGCTACAGAAGAAAGTCCAGATGAAAAGGCACCTAGGGATGGGTCAAGATGGGTCCTGAGTGGGTCCTGAATGCCTGTGGATCTGAGGCGTGCCACCCTCCCAGCATGTGGATGTATTCACCAAGCCAGAAACTCATCAAATCCTGTTGAAGATTTTATAATTATAGCCAGCCCCCACCCTTCCTAGATGTCAAGAGAAAGTTCCAGCGCTCTAAAATCACTTGATCTTTTTGGTGACCAGACCCACCCTAAGTAGCTTCATTGCATAAACTCAAGTGTGGCCAATAGGGCGTCCTGCCCTCCCCCCTTCCCCCGCAACTACCTGCAGACGAACCTATCACTCAGGATATCCTGAAGATTTAGGAGCTCTGTGCTGGTAGCAGGAGACTGAGACCAAATATATTTCTTATTCCACAGAAGAGAAATGCAAATACTCTAGAAAATCTTAAAATCCCTACCACCAAATTCTTGTTTAAAATGAAATTTTCCAAAAGGTGTTTCTCTATTTGTTTATACTCACACCAAACTAAAAGGGAAGGTGAGTGTAATTGTCCTTGTTCTCTGTGTCCCTGAAAGAGTGGGGGATCAAGGAATCAATCCCAAATGATACAGGTTTTCTGAGATCCTATCTGAAATCCAAGCCCCATGGCATTCAATCAGACGGACCCAAATGCCTGCCTGGTCTTCCATCAATTTCAGCTTATCTTAGTTCAGGAGATGGGGGGTTGAATAAAGAATGGAGCCAGGGCTTGAGATGGAGGAGACTGCGGACAGGCTTGGAATAATGGTGAGGAAGAGAGAAAGCACTGAGGGGATGGGAGAACTTTGAAATGAAAGGAATACTAAGGAAGACAGTAAGAAATTGGCATGGTTAGAATGCGGCAAAGACACACTGAAACAGCACTCAAAAAGTAAGTCTCTTCCCAAATATCATAGGACTTCACTCACATGAGGAATTTAAGATCCAAAACAGATGAACAGAAGGGAAGGGAAGCAAAAATAATATAAAAACAGAGAGAGGACAAAACATAAAAATCTCTTAAATATAGAGAACAAACAGAGGGTTGCTGGAGGGGTTGTGGGGGGAAGGGATGGGCTAAATGGGAAAGGGGCTTTAAGAAATCTACTCCTGAAATCACTGTTGCACTAAATGCTAACTAACTTGGATGTAAATTAAACAATAAGTACATTTAAAAAAATAAATACAACAATAAAAGGCTTAGAAGAAAAAGAAAAGTCTCTTCCAAAAAAATTTAAATTATAAAATATTTTAGCCATAATTATAGAGAGAATCTTATAATGACCCGATCCACCAAGAACCCAACCACTATAATTGCAAACTTTTTGCTAGTCTTTATCTGTAGCCGTATCGTTCTTCTTGCCATTATTTTGAAGGAAGTCTTCAGACATGATATGATTTCCCTTGTAAGCGTTTCATTACGTATTTTCAAAAAGACTCTTCAATTTGTATACCTATAAATCATTAATTATCTCTATTTAAAATAATTATCATTAATTTTAATAGTGTTTATTTTTATTACTGTTTAAATTTATTTTTGATTTCAAGTATATATCATTGATGTTTTTGAATCATCAGACATCCAACATCTGAAATTGAATTATGATGTATTTTGAAATAGTACCAAATTAGGTCAATATACAGTAATGGTTTAGGATGTCTTTCAAATCTACTTTAAATGTTTATTTATTTATTTATTTATTTATTTAAATGTTTTATTTATTTCTAGGAGAGAGAGAGAGACAGCGTGAGCAGGGGAGGGTCAGAGAGAGAGGGAGTCACAGACTGAAACAGGCTCCAGGCTCTGAGCTGGCAGTCAGCACAGAGCCCGACGCGGGGCTCGAACCCACGAACCGCGAGATCATGACCTAAGCGAAAGTCGGACGCTGCTTAACCGACTAAGCCACCCAGGCGCCCCTAAATGTTTATTTATTTTGAGAGGAGCAGGAGGGGCAGAGAGAGAGAGAGAGAGAGAGAGAGAGAGAATCCCAAGCAGGCTCCCTGCTGTAAGCACAGAGCCCAGTGCAAGGATCCATCTCTTGAACCAAACTGCAAGATCAGGATCTGAGCCAAAATTAAGAGTCTGATGCTGAACTGACTGAGCTGCCCAGATGCCTCAAATCTACTTTAATTCCTAATTCCTCTGTTTGTTTGTTTCCTTTTCCTTTTGTGTTAAAGAAACACACTCAATTTTCTGGTAGAGTTTATGATAATCTGAAAATTCCACCAATCTTTTTTATATGAATTAAAGACAACTACAGTCTCCCTCTATAGAATTTAGGCCAAAGAAAAATGTTCAGCACATTTCAGGCATTTTGACACTAGATCCTAAGACTGCCCACCGCAAATTTACTGTCTCAGAAGTAGAAAAACTGTCATATTTGATATGAGGAACTCAAACTGTCCTCCTAATTTCAGTCCATTTGATTTTCTTTCTTTCTCTTTTTAAGCTTATTTATTTTGAGAGGGAGAGACAGAGAGAGACAGAAAGAGAGAGAGAGAGAGAACCAGTGGGTGAGGGGCAGAGAGATAGGGGGACAGAGGATCCGAGGTGGGCTCTGTGCTGACAAAAGAGAGCCCAATGTGGGGCTCAAAGTCACGAACCTGGAGATCATGACCTGAGCCAAAGTCAGGTTGCTTAACCGACTGAGCCACCCAGGTCCCCCCTCCATTTTATTCTCTGTACAGTCCTAGGCTCTGAGGGATATAATGCTGGCAGGCATTTTCGCGCATAGATGTGAGAAATACAGATGAGTGGACCTTTGGTGTATGTAAAGACTGTTTGCCTGGAAATGCTACTATAGGGCTATTTCCAAGGAATGGATATTGGCATTTCCATCATCAACTAATTCAGGCAGTATATAGGATCTACCGCCAGGCAAACGGATTGGCCTTTTTCTGTATTATGAGTTGGGAGAGATTTCATTTTATAACTTGAATGATAGATTTTATTTGTTTACACTCACTGATATGTTTACAGGGAAACTTAGGCTTTATTTCTGTATTGGAGCTCCTTGAAATCCTTAAAAAGTCTCTTGCAATCCATGTAGTCAGAGAGGAGTCCTATGTTCTTGGAAGATACTTCTAATAAAAAAGTATTGCAACCCCAGGGGCACCTGCAGGGCTCAGTCGATTGAGCATCTGACTCTTGATTTCGGCTCAGGTCATGATCTCCAGGTTCCTGGGTTCAAGCCCCATGTTGGGCTCTGTATTGGCAGCGAGGAGCCTGCTTGAGATTCTCTCTGTGCTTCTCCCCTGCTCATGCTCCCTCTCTCTCTCTCTCAAAATAAATAAATAAACTTAAACAAAAGTGCAACTCCATTTTTGATGTTTCAGTGCTGCTAAGTTTAAACCTCACCCCATTCTCTTCCTCTCCTGACTGACATCTGGGTGAACTGTTTAAGTGACCCCTGGTGCTCCCTCCATTGGTGTGGGTGAGATATTCAAACCAAACATAACTTGACCTTCTAGAACTGGCACCACAGCCCCACCCTCTCAACACACAGACTTGCCTTCTTTCCTGTTTTCTAAAATGATTTTTGACCCTTCATGGGCAGCTATCTTGCTCCCATAAAGTCTCGTTATGTGAATAATGGACCTTTTCAAATTTCCTCGTCTGTGTGACATCATTGGTTTTGACATTTGGACCAAATTTTGAGTGGGGTGGTCATAGCAGTACTTAGGACACTGTCAAATACTATTTTAAAAACTAAGGAATTTTTGTTATTTTTTTCTCACTACCAGAAGACAGTCTTGTCACTCTATTTCTAGAAAATTACCTGTAATATGGTATTTACCATGCCTGTTTCATGAGGAAGATGTGGAAATCAATACAAATTATTTTGCAATTCTAAAATAATTAATCAGACTTCAAGAAACACCTACCACAAAAAAAATCTCATTCAGGCTTTTGATGAAAAAGGCAGTAAAAATTTACAAAAATGGATAAGATCAATCTACACAGATGGATATTTAAAAACTTCAGATATTGGGGCACCTGCATGGCTCAGTCGGTTGGACATCAGACTTTGGCTCAGGTCATGATCTTACAGTTCATGAGTTTGAGCCTCACCTTGGGCTCACTGCTGCCAGCCTGTCAGGGCAGAGCCTGCTTCAGATACTCTGTCCTCCTCTGTCTGCCCCTCCCCCTGCATGCACTCTTCCCACCCCCTAAAAAAAAAACCAAAAAACAAAACAAAACAAAAAGACACAACTCACAAAATTCCAGATATGGGCGCCTGGTTGGCTCAGTCAGTTAAGCATACGACTTCGAGTCAGGTCATGATCTCACAGTCTGTGGATTTGAGCCCTACATTGGGCTTTGTACTGACAGCTCAGAGCCTGAACCCTGCTTCAGATTCTGTGTCTCCCTCTCTCTGCCCCTCCCCTACTCACACTCTGTCTCTCTCTCTCAAAAATAAATAAACATTAAAAAAAATGTTTAAACTCCAGATATATTTAGTGAAAAAAACAACATGCAAAAACTGTGCAAACTTGCTCCCATTGGTATAAGTACAAACAAAAGAGTGTTTCTTTTTATATTTACTCATGCCTAAGACACTGGTGGAGGAATGCTGAAGAAACTTTTTTTAATGTAATTATATATTTTTAATGTTTATTTATTTTTGAGAAGGAGAGGTAAAGGGAGAGCATGAGTGGGAAAGGGGCAGAGAGAAGGAGACACAGAATTCAAAGCAGGCTTCAGGCTCCAAGCTGTCAGCACAGAGCCAGACACAGGGCTCGAACTCACGAACCATGAGAGCATGACCTGAGCCGAAGTTGGGGGCTTGACTGACCCACCCAAGCGCCCCAATCTGTAAAATACTTTGAAAGCCTACATCATAGAAAAGGGCTTACTGTTTACGGTTCTCTGTTAACAGACAACCAGAGCGTTCTGAATAAAAATAGTAACTGCCCAAATATTCTCTTGTAGCTGCTTCTTACATACTCATCCTTAAAGTGTAAATGTGATACTTTTATAATTACTAAATCATCTGTGTCCTACTCAAAGCCTGCATAAGGTAGCACCCTATGGACGAATGACTGTACACTTTAGGAAATTCAGAATAGCCAAAATGATGTAGATGAAAAAGTCTCAAAGAAAACAGAAAGGAAAATTCCACTGAGGTGTGCCCTCTAGTGATAATTTATTTTATTGCATATATTCTCAAAGTACCTGTAAAATTACACTTTCTCCCCTTACTCCTGCTCCAACCCTTGTAGACGTGCAGAGACTACAACTGAGGTTACAATATGCACTTGACCCATAGGCCATGTTCTCTGGACAGGCAAAATTGACCTTCATCAGTCAATTTGGAAAACTAGGTGCCCAATTACCACTATACCTACTTAAATTCAACATTGATAAATATATAAAACTTCATCTTCAGAAATGAGAAAAAAAATTGGTAAGAAAAATAATTCTGTTGTCTAAGAGCTTTTTTAAAATTTCTACTTAGTTATCATAACATTTTTGTACATTAAACATCATTAACATTCTTTTATTTGTATAAGACAGAGATCAGTTTCTGATTTTTAAGTGATAACATTAAAATATCCCCCAGAATTCCTGGGGCCAGTTTCAATGACTGGATTTTATTTATTTGTTTGTTTGTCTGTTTGTTTGTTTGCAATTTATTTATTTATTTTTATTTTAGGGAAAGAGAACAAATGGGAAAGGGAGGCAGAAAAAGAGACAGTGAATCCCAGGCAGGCTCCATGCCTAGTGCAGAGCCTGACATGGCCTTCTGTCCCACCACCCTGGGATCATGACCTGAGCCAAAATCAAGAGTCAGACACTCAACTGCCTGAACTGCCCAGGTATCCCTGGATTTTATTTTATTTTACTTTTTAAAATTTTATTTTATTTTTATTTTACTTATTATTTTTTAAAGTAAAAATATGCAAAATGTGGGGCTTACACTTATAACCCTGAAATAAGAGTTTCATGCTCTATAGGGCACCTGGGTGGCTCAGTCATTTGAGTGTCCAACCTGACTTTGGCTCAGATCATGAGCTCATGGTTGGTGAGTTCAAGCCCTGCATTAAGCTCTATGCTGATAGCTCTAACGTTGGAGCCTCTTTCAGATTCTGTGTCTCTCTTTCTGCCCCTCCGCTGCTCACACACTGTCTCTCTCTAAAAAATAAACAAATATTTTAAAACTTTAGAAAAAAGAATCTCATGCTCTACCAACTAAGCCACCCAGACACCCTTCAATGACTGAATTTTAAATTAGTTTATAATATTTTTATTTCATCTTATAAATCCCTCATAAACAATGTAAAAAAAATGAGAGACAATGAACTCCTGAGTCACGGTTAGAACACTGACTAGCTGTGTGACAATGACCTTGTCACAGAGGAGACACCACTGTTCTTGTCATGTCCTCTCTCTCCAGCACCTAAATCACCTCACACATTCAATTTTTCAGCTGTCCTGAAGCCAACTGAAGACAGTTGGTCTGGCCATAAATCTCTCCCCTTTTGTTTAGATCTTCTTTTAGATAGGGAGTATTCCTTTTCATTGTTAGAATAAAGTGAATGTCACAGTGTTCGAAGCACACGTAGAATATATCACACACACTCAGCCATTGGTGGCCCATCTGATAATCTGGGTACATTAACAGTGAGGATACCTCCTGCAGAAAGAATAATATTGTGTGGGTACCTGGCTGGCTCAGTCAGTGGAACATGCAACTCTTGATCTAGGGGTTGTGAGTTCAAGCCCTAAGTTGAGTGTAGAGATCACTTTATTTTATTTATTTATTTATTTTAATGTTTTATTTATTTCTAGGAGAGAGAGAGAGAGACAGCGTGAGCAGGGGAGGGTCAGAGAGAGAGGGAGTCACAGATTGAAACAGGCTCCAGGCTCTGAGCTGGCAGTCAACACAGAGCCCGACGCGGGGCGCGAACCCACAAACCACGAGATCATGACCTAAGCGAAAGTCGGACGCTTAACCAGCTAAGCCACCCAGGCGCCCCAAGTGTAGAGATCACTTTAAAAAATTTTTTTAATTAAAAAGAGTTTTGTGAACTCAATCGCTATTGTATTCCCCAGATACCAGTCTGAAGAAAATGTAAGCCCTGGAAGAGGAAGGAGACTATCAAAGAAAGTCTGTACTAAGAGAAGCCACATGTGTGTCTCCAGTGAGGATTAATGAATGTCTCAGGAAGAACCCCAGCGTCCTATCTGTGTGACTGTTTTGGAGGATGGGTGGCAGGGGACAGAAGCAAAGATCAGAGGGTTCCTATTCCAAACCAAGGAGACTGGCCTCCTTAGCTTTTCTGTTGGCATTCTTCCTAGGGGTTTGGTGAAATGAGGATGTCAGGAGGCCAGGTCGAGGCTACTGTGGCAGTGCAGATGAAGGATGCTTAGACCTGATCTAGACTGACACCAGTGGATTACAAAGCAGGTATATACAAACTGGTGATTGATTGCCTGTGGAGCATGAGGGAGTGCCAGGAGGTCCCATGTTCATGGTTTGGACATTTGGGTGATTTGAGTTGCCATCCAGAGGTAGGAAAACACTACAGACGAGTAGGTTTCGGGAGAGATTGAAGTTAAATATTGGTCGCGCTGGGCTATTACACTGGGTTTCACTGAGAAATCCAAGCAGAGAATTTCAGAACCCAGTTGGAAATCCTCACATTTATGGGGTAAGTCTTAGCTAGAGGCAGTGAGTAGGAATCACAATCCAAAGTAAAGCAATTAGACTAGATGAAATCACAAAAGGATTTTGACAAAGGAAGAAAGAAAGGCAAGGCATGTGGCCTTTTTAAATATTCTGATACGACTCAATTGCCAAAGGGTCTTTCTTGTTTATCCTTCAATCAGAAAAAGAAACCAATGTGTTATACATGAATCTATTCCTGTTGCTTTCCAAAACAGTATAAATACACCCACACGTGCATACCCTCACACAAGCACAGACACTATTTCTGGTTCACTCTTAAGGGAGTAACAGTCAAGAAGCTACATCACTTGGTGGAAGACCTAAGCTCTTTAACCAGATTGTTGGGGTTAGATACACCACTTACAAGATGATCGAGTTCACAGCTGGCTGTACGAAGGCCATAATATTAAGAGTCTCACGCTCTACCAACTGAGCTAGCCGGGCAATGGCTATAATATTAATGCAGCGAAAATGAAGTAATTTAATACAAACCAGGTACTTAAAACACCACCTGGCACTTGAGAGCTTGTTTGGAGGTTCTAGCAGGGGAGCTCAGCTACTCATATACGCTTGACCGAAGAATGGTCTTCCTCTATCGGGGAAGGTCGTCCTCTTCAACTGACAGAGTGCGCAGCTTCTGGAGGGACGAACATGGAGCGGTGAGGGAGGAATGGGACACCCGCCCGCCTAGCCAGCCAGATCAGCCGAATCAACCCTGGCGATCAATGGGGTGACAGATGTGGCAGCCAGATCGCTCACACATCCTCCACCTGGCACTTGGAATGAACAAATGACATATAAGCTATTTCTACTTTGAGTGATAAATTCTTTCATCTGTGATAAGGCAGAGAAACTAGATGCAATGGTTGTGTCTTGATATGCAGAAACCTGAGCGTATTAGATATTACTCATGACACTCTCTTAAAAATATATTATTATTCCCACATCAAATATATTTTCTAGACCAAAAGACTTAAAGAATCATTTTTTGGTCTCTTCCTTTAAAAAAAAAAATGATTTAATGTTTATTTTTGAGAGAGAGGGAGGGAGACCCAGAATCTGAAGCAGGCTCCAGGTTCCCAGCTGTCAGCACAGAGCCTGATGCGGGGCTCGAACTCACGAACCATGAGATGATGACCTGAGCCAAAGTCAGGCCCTCAACCAACTAAAGCACCCTGGCGCCCTGTCTCCTACTTTCTTCTTCTTCTTTTTTTAATGTTTTCTTTATTTTTGAGAGAGAGAGAGAGACAGTGTGAGCAGGGCAGGGTCAGAGAAAGAGGGAGACACAGAATTGGAAGACAGCCTCCAGGCTCTGAACTGTCAGCATAGAGCCCAAAGTGGAGCACGAACCCACGAACCGTGAGATCATGACCTGAGCCAAAGTCGGACGCTCAACCGACTGAGCCACCCAGGAGCCCCTTTATCTCCTACTTTCTTAACAAGAAGCCATCTGGCAGCACCTATTCCACTGCTCCAAAACTATGTCCAAATGTTACCAGTAAACTGGTGTTCAACACTTAAATCGTTTCTATCCAAAACTTTAGGGTTTTGTTTTTTGGGTTTTTTTTATTTTTTGTTTTTTGTTTTTTTTATCTTTCACGAACTGGATCTTGCTGACTGGTCTCAGTACCTTGTAGTCTGACAGTTAACTTTTCCCCTCTCAGAAGAGGGTGATCCCCAGGTTTCTTTTCCTGGCTCTTTTCTCAGTTGACACTTTTTTTCCTTATCCCAAGTCTCCTAGGCAGAACAGCTGCAACAGACAGTTACACCCTCTGTCACACCCCATGGATATTTTTGCGAGCAGCGTGTGGAAGCCAATGCGGGTTTCCCAGTGTGGTTAACAGCAAAACCTCTTGGTTAGGATAGACAGCAAACTCTGATGTTCTACCTATTGCTCGTGGTGACTTTATTCACACAGAGGCTGAAAGCTATCAGAGGTGTATTGTTAACCCGATCTCATAAATACCAGCTAGGCCTCTCATTTTTAGTACCTCATGCATGTGACTTTTTACAAGCACTCACTACCTGTGAGGCCCTAAACCAGAAGCCTGGAGTAGAGAGATCCCATCTGGAGTCTCCACGATCAGAGAACTGACAGTCCAGAGAATGGAGACACGAAAGCTATATAATTTATGGACTTACTCAATGTGGATGGCTATCCATTCAAGGAATAAGATACAGCAAATTGCTTCCTCAACCTAAGTCATCAGGCTCCTGAGCATTATGATTCATAAGTTTTTTCTGTATCTTCTCAAGAGCATACTATTAATGTACAAATATATAAGCGTAGAAATTTTTGTTTTTTCATTTATGTTATGATACAAACATGCTATGTCCTTTGCTTTAACAGTTAAGTATATCTAGAAATGTTTTTGATATTTGCGTATGTAGACCTGTTTCTTCTATCAGTTTAAAACATTCACTGCCTTTTCAATATAAAGACAAATGGGACATATTTGTGGTAGAGGTGTTTTGTTTTTTTTTTTAAGAACCAGTAGTGTAATACTCTGATTTATAAATATTAGAAATGCAAAAACAATTACAATGCATTCCCACACCTTTCCCAGGAGAAATGGGAAATCACAAAAACAATATTGTGATTTTAGAAAACAAGGGATAAATGTCTTATGGTAGTTGGAAAATAAAAAACTAATATACCATGGATCTTGGGATCAGAGTATCCCAAGAATTAACCCAGGATTACATAATATTCTGAATATAGTTACAATCACTGCACATAGGCAGAACCCCACTCCATCCCTCAAAATTTAGCTTTGACATCATGGCTGCTGATGCCACTAAAGGGAAGGAAAAAATTTGTCTCTACCCTCAACGTCTTTCAGCTGGACAAAGAATTAAACTTACGTGAGACAGATTAACAGGAGAGAAAAAAACAAGTTTTATTATATGCACATGGAGGCCCAATAGTAAAAATGAAACCCAAAGAAATGGTGAAAGCAGGTGTTCTTCATACATTTTTGACAAAGAGGCAATAAATTTTTGAGGAGTTGGGAGCACCTGAGTGGCTCAGTCAGTTAAGCACCCAACTTCTGATTTTGGCTCAGGTCATGATCTCATGGTTCGTGGGTTCAAGCCCCTCATTGGGGTCTATACTGACAGTGCAGCTTGGGATGCTCTCTCTCCCTCTCTTCCCTTCTCCTGCTCACTCTGTCTCAAAATAAACAAATAAACTTAAAAAAATTAAAAAAATAAACGGGCACCTTGGTGGCTCAGTAGGTTGAGCCTCTGACTTCGGCTCAGGTGATGATCTCGCAGTTTGTGAGTTCCAGCCCCAAATCGGGCTCTCTGCAGTCAGCACAGAACCCACTTTGGATCCTCTGTCTGTCTGTCTCTCTGCCCCTCCTCTGCTTGGGCTTTTCTCTCTCCCAAAAATAAACATTTAACAGAAATAAATAAATAACTTTTTGAGGAGTTGACAGGACAAAGAAAAATTATATTTGGGAGTTTAATCAGTAAGAAATTCTAAACAGAATTTGGGTTGAGGTAGTAAATTAGTGAAAAGCAGCAAGGGTTCTTTATACAGCCTCTTTGGCTCTAAATTTCCCATTATCTCTGGGTACAGGGATGGGAGGGAATCTTTTATATGGGAGATTAATTTCCTGCTTTCAGGGGCACAGGAAGGTGTAAATGTCCTTCTTGCATGGCTGTGTTTTAATTGGCTATTTATTTTTGAGAGAGAGAGAGAGAGAGCTAGTGCACAAGTGAGCAAGGTGAGGAGAGAAAGGGAGGGAGAGAGAGAGAGAGAGAGAGAGAGAGAGAGAGAGAGAGAGAGAGAGAAAATGCAGAGCCTGAGTAGGGCTTGTGCTCATCTAGAGCAAGGCTCAAGTTCCCAAACTGTGAGATCATGTCCTGAGCCAAGTCAGATGCTTAACCGACTGAGTCACCCAGGTGCTCCTGCCCCTTTTTGTGTGTTTTAGAGAGAGAATGCAAGTGGGGGAGGGGGCATAGAGAGAGGGGACAGAGAGAGAGAGAGAGAGAGAGAGAGAGAGAGAATCATAAGCAGTCTCCACAATCAGCTCAGAGCCTGACATGGGGCTCAATCCCATGACCCTGGGATCATGACCTGAGCTGAAATTGGGAGTCCAATTGAGCCACCCAGGGGCCCCTAAGGAGCTTTAATGTGAAATAACTAACGTGCCTTTGGTATATTTTGGGATGGCTTGCCCTGGCTCCTATACCACAAACACACCAAGTGGGTATCAAATGTTTATTACTCACACACACACTGAGGCTTCATGTGGAGAGTGTCATGGCTACCAATCCAAAATGGCTTGAGAGAGGGGACAAAGATGACTCATTAGGGGTCTTTTGGTGGTTTAGGGGAAGCACTGGGGGTAAGAGCCTGTGCAGCAGGTCCTTTCTTGGTTAGAACCACCCCACCAAGTCCAATGAAGGAACATCCAGTCTGTCCTAACAGCTTATCCAGGTGTGGGGCAGAGGGTGAAGACAGAGGGGTGAGGGTTAAAAGACATCAGCTTCAAACATCGAAAATGAACTCAGACTCTTTAATACAAGCACTTTCCATTTAACACAGGGAGAAAATGGAACAGATAGAATGATTTACAAGGTGGCTCAGGATTCATCTTTGACTATACTTATTGTAAGCGATTTTGAAGAAGGCCCGATAGAAAAATAAGGCATAAGCTTTTCTGCAAAAGAGTCACTGAATGTATATAAGTGTGAATTATTACCCAAATTGTAAAATGAAACTTCTCCTAACTCATAGTCCAGAAAAATGCCGATGTGCCTGAGGTTTGCTGAGTCTTCTGTGCCGCATGTACTGGTCCAGAACTGAATTTGCCAGCAGCCAGTGTTTGCCGATGGAGCTATCAGAACATTTCTGGGGAAAGACTCCTTACACACGCCCATGGACCATTCGCCGAAGCCACCTATTTCTACCTGCCAAAAATGCCTGCCAGCAGCAAATCCCTCACAACTCAGGACAGCTGGGTGAGAAGTAAATGTCCGGGGATTATTAGCACCACTTGGCTTCATCTTTTGAAATGTGATGGTCTTCCTATCTTCTGAGATAAGAAGATTGTGATGAGCAGTTTGGGGATCGAGGGTCAAATCTACCTGAAATGTGCTGATCGTTTTCTGCAGCCCAAAATATTGTGGGGGGAGACTGCAGATCTCCTTCCTTAATTTATATGAAAAGACTGCTGGGGTCTCTAGCTGTTCATACATGTTGTGAAGACTTTCAATGCCGGTCAGTAAATCTAGGTCTGTCTGCAGACGCTTCTTGGTTATTTCACTAAGCAGACTCCTGAGTGTGGAAAGGTAGTCTGACAACTGGTTTTTGTTTTCTATTAGTTTTTCTTGAACACGATTCTCTTCAATTAGCAACCTAATATGAATCGTACCCTGCTCCTTTCCCAAGAAATGCCTAAATTGTTCAAATTCAGAGCGCAGTTTGGATCTTCGATTTTCCAGCTTCCATCTCAACTGAAATAGTTTTGAGACTTGCATTTTTAACCCCTTTTCAGCATCCTCAACCTGCTTCATCAGGGGCTCAATGTAGCTTTTGAGCTTCTTCCTGTGACCAGCCGCAGCCTGCTCCATGGGGATGAGGGGGTGGTCCTGGTGGTCGGAGGAGACCCTGCACTGGGGACACAGCAGCTCCAGGTCCTTTTCACAGAACAGGGCCAGGGCCTGATTGTGCCGCTCACACAGGGGCCTTTCGTCCTGCACCTTCCTCTTGCTCCTCGCGCCGGGAAGCTGCCTGACCAAACCAGTCACGTGACGCAGCTGCGTGTTCCTCCGGAAGTCCCTGCCGGGGCAGTGGTGGAGGCACACGGGACAGGGGAGGGTGTGCTCTAGACCTTCCCAGCGCTGCCCGATGCAGCCGACACAGAAGTTGTGCCCACAGGCGGTGGTCACTGGGTCTGTCAGGGGATCCAGGCAGATGGGGCAGCTGGCCTCCGCGTGGAGCTCAGCCAGGGAGGCTGCAGAGGCCATGGTGCAGGGAGGGTGTCTGCGCCGGGAAACTCCCTTAGAAATGTCTGGTTGTCCGGGAGCTGGAAAAGTCGGCAGCTGATGACTCGTCAGCCTTCTGCCTGTTCTGCAAAAGCTGCCTGGAGGTGCAGGTTTCCCGAGTGTGCAGCCGACTGCAGCCACTCAAGCCTGTGTCCGTTCCTTTCCCTTCAGCTCTGCAATGGCTGCCAGGAGTGACAGCCCCAAGTCAATCTCTGCTTCTGACTTTACTTTACTTGGTGGCTGGAAATTGAAGCTTGCTATGTAATCCTCTTCTTAGGAAAGAGCCACAACTCCAGGTAGCAATGGAAATCAACGACACAGGGACACAGTTAGCAAAGTCCAGATGCGAGCAGCTCTATGGGACAATTCACCAGGTTCCTTCAAGAGAATAATGAGAAAAAAAAGAATATATATTAAAAAGATAAAGAGCATATATATCATTGGTGATATTTTACCAGGTTTATTCTCTGTACTCAGATACATAAAAAAATATTTTTAGGGGCGCCTGGGTGGCTCAGTCAGTTGGGCGACTGACTTTGGCTCAGGTCATGATCTCATGGTTGGTGGGTTCGAGCCCTGTGTTTGGCTCTGTGCTGACAGTTAGCTCAGAGCGTGGAGTCTGTTTCAGATTCTGTGTCTCCTTCTCTCTCTGACGCTCCCCTGCTCATGCTGTCTTTCTCTCTCTCTCTCAGAAATAAATAAAATGTTAAAAACATTTTTTTCTAATTTTTTATAAATGGGGCACCTGGGTGGCTCAGTAGGTTGAGAGTCCTACTTTGGTTCAGGTCACAATCTCACAGCTAGTGAGTTCAAGCCCCCAATAGGCTCTGTGCTGACAGCTCAGAGCCTGGAGCATGCTTCAGATTCTGTGGCTCCCTCTCTCTCATGATGTCTCTCTTTTTCTCTCTCTCAAAAATAAATAAAACATTAAAAAATTTTTAAGATAATTGTAGTTATTTGGCTTAGTGGATATTTGATGATTTTAAAAAAGGAATAATATGGTTTTGTTAGTGAAGAGGCTATATATACTTGGATGACACATAGTTTAAATTTACATATAAACCCTATGATATCTAGGCTTTGCTTCATAATAATGAGGAGTAGGGAAGAGTAGGGGCATAATTTACTGGACGGATACATGAGATGTTGACTGAACTGTGCCCTCCCCAATTGATGTTTCTGCCCTAATTCCCAGTACCTCAGACTGGATCCTATCTTTTTCAAATAATGCCATCTTTTTTTTTTTTTAATGTTTTATTTATTTCTAGAAGAGAGAGAGACAGCATGAGCAGGGGAGGGTCAGAGAGAGAGGGAGTGACAGACTCTGAAACAGGCTCCAGGCTCTGAGCTGGCAGTCAGCACAGAGCCCGACGCGGGGCTCGAACTCACCAACCACGAGATCATGACCTAAGCGAAAGTCAGACACTTAACCGACCAAGCCACCCAGGCGCACCTATGCCATCTTTTTTTTAAAGCTTATTTGTTTATTTTTAAGTAATCTCTACACCCAATGTGGGGCTTGAATTCATGACCCTGAGGTCAAGAATCACACATTCTTCTGACTGAGCCAGGCAGGCACCCCTGTAACCCTACTTTGTGGCAAGGTCTATAAAGCAATGACTAAGTTAACCATGAGGCTGGTCAGGTGAGGCCTAACACAATATGACTAGTGTCCTTACAGGTGGAAGAGATACAGACATGGGCAGGCACACAGGAAAGGTCAGATGAGTAGGAGGCCATCCGTAAACCAGTGAGGCCTCAAGAGAAACCAAACCTGATGCCATTTTGATCTTCAGCCTCCAGCCTCCAGAATTGTGACAAAACACATTTTTGTTGTTTGAGTCAATTGGCGTGTGGTATTTGGTTATGGAGCCCCAGGTTATGGAGCCCCAGCCCTTTTAAAAACATTTTTTCAAAAGGCTAGCCATTGTTTTCAATGTGCGAATGCCCACTCCCAACCAAGCCAGCCTCTTTCTTCTTTGAGCCGCAGCCCTTACTCTCCCCTCATCCAGAGTCAGATCCCTTCAGTCTGTCTCCTAGGGAAACTTAAGAGATTAAAGCAGACTTCAAAGACATATCAACCATTTACAACTTTTTGACATAATTTGTCTTCAATTTAAAATACAGTATAAAGGGGCACCTGGGTGGCTCAGTCAGTTAAGCATCGGACTCAGGTCCTGATCTTGCAGCCCGTTGAGTTTGCTCAGAGCCTGGAGCCTGCTTCAGATTCTGTGTCTCCCTCTCTCTCTGCCACTCCCCTTCTCGCACTCTGTCTCTCTCTCTCTCCCTCTCTCAAAAATAAACATTAAAAAAAAATAAACATTGGGGCGCCTGGGTGGCTTAGTCGGTTGGGTGTCCGGCTTTCGCTTAGGTCATGATCTCGCGGTTCGTGGGTTCAAGCTCCGCGTCGGGCTCTTTCTGACTGCCAGCTCAGAGCCTGGAGCCTGTTTCAGTCTGTGACTCCCTCTCTCTCTGACCCTCCCCTGCTCATGCTGTCTCTCTCCTAGAAATAAATTAAAAAAATATTTAAAAAAATAAATAAATAAACATTAAAAAACACCGGATAAAAATAGAATTCAACTTGGCAAGGTGGATATCTCATAAAAACATGCTAATTATTTTAAGTGACAATAATAGTATTACGCATCATTTAAAAAAGATCTTCTAGGTGATATACAAGGAGTTGTCTGCAGATGAAATCTGAAGATGCCTAGGGATTTGCCTCAAGCTGATAGCACAGGAGAGTTGGTCGGATGATAGGTAGATTGGAAATTAATTTATAATTGTACACAGGGATGTCCTGGTACATGGGAATTCATTATAATTTTTTCCTACTATTATAGGTAAGTGAGCCATTCTATAATTAAATCTTTTATTCTTAAAAAAATCTTTATTAATGTTTATTTATTTTTGATAGAGGGAGAGAGAGACAGAGTGCAAGCAAGGGAGGGACAGAGAGAGAAAGGGAGACATAGAATCTGAAGCGGGCTTGAGGCTCTGTGCTGTCAACAGAGCCAGTGGCGGGGCTCAAACTCATGAACCAGGGGATCATGACCTGAACCGAACTTGGATCCTCAACCAACTGAGCCACCCAGGCGCCCCATAAAGCTTTAATTCTTAAAGGCTAATCTTCCCCATTCTAGCCAAGGAAACTTCTCCAACTTCCTCTTTTGAGCTTTCCCTGCATCTCAAAGCCCTGTGGTCCCCGCAATCCTGTCTGCTGCGATCCCAATCCGCCCACATCCACCCTACCCCACCCCTCCCTGGCCCCACTCCTCCAATCCCACAGAAATCTCCGGACTGAGGCTGAGGAAAGGTCTAGCTGCCTGGATGTTGTGAGGGTTTGATTCCTCCTGTGTCATCTGCGGCTGGTTGCTTAATCCCCCGCCCTTCCAGGCACACCTGGAACAACAGTAACCATCCTCATCTTCCCTATTTATTTGTAAGAATAAATACAAACCTAGATCAACCTTTTAGATGTTTTGGTTTTATTTTTTTTTAATGTTTTATTTATTTCTAGGAGAGAGAGAGAGAGAGAGAGAGAGAGAGAGACAGCGTGAGCAGGGGAGGGTCAGAGAGGGAGT
Organism: Proteles cristata cristata; assembly: GCA_017311185.1. Lineage (NCBI taxonomy): Eukaryota > Metazoa > Chordata > Mammalia > Carnivora > Hyaenidae > Proteles > Proteles cristata. The sequence goes on from JAESUZ010005093.1 coordinate 138,937, forward strand.
CACAGACCGAAACAGGCTCCAGGCTCTGAGCTGGCAGTCAGCACAGAGACCCACGCGGGGCTCGAACCCACGAACCGCGAGATCATGACCTAAGCGAAAGTCAGACGTTTAACCATCTAAGCCACCCAGGTGCCCCTAGATGTTTTGGTTTTAAATAAGCACTTGGTGTGCCACTGAATTCCACTGCTTGTAAGTCTCTTCCCTGAATTGGATTGCTTCATTACACATTTGCTGGTTATTCTTAACATGGTCCTCAAAATGGGATTAATATTGAATAAAACCATGTTAAAATCCCTGGAACACCTAATAAATCTTGTGATTATCACCAAAACAAATTCCATACAGTTGATCATAACATAAAAAGAAATTGTGTGTATATGTGTCCGTATGAAAATGCCAGCAAATATTTAAGTGACCTTCCCTTAAGTAATCACACACATATATAAACCCCTCACCGAAGTTCACTGGTTAAGAAAACAGAACCGCAATGAGCACGGTGTCTGGCAGACAGTAGGTGCTCAGCAGAAGCCCCTGGGCCTTTCCCACACACCTCCCTCCGGTGGGGTCTGGGTGAGCCGCGGATGTCAGGTCACGTGCACGCCCACAGGCAGAGCTGTCCTCTCCCCCTACTACCTCCTTCTCTGAACCCGCTAAATTTTCCACTCTGCAGTCTAGAAAATCTTTTGTAAATGAAGCCAATGAGCACTTCCCGACCTGTCTGAACCTGCCTAGATCACTTAAACTTGGGCAGTTGCAGCATTACGGTCCTGAGCATCCCCCCGCCCCCCCAGTCACCCCAGTCCCTGGCCCTGAGCACCCCCCTGCCCCCCAGTCACCCCAGTCCCTGGTCTGCAGCTTGCTGGAGGCCGGCACACTTGCTCCCGCTCTGCTCTGCCCTTCATTCTGGTCCCTTCCCTGAGACCCGGCTCACCTGTGGCCCGCCACGCGCTCACGTACTCACGGTTGGCTGACGTCTGGACTCTGTGCTGGGTTGGGAGCTGCGCTGAGTTCTTAAGCCCCCCCACCCCCGGGACGCCATTGGCTCCATCCACGGAGACTGCAGGCCCCTCCCTTCCTCCCGGAACACTTAGTCTTCCCTGCTCCTGGTTGGAGGATACAATATGGCACGTTCTCTGTTGACCGTTCTGTTTAGAATCTGACTCCGTCTGGCTTTATAATCTTGTAGGGAGTACCCTTTCCTTTGTCCCATTGGACAGACTCCAGATGCAGTCAACCTCAGGGAAGTGACAGACTCCTGACACTTCCCATCTTCCTCTCTGATTGTATCTTCTGGGTAAAGGCTAGATTTGATTGTCCTTTCTTCCCACCTCCTTCTACTCCTGTACTGAATCTCCTCTCTAATTCCCTCAGTGATCTGGTTTCTGGATCCACTGAATCCTTTGAAAAGTCCTCATCTCATTTTTCTCAATTAGTCAGATGCATGACTTGGTCAGCAGACGTGGCTCATTCTTTCTCCGCCTATTCTTATATCTTCAGCCCTTTGAAGGAAGTGTTTCCAGAAACTGTCCTCTCTCTGTTTTCTGTTTTCTAAATCACAAACTCATTCCGTAATTCTCAACCTCCACAGGCTCACAAGCAACAGCTCTCGGTAGCATCTTCTTTCTTTGTGCTCATTCAGGAGATGGATGCTTTTAAAGGGTTTGATGAATCTTCCTATTTAAATGGTCTGTACATAATAAAAGCAAATATTTATATGCTTTGTCTGTATTTTTGCATAGAACATTCTTCTTTGTATATCTCCAAATGGGAGCAACCTATACATTCACTGGCTATGTTTCATTTGTTTTTGTCCTGTATGAGCACATATACTTCATTTTTATTTTTTTAAATAATTATTTAAGTAATACCTACACCACACATGGGGCTTGAACTCATGGCTCCAAGATCAAGAGTTGCATACTCTTCTGACTGAACCACTCAGGCACCCCATATAAACTTCATTTTAAAAATGTGTTGGCATTTTTGGGGCACCTGGGTGGCTCAGTCAGTTGAGTGGCCAACTTCGGCTCAGGTCAGGATCTCACGGTCTGTGGGTTCGAGCCCCACATTGAACTCTGTGCTGACAGCTCAGAACCTGGAATCTGCTTCAGATTCTGTGTCTCCCACTCTCTCTCTGCCCCTCCCCCACTCGTGCTCTGTCTCACTCAAAAATAAATAAACATTAAAAAATTTTTTAATGCGTTGCCATTTTTAAATAAAAATAAAATAAACTGTTGGGGGCACCTGAGAGGCTCAGTCAGATGAGCTTCTGGCTCTAGATCTGAGATCAGGTCATGATTCCATGCTCAGGGAATCAAGCCCTGGGTTGGGTTCTGCACTAAGTGTGGAGCCTGCTTAAGGTTTTCTCTCTTGTGCGTGCTCTCTCTCTCTTTAAAAAATAAAAATAAGTAGAAATGAAATAAAAATAAAATGTGTTGGCATTTTTAAGGAAAACCTCATTGGGAAATATTATAAATATGATGGATGTTTCCTGAAGAACTCCTCCCCCCTAAAAAATAACCCCTTTCTTCCACCTTCTCCTAACATGAAAGAAGCTTGAATTTCATGCTGGGGGACTGGGGGAGATGGCTCTTTGGAACAGTAGTCTGCCATCTCCTTGGTTTGCTTTGCTTTCATTGCCTCTTGACTTATTGGCCTGTCCTGCAGTGAGCAGGACAAGCTTGGGCCTCATTACAGATTTAGCAAGCCAGCCAGGTCACGGCCAGCTGGCTCGCCTCAGGGATTTTTCAGGTAAGTCCCTAGCAGCTGTCGGGACTATTTATTCCAGGGGCCCCCTCTCTGACTTGGCCCTGCAGTAGGCGGCGGGGCAAGAATTCAACAAACTTCTGTGAGTTGAAGGACCAGAAAGTAGGGTAAGTCATTCCTGCAGGTACAACCGGGAACTCCTTTCCCTTCCGTATGGGCTTTTCCTTGGGGAACAAAAGACGCTTTGTTTGCATTTGTCCAGGGTACCCCGTTGGCAAGGGGAATCATTGTTGGAATTTTACCCATGTTAGATTTGTTCTACAAAAAGGAGGTATTTGGAAATTGGGCCTTTAATGATCTCCACAAATATTAGTGACTCAGCTTTCTTGGAGGTTGTCTCCGAACAGAGGGGTTTGGCTTGGGTCTCTAGCTTGTTGAGGAAGCCATTTAGCTCAGTTGGTGAAAATCCAACTTTTTGCGAAGAATGAATACTCACAGAGGTACTCTGGGTTTCATTTTGTTTGTTGCTGCAGCTTGTGGTGCTTTGGACAAAACCAACCATGTTCTTTTGTTTTTTAAAAAATATTTATTTACTTTTTGGGAGAGCACAGTGGTGGAGGCGAGAGAGAAAGGGATAGAATCTGAAGGGGCTCTGTGCTGCCAGGCTGACAGCAGTGGGCCCCGTGTGGGGCTCAAACTCAAGAAGAGCAAGATCATGACCTGAGTGGAAGTTAAACTGACTGAGTCACCCAGATGCCCCTAAAACCAGCCATGTACCAATTGGAAAAATGGGAAGTGACTAATTAATGGATCTATAAATTGTAATGCTATCTTGCAGTTAGATTGGTTTTGTAAGAAAGATATTTGGAAATTGGGTCTTTAATGCCTCTCCAAAAACACTAATGAAATAAAGGCTAGATTTAGTTTATATCTTGTTTGTGTATATGTGTCTGTGTTTTAAATGTGAGATATTTTCTCTATTGCTTAAAATTAATTTGGAACGTAGTTCTATTTAATTGTTTTAAAAGCCAGTGCTTATAAAAACTGGACATTTTAAAACTCAGAAAGACAGCAACTAACGCAAATGTTTTCAAGTTCACATAATCTGGAATGATGTTTGGGGAACTAAAATTCAAAGGTGTTGGTTTAATTAAAATAGACATGTCTTTAGAATTATCAGCATTAAATAGAAAACTTTCATTTTACCAAAGTTTACTAAATGTCGAATAAACTCATGTTCTCTTTGTAATCTGTCAGCAAAAATGACTTAAAATGGTGGTTAATTTTTTCTGCCTCACAAACCTTTCATGGGTAATTGTGGTTTTTTTAATGTTTATTTATTTATTTTAAGAAAGAGAGAGAGCACGAATGGGGGAGGGGCAGAGACAGAGAGGGAAACAGAGAATCCCAAGTAGGCTCTACACTGTCTGTGCACAGCCTGACTCAGGGCTCCATCTCAGGAACCATAGATCATGACGTGAGCTAAAATCAGGAGCCAGACACTTGGGACACCTGGGTGGCTCAGTTGGTTAAGCGGCTTAGGTCATGATGTCACAGCTTGTGAGTTAGAGCCCCAAGTCTGGCTCTTTGCTGACAGCTTGGAGCCTGCTAAGGATTCTATGTCTCTGTCTCTCTCTGCCCCTCACCTACTTGCGCTCTCTCTCTCTCTTTCTCTCTTACTCTCTCAAAGATAAATGAACACTAAGAAACATTAAAAAAAAAAAGATTTGGACGTTTAACTAACTGAGCCACCCAGGTGCCCCTTCATGCGTAATCGTTAAGAGCAAATATGTTACGGGGCGCCTGGGTGGCTTAGTCGGTTAAGCGTCCGACTTTCGCTTAGGTCATGATCTCGCGGTTCGTGGGTTCGAGTCCCGCATTGGGCTCTGTGCTGACTGCCAGCTCAGAGCCTGGAGCCTGTTTCAGTCTGTGACTCCCTCTCTCTCTGACCCTCCCCTGCTCATGCTGTCTCTCTCTCTCCTAGAAATAAATAAAAAAATATTAAAAAAAAAAAAAGAGCAAATATGTTAAATCAATAAAACGGTTTATAGGTAAACTGTTTAGTGGCTTCCAAAATCTTTGGTAACCCGAACCTTTGAAGTTTTGCCAGGTTAAATGGTAAATTGAGTTGATTGGATATTTAAAGTCTTTTCCAAATAAAATAAAATACTGAAACATTCATTACTGGACATAGATTTATCTGCTTCTGGCTTTTTCTTACAGAGAAAATAAGAATAAATTTAGGTCTGTTGCAAACATGTTTTATGCTTTATTGAAAATTGTACTATTAAAAAACACATTTCTAGGGACTTGGCTTAGTTGGTTAAGCGTCCGACTTTCACTTAGGTCATGATCTCGCGGTTCGTGGGTTCGGGCCCGCGTCGGGCTCTGTGCTGACTGCCGGCTCGGAGCCTGGAGCCTGTTTCAGTCTGTGACACCCTCTCTCTCTGGCCCTCCCCTGCTCACGCTGTCTCTCTCTCTCTCTCTCCTAGAAATAAATAAAAAACATTAAAAAAAAAACACATTTCTAGAAAATAAGGAATATAACCATAAATTTTCCAGAATTCTAAAGAATTCTGGTATAATAGTTGACAATTGGTTACTATTTAGTTTTCACGGGAGACTAAGGTTTTAAAAGTTAAAATTTTGTCAAATGTAATTGAGACTGTGAGAAATGATAAGGAAACCAACTTTGTATTCAGGGAAAAGTAGGAGGTTTATAAGAAAGCTATAAGAATATGAGAATACATTTTTGTTGGGGGGAGGGGAAGTAATTTTGTCCTAAATTGAGACTGATTTTTTAGAGAGGGAAGGCTTATCACAAACTCTAAATGAAAAAGAAAGTTGTAGGTTTGTGAAGAAGAATCTTTGGAAGAGAATTTTATGTGTGTATGGTCAGGGCTGACCGAGATTGGAGTAAATGAGTATTAAAAGTACACTAAGCAAGAGATTGGAATTTAGTTTTACTCTCTGTTAAGATGACAAAGTTTTCTTGGACTGTTCGTCTGCTCTTAATAAGAAATTATGAACAAAGTTTTTTTGTTTTCTTTTTTTAATCTGCCTCAGAACAAAATGTCTATGTTTTCTCTTTATCAGGTCTTTGATTACTTAAGAAAACTAAATCTTCTCAATATTAAAATACGTAAGTTTTGCTAACAACTAGGTATCCTTCTGCAGAATCTCTTACTGCCACCTGGGTTAAATAGATAATTAAACGTTAAGTTTTATAATGATCTGCCTACTTAAGCATGTGCTCTAAACTTTCCTATTTCTGGGGTGCCTGGGTGGCTCAGTGGTTAAGTGTCCGACTTCAGCTCAGGTCACGATCTCATGGTTTTTGTGTTAAAGCTCCGCGTTGGGCTCTGTGTTGATGGCTTGGAGCCTGGAACCTGCTTCAGATTCTGTGTCTCCCTCTCTCTCTCTCTCTGCCCTCACCTGCTCATGCTCTCTCTCCCCCCAAAATAAATAAAAGCATTAAAAAATTTAAAACTGGGGTGCCTTGGGGCGCCTGGGTGGCTTAGTCGGTTAAGCGTCCGACTTTCACTCAGGTCATGATCTCACAGTTCGTGGGTTTGAGCCCCGCGTCGGGCTCTGTGCTGACTGCCAGCTTGGAGCCTGGAGCCTGTTTCAGTCTGTGACTCCCTCTCTCTCTGACCCTCCCCTGCTCACGCTGTCTCTCTCTCTCTCTCTCCTAGAAATAAATAAAACATTAAAAAAAAATAAAAAAATAAAATAAAATAAAATAAAACTGGGGTGCCTGGGTGGCTTAGTCGGTTAAGCGTCCGACTTTCACTTAGGTCATGATCTCACGGTTCGTGGGTTTGAGCCCTGCATCTGGCTCTGTGCTGACTGCCAGCTCAGAGCCTGGAGGCTATTTCAGAGTCTGTGACTCCCTCTCTCTCTGATCCTCCCCTGCTCACGCTGTCTCTCTCTCTCCTAGAAACAAATAAAACATTTTAAAAAAATTAAAAACTAAAACTAAAATAAAAAATAAACATTCTGATTTTTTTAACTTCATAGTTTTTTTTTTAATGTTTATTTATTTTTGAGAAAGAGACAGACGGAGCGTGATGGGGAAGGGGCAGAGAGAGAGGGAGATGGAATCTGAAGCAAGCTCTAGGCTCTGAAGTGTCAGCACAGACCCTGATGCAGGGCTCGAACTCACTAGTTGTGAATCGTGACCTGAGCCAAAGTTGGACACTTAACCAAACCAGGTACCCCACTTTCTCACAGTTTTTAAATTAAATGTTTAAAAAATATTTTTTTAACTAAATGTTTATTTATTTATTTTGTGAGAGAGAGAGAGCGCACCCACATGCACCAGCATGGGTGGGGGGACAGAGAGAGAGAGAGAGAAATAGAAAGAAAATCCCAAGCGGGCTCCCTGCAGTTTGGAATTTAAGATAGCAAGAATGAAGAGCTAACAAAAGCTAAACCCTGCAGCCTAAACAAAATTCATATACAAATAAAATAACTATCACTGGTTACATAAAATTTTCCTGACTGTTTAAAACTAACAGTATAAAACATGCATTTTAGAATCTTTAGCTATCAAATTCCAGAAGGACCAAGTGTCTATTTGCAATGATTCCTCTCCAAAGCCCAAGTGTAGTCAAAATTAAATCAAATGTTGTAATACATTCTAATGCTAAAAAAGCATTCAGTATTATTGGAGTGATGGTAAATCCCAGAGCTTTTTGGGCTTTGTCGTGCTGCCAAGGGCTGTTACTCTGGGTCACTGAAAGCAGCAAATGATGGGGCGCCTGGGTGGTTTAGTTGGTTGGGCGTCCGACTTTCGCTTAGGTCATGATCTCGCGGTTCGTGGGTTCGAGCCCCGCGTCGGGCTCTGTGCTGACTGCCAGCTCGGAGCCTGGAGCCTGTTTCAGTCTGTGACTCCGTCTCTCTCTCTGACCCTCCCCTGCTCACGCTGTCTCTCTCTCTCTTAGAAATAAATAAAACATTAAAAAAAAAAAAAGCAGCAAATGACAAGAGCCCACGGATGTCTCAGGACGAGCCTGCTGTCCCCAGCTCTGACCTCCGCATGAAGCATGGCTACTGTGCCCACAAATGTAGGATGCATGGGAGAAGAGGCGCGCTGCTATTCTGCTCACTGAAGAGAAAGCAAACCACTCCCCCACCGTAACAGCTCCTTGCCCAGGTAAATAAAAGTATATAAGTGGAGAAAACGAAAATAAACTTATCTACAGAGTAGAGATTTGAAATATCAATGTAATCCCTATTTCAGAAATGTTAACTAGAGTCATCTGGTCATTTATTGTCAAATTGGCTAACATACAGTGTGTAAATCTACCCCCTTGGTTTTGGGGGTAGATTCCCTTGGTTCATCACTTACGTACAACACCCAGCACTCATCCCAACAAATGCCTTCCTCAGTGCCCATCACCTGTTTTCCCCTCTCACCCTACCCCCCTCCCCCCACCCCACCCCACCCCACCCCACCCCCCCCACCCCCCCCCCCCGCCATGCTAGTACTTCCTCAGTATATTCTGATTCTGATAAGGACTCAGATGATCTTCAGGATACATCTTTCTTTTTCTGCCGTGCCCTTTAATGTCCTTTTCTTTCTCAGTTGCATCCTTTGGCTTCTTTTCCTTTCTTAAAGTATCCTTACTGTCCGATTCCATTTCTTTTTTTTTTTTTTTAACATTTTTTAAAAATATTTTTTATTTATTTCTAGGAGAGAGAGAGAGACGGCGTGAGCAGGGGAGGGTCAGAGAGAGAGGGAGTCACAGACTGAAACAGGTTCCAGGCTCTGAGCCGGCAGTCAGCACAGAGCCCGACGCGGGGCTCGAACCCACGAACCGCGAGATCATGACCTAAGCGAAAGTCGGACGCTTAACCGACTAAGCCACCCAGGCGCCCCTGTCCGATTCCATTTCTGACATGGAACTTTCAGAAATTTATGTGAACTGTTCTTCTTTTTCTTTTTACTTTATTCTTGTTTTTCAACCTCATAAAACAAAGAAGTGTTGGAAGAATGAGAGCTTGATGAAGAGGATGAATACCTACCAGATTTCTTCTTCCTTTTTTTTTTTCTTTCTCTGTCCATTTTTAGATGAGCTTTCACTGCCACTTAATAATTTCTCCCTGTGGTTTTCTAGTTCTTTCTTCCAGTTCTCATTCATTTGTTTCTCATTCAAGTTCAGCCAATGCCTTGGGGTCTTTCTTTTTCTTCTCTAGCTGTTCATTTACTTCTTCCCAGATAGGCCTTTGTTGATTCAGATAGTCTTGGATTGTTGGCCCTAAAGACTAGATTACCCCCCCACTTTTTAAATTTTTTTTTTAATTTATTTTTGAGAAAGAGAGATAGAGACAGCATGAGCAGGGGAGCGTCAGAGAGAGAGGGAGACACAGAATCCAAAGAAGCAGGCTCCAGGTTCTGAGCTAGCTGTCAGCAGAGCCCGATGTAGGGCTCTAACCCACAAACCATAAGATCATGACCTGAGCTGAAGTCGGAGGCTTAACCGACTAAGCCACCCAGGTACCCCTGGATTGGACCATTTGATATGGCCATTGCTATTGGGTTCATACAGGCCACCTGTCGTAGACTCTGGGTCTAAAGTTCTTTCTTGTCTAACAAGAAAGCAGGATGTGGGATTAAAATATGAGAGATGACTAATGTCCGGGAAAATGCAAGAGCCCTGAATTTTTATTAGGTTCAGAATGCTTACAAACATGGTGATGGACATCCACCAAGAGACAATGAAACTGTGAACATTAACTTGGGGATGTGGGGGAAAGGAGATCTTGAAGATATTCAGGGTTAGGGGTTTGGGTTAATACAAAACAAAATCCTGGCGCCAGCAGTTGGGCCGAAGGTTCTTTACAGGGACATGAGGCATCACCTGTTTATCTTAGCCAGCCTAGGGGAATGAGACAGGTAGGACATGTGACCTCAGAGTTAACAAGGCACCTTTTCTTTTGCTAATCATCTCTGCTCCAGGCAGCTTCCTCGTAGTGGCTATAGCCCTATTTACCTGTTTACCTAGTTTGGTCCTTCCTTCCTGTGAAAGCAGCTTTCTACTATAGTACTGAATTGGGGAGTGCTTTTGTCCTGAATGCCTAATCTTGTTTATTTCATATATCTATGTATTGGGGGCCTTTGCCCCTCCCTCTCTATACTGGGGCTTCTGCCCCACCTTCTATATACTTGTTTACTGAATTATCTTCACCCAAACTCTGGGTGTGAGCATTCTATGGCTTTGTACTTCTTTATGCCATTGGGGTAGGACTTGGGAATTCCTAAGCTTATCCCCTGCAGCTACCCAATTGACTGCTTTCCCACAGTGCGGTGCAGGACTAAGCACACAGTCAGATGCTAAGGGAGACCAAGCCAGGGAGGTGGCTGAAAAGAACCCGCCTCAAGTCCTCTGTCACACTGTAGTTTTAAATTTTAATCTCCTGATTACTGACAAATTTCATCATCTTTTTATTTTTTTATAGATCATTAATGATTTGTCTACTGTGATGTACCTTCTATAATATACCCATTTTTATATCAGGTTTTGATTTAGCTCCAGCTGCTATAAAAAAAAAAAATTACCATATACCAGGGGCACCTGGGTGGCTCAGTCGATTAAGCATCCGACTTTGGCTCAGGTCAAGATCTCACGGTTCATGGGTTCCAACCCGGCATCGGGCTCTGTGCTGACGGCTAGCTCTGTGGTGTGTCTCCCTCTCTCTCTGACCCTCCCCTGCTCATGCTGACTCTCTCTTTCTCAGAAATAAATAAAACATTAAGAAAATTTAGAAATAAAATCAAAATACCATATACCAGATGGCTTAAACATTTATTTTCATGGTTCTGGAAGCTAGAAATCTGAGATCAGGGTGCTAACCTGCTCTGATTTTAGTAAGGGCCCTCTTCCTGGCTTGGAGATGGCCACCTTCTTGCTCTCTGTGCAAATGGCCTTTCCAGGTGCAAGAGGTTTCCCTTTTCTTATTGGAGGATTAATCCCATTGTGAGGGCTTCACCATCATGACCTCATCTAAACCTAATTAACTTCCAAAGACCCCACCTCCAAGTACCATTGTATTCTAAGTAAAGGCTCAACATTTGAATTTTGGGGAGAAACAAATATTCAATCTATAATAGGTTTTCTTTTTCTTATAGACTAATAGAAAATTTTTGTATATTCTAGAAATGAATCTTTAATCATATACCCTGCTGATATCATCTCTGATTTTTATAGCTTCCCTTTTTACTCTTTATGTATATATATATTTTTTTTAATGTTTTATTTATTTCTAGGAGAGAGAGAGAGAGACAGCGTGAGCAGGGGAGGGTCAGAGAGAGTGGAGTCACAGACTGAAAGAGGCTCCAGGCTCTGAGCTGGCAGTCAGCACAGAGCCCGATGCGGGGCTCAAACCCACGAACTGCGAGATCATGACCCAAGCGAAAGTCGGATGCTTAACCGACTAAGCCACCCAGGCGCCCCTCTTTATGTATATTTCTTATGAAAAAAATTTAATTTGGTAGAATGTGTCAATTCTTTCCCTTAGAGATTACTTTTTCTTTTTTATTGAATATATTGTTCCCAGTCAGACTTAAAGAGATATTCTCCATATCTCTTGATATGACTGCCCATACCCTATCCCAGTGTATGCTGGGTACATCTGACTCTGTCCAGGGCTGTTACATTAAGGAAAAATGGAACATGTTGGCTTTACTCAGGGATGGCCAACACAGGAGGCCAACACATCAGGAAGCAGCTACCACTGAAAAGATAGTTTATTATTTACATTTGTCAAGAGAAGAGGGCTTGCCATATCATGCAGAGTCATGCAGGAATTAACAGGGTTAGTTAGGAGGGAATAGAAAAAGTTTAGGCATAAGCCTTTATCGGGGTTTTCAAGGGGATGAATGGGTGAGGCAGCTGAACAGGTTTAGGATTGGTACCTAAGGGGGTGGTTTCTATTTGTCTGGTAACTGGGGTGATCTGGGGGGCTGTGTTCTGAGTTTCAAGAGCCCTAATAAAAGCAGGCTGATGCAGGAATGGTCTCAGAAGTGGTTGGTTTACATATCAAAGCCAGAGTCTCAGGCAAATTGTTTGCTCTCTCTAGAGATAAACTAACCAAAGCAGAGGCAGTCCCTTCCTGGATATATGTATACATGAACAATGGAATATTATCCAGTTACTAAAAGAGATTTAATGACATTTGTATTACATGTGATGTATTTGTGACAACATGGATGAAACTCAAGAGAGCATCACGCTGTGCCTGAAATAAATCAGACTGAGAAAGCCAAATACTGTATGATTTCATTTATAAGTGAAATTAAAAAAAAAAAAAGTCCAAAGTCATAAAAAAAAAAATCAGACTTGTATTAGGGGGGAGGGTAGAAGAGGGAGAGAGGAAGATGGAGGAAGGTAATCAAAAGGTACAAACTTAGAGTTATAAGATACATAAGTGCTGGAGGTGAAATGTGCATCCTGAGGCCAGAGCTGACACAGCTGTATGATATGTTTGTGAGTTAAGACAGAATTGATTCTAAGAGTTCTCATTTATTTTTTGTATTTTTTTTATATTTATGAGATAATAGGTAATTAACTGAACTTACCATGGTAATCAGTTCACAACATATAGAAGTCAAATCATTATGCTATATACCTTAAATTTATACAGTCTGTAAGTCAATTATATCTTAAAAACTGGGGGAAACACATGATTAAAATGATGACTGCTAGGGAAATTAACTATATATAATAAAATGAGTCCTCAAAACCTTTACCCTATGCTTTCCTAAAATAGAGTTATGAATAGTAAAACAACATACTCATCTATTCCATAATTTAAGATGTGATAATTATGAGTTAATGACTGGACATATAGTATGAAATATGAGACAAGTAAACTGAATACTAAAATATGTGCCATTTTGGGACACATGGGTGGCTCAGTAGATTGAGCGTCCAACTCTTGATTTTGACTCATGTCATGATCCCAGGATCGTGGGATCTGACCCTGCATTGGGCTCCATGCTAGGTGTGGGGCCTGCTTAAGGTTCTCTCTCTCTCTCTTCTTCTGCCCATCTTCCTTGCTGTCTCTGTATACAATATAATAAATATTATATGATAAATATAATAAATAATATAATATAATATGAAATGTATGCCATCTAAATGAGTAAATTTCAGGAGACAAACAACATTATATTATTTCTTTTCCTCGAATTTTGTAAATTTTGCTAGAGTGTAAACCTGACACCTATAAATTTGTTGGGGATACTAGTCACCCCCAACTCTGTAAATGTCCTAGTTATTAAACTTAGCTGCTCAGTTCTGTCTTGGCTAATTGAGTGAAAGGGCAATTTTGTCAGACCTTTTTGGAGAATCCCATACTCCTGATTCAATTTCCATTTCGTGAAGTACACCTTTCTCATCTCTTTCTGGAAGTCTTCTATAAAAGGTCAATTTTTAAATAATGGTCTAAACACTTCCAAGTTCCTCCCTGATTTCCATTTCTCCAACAACACAGAAGGCTGAAGACTTCGGTCTAAATCGGTGTCTTCCAACCATTGTCATCATGGACTTCTAAGACACTTAATAAATTGGTGAATTTATTAAGAACACATGTATATATAACATGAGGCAAAGCCATAAAATACATTTATTGGTGTTGATAAGACATGAATGGTAAATAAAACATGCTCAGTTTGAAGTCTTTACCTTTGGAACTGCAAAATTGTAATTTCTAATGGATTCCTTATCATTTCTATGAAACAACACAAATTCTATATTATCATTAGTTATTGATACAGAAGGATAAAAAGTGACTCTCTTGCTGTTGAAAACATCAAACACTGTAACTTTTGAAGTCATGTTATCCAAAACTTAATGGAGATTATACATTATCTCTTAAGCACGTTTCATAGTCAGAAAGAGAATGTAACAACATACAAGGTTCCAAGGAGTTCACAACTCATCTGTGATTTTACAGATAGAGGGTTTGAAATAGGTCCAATAAAGAAGTCAGGCCAAAGTTTTTCTGTGAAAGTATCAGTGAAGATAAGTATAAGACCTATATTACTCAAATTATAAAATGAAACCTCTTCCAACTCATGATCTAGAAAAAGCCATATGTTTTGGACTCCATCACCTACTTGAATCCTGAGTTTGCCAACAGTAACCCTTTGGTGATAATGATGGGACGGAGCAGAGAGAGAGGAAGACAGAATCTGAAGCAGGCTCCAGTCTCTGAGCTGTCAGCACAGAGCCTGATGTGGGGCTTGATCCCATGGACCACAGGGTCATGACCTGAGCTGAAGTCTGATGCTTAACTGACAAAGCCACCCAGGCATTCCCGTAAAAGCATTTCTGAAGAAGAGTCTGAACAAACCTATGGAAAATCCATGGGGCCTCTTTCTATCTGCCCGACAGCATCAAACCCTCCAAAATTCAGGACAGTAAGGTAAAAAGTAAAAGTCTTGGAATTATATGGAAACTTTGTGTCTTTCCATATTTTATACTTGTTTTGTCTTCTGACAAATTTAACAGTTTAAATTTAACACTTTACCATCAAGTGTTAAATTCACCTTAATATGCTGATAATTTTTTTGCAGGACAAAAATGTGAAAGAGATCAAAACTTTCTTTAATATAAAAAGGCTTCTGGAGTTTTAAGTTTTTATGTCTGTTATGTATGCACATGTTCAATAACTATCAGTAAATCCAAGTCAAGTTTGCCTGGACACACAATAATGCTATTTCACATAGCATTGTGTTGTTGTTGTTGTTATTGTTGTTTAGGATCGGAAATATGATCTGAATAATGGCTTTGTTTTCAATTAGTTATTCTTCAACATCCTTCTTTTCCATCAAAAGTAAATTTTTAAAAAGGGCATCCTATTCCTCTTCCAGAAAATGCTGAAGCTCTTCATATTCAGAATGTAATTCCCCCCTCTGCTTTTCCACCATCCACCTTAATTCAGGTACTTCTAAGACTTGGATTTCTAATGGCTTTTCAACATTTTCAACCTCCTTCTTCAGGGGCTCATTATAGCCTTTGAACTGCTTCCTGTGACCCACTGGGGCTTCCTTGGTGGGCTTCAGGGGGTGGTCCTGTAAGTCAGAGGAAACCCTGCACTGGGGACATGTTAGCTCCAGTCCCTTCTCACAGAACAGGGGCAGGATGAGCGCTTCTCACACAAGGGTTCCATTACTGAGAACTGGGTTTGCGATGTTTCCCAAAACAACAAAATTAGGAAAGTTTTAAATTGGGGATGCATGCATTTTCATGAAGGGGCTTGGCAAAGCAGAGGTCATATAGATCTGGGGCAAAAGTCTTCCCCCACTTGCTCTCTATCCCTCTCTCAAAATAAATAAAAATAAATTTATATATATAAAAAAGAATTGGGGCAAAAGACATCCTAAATTGACAGAGTCCAGGTCCTAGTTGATTGAAGTCACCAAGGGCTTGGAAAGGTCAGTGTCATCAATTCTCTGCTCCAGTTAGTCTGGTATTTTAGTGTTCAAAGGGGTTTAAATCCTGCGACAAACAAACAAACAAAAAAACCAACCCAAGAATGTGTGTTAGAGAAATCTTTACTTTTGAAACTGTGCTAGGAGTTTTACCCTTGATTTATGGGCTCTGATTATGGTTAGGCTATTTCCTGGCCAGGTAGAGACTGTTAGTTTTTGCATTTTCTTTGTTCCCTTAAAATCCTTAACTACTGAGGTTTTTGCATTTCTTTGTAATTCCAACACTTCCTAGGGAGTTCTGCAACAAGAGTGCTAGGGCAAGTTGGGCATAGAGCATAAAATGGCTGGGGGAGGGGGGGCCTAAAATGTCCTTACTTCTGTCTCAAAAGCTATGTCTCCTCTTTCTTTTTCCAGGGACCCCTAACTCTTTCTGCTTACAGTTTCTCTTCCTTTTTTTTTTTTTTTTTTTTAATATTTTGGTTTATTTCTAGGAGAGACAGAGAGAGATGGTGTGAGCAGGGGAGGGTCAGAGAGAGAGGGAGATACAGACTCTGAAATAGGCTCCAGGCTCTTAGCTGGCAGTCAGCACAGAGCCCGACGCGGGGCTCGAACCCACGAACCGCGAGATCATGACCTAAGCGAAAGTCGGACGCTTAACCGACTAAGTGACCCAGGCGCCCCTACAGTTCCTCTTCCTGTCTTTCCCTCTTGTTCCTTGTTGTAGGAAGCTGCTTAACAATATCGTACGACACAAAAGTGGGTGACCCTCTTTAAGTCCCCGTCAGGGCAGTGGTGGAGACAGATGGAAGAGGGGTATGCTTGTCTTATACGTCTTCCCAGGATTGGCAGATGCATGAGTCACAGAAATCGTGCCTGCAGTCAAGAGTCACTGAGACTCTCAGATAATCCCGGCAGATGGGGCTGCCGGCCTTTGCTTGGAGCGGGGCCAGATTGGCTTTATAGGTCATTGTGCAGAAAGGGTTTCTGTCTGAGGTTTCCATCTGAAAGCACTGATTTCACAATATATGTGAATCAAACCATCGTGCCGTATACCTTAAACAGTGATGTATGTCAATTATTTCTCAAAACTGGAAAACATTTTGAAAAAGGTCAGGGCAGGGCAAGGGGGCTGGTTCTCCAGGAGCTAAGGAAAAACAAGAGGCTGGTGAAACTTCCACCTTCTCCTTTTGAAATCTGTACCTAGTAAGCTACAGCCCCTGAAGTTTGGTTCTGTCTCTTTTCCGTTATTTCCAAAGGAATCTTCCAAGAGCCACAGATCTCCAGATAATTAACTGATCTTCCTGTATTCACTGGACCACATGAATTGAAGGTCATTATGGAGTCATTTTGGTCAGAAAAGAACCTAATTTACAAGTACTGTATTTTTCCTGGGGACAGGATAATTCTGTCTTTAAAAGGATGTTCAGTGAAGCATTTATTCTTCCTCTTTGACATGAACAGCACTTCATGTTGGTCAAATAATAAGAAAAGTTACTACCAAAGATATAGTCCACAAATATTTAAAATAAAGAAGAGGTGGGGCACCTGGGTAGCTCAGTTCAGCCTCCAAGTCTTGATTTTGGCTCAGGTCATGATCTCACCGTTTGTGAGTTTGAGCCCTGTGTTGGGCTCTGTGCTGACACGGTGGCGCCTGATTGGGATTTTCTGTCTCCCTCTCTGCCCATTCCCTGCTCTCTCTCTCTCTCTCTCTCAAAATACATAAATAAATATTTAATAAAATAAGGCAAGGGCACCTGGCTGGCTCAGTTGGTAGAGCATCTGACTCTTGATCTCAGGGTTGTGAATTCAAGCCTTATGTTGGGCATGGAGCCTATCTAAAAATAACACAATGAAATAAAATAAGAAAGAAGACCACATCACAAAGAGTGAGGAAAAAACTAAAAACAAAACAAGCATTATTGACCTCCTGAAGAGGGCACATAACAGTGAAAAGATTTTCCTTTAATCAGGAACACAAATGCCTGCACCCAAAAATATCACTGTGAAACTTCTTAAAAATTAAAATGGTCTACTGAGTGCCATAAAAATAATTCACATGTGGAAAGGGTTACACAGTGACTCATGTGCTCTAGTCCATGCCCTAGAATCCAGACATTAGCTGGACTAGCTTCTTGTGCAAACCTTCCAAATAACCTCTTCATATGAGACTATATGGTACGAGTTTGTGTATATGTATTTAAGAAGTGGGAGCATCCTGTGTATTCTGTAAATTTTTCTTTGAATATTTTATCTAGGAAATTGTCTGTGTTCTCACATATAGTTCATTCTATTTTAAAATGTGTTGCAAACTTGGGTAAACGTCTAAATGGGAAATATTAAAAATGTAATAAAGCCCTTTGGAGGGCTTTAGGGTGTCCTCTTCTCTCCATTATTATTCCCTCAATGTTTTCAGCGTGTTAGCTAAAAATACCTTCTATTTACTCACTGGATTGCAGCCAAAGGATACTGAAAGATACAAATCAACAGCCAATGAAGGGATGACTAGAGCAAGATTCCAAAGGAGCTTCTGTCCTTGGGGAGTCTGGGGCCCAGCATGGTGGCATACAAATCCTCTGGCTCACCAACCTGGAAGTTTTCCAAACTCTTCTTTTTTGGGAGGTTTTTATGGAGGCTTCATTGCTTAGCAATCATTGGTCATTGGTGGCTGATTCACCCTCCAGCCTCTCTCCCTTCTCCAGAAATCAGGGGTGGGACTATATGTTCCAGCTCTCCATTCTTGGTCAGTTCCCCTGGCAACCAGCCCTTCCAAGATCTTTAGGGAATCTCTTCCCTCCTTCCTTCCTTCCTTCCTTCCTTTCCTTTCCTTTCCTTCCTTTCCTTCCTTCCTTCCTTCCTTCCCTTCCTTCCTTCCTTCCTTCCTTCCTTCCTTCCTTCCTTCCTTCCGTCCGTCCTTCCTTCCTTCCTTTCTTCCTCTTTCTTTTTTTCTTTCTTTCTTCTTTCTTTCTCTCTCTTTCTTTCTTTCTCTCTCTTTCTTTCTTTCTTCCTCTTTCTTTCTTTCTTCCTTCCTTTCTTCCTCTTTCTCTCTCTCTTTTTTCTTTCTTTCTTTCTTTTTCTTTCTTTCTCTCTCTCTCTCTTCCTTCCTTCCTTCTTTCCTTTCTTCCCTTTATCTTTTTTGATGTTTATTTTTAAGAGAGACAGAGAGACAGAGACAGAGCATGAGTGGAGGATGGACAGAGTGAGAAGAAGACACAGAATACAAAGTAGGCTCCAGCTCGGAGCTGTCAGCACAGAGCCCGATGGAGTGTTCCAACTCACAGACTATGAGATCATGACCTGAGACAAAGTCAGACGCTCAACGGACTGAACCACCCAGGTGTCCTTAGGGAATTTCTAAAAGTCACCTCCATGACATAAACTCAGTTGTGTTTGAAAGGGGCTTGATATGAATAACAAAACACCCATTTCATGTTTATACACTGAAGGAACTGGAGATAAGAGACTAAATATTACAACAAAAGATTCTTCCATTATTCTTATCACCTACGAAGTTACCAGTGTTTTAGGGGGTATGAGCCAGAAACCATGACCAATACCAAATCTTTGTGAGAAATATATTTGGGACATCTGAATCATGACCACCATCATCTGGGAACCCAGCCCTATGATTTCAATTGAAAACTGATACATGAATTTTATTATTTCTTCTCCAAACACTAGCCTCTTTCAGTCCCACTTGGGTACTAACTTATGAGTTAAGAAGATTTTATCAAGTTGTCCAACTAACTCATCTTCAAAGGCACTTCAAGGAGAGACCTGGGTGAGCCTGAACTGGTGGGGCATAGTCCTACAGGGTGGGACAGACCCACCCAAGCACTTACTGACATGCAAATTGATCCAAAGAGGACTGTTTTTTCAAGGCTGACTACACCCTCACTTAGGACAAGTAATCACACACTTGATGAAGTGGTTATAGGGCAGAACTCCTCATTCCTTCACCTTCTGGGAAGAGGGTGGGTGTTGAGGATTTTAAAAACCGCCTGTAGCAGGGTTTGGCCTTACTTTGGCTCTCAGGTTTCTCACAAGAACATAAATATTAACAACTCGAATTAAATTGGGGCTAATGCCTTGAGTCACTTAGTCTTACAACCCCAGCTCTCCTCAGGATTTCTTCCCAGTCTGTCTCTCCAACCAGGGTCATCGAGCACGCGCAGACCCATAGCTGCCTCCACTTCCGGGGGAAGTTCCGGGAAACAGGCCAATCACAGCAACGGAACAAATGTTAGCCTCTGACTCAGGAAACCGCGCTCTCGGGGGGCATGTTGGGGTCCTTAACTTGTAGCCAGCCTGTCTGTGAACCCAGTGCACAGTTCCTAGCTTGAGCCGCTGAACCACTTGATCCAGGTAAGCAGGAAGGGTCTTTTGTTCTGAGGCTTAGCTGACCAGGGGCTTCCTGGGCCTCTTTTGAGCTCCACATCCGGGCGTCGTGGCTTGTCCACGACTGAGTCTCTTCTGATCCTGTGCAAGTCTCTTTGAGAAATACAAGAATCCCCTCCCCCCACAAGCGCCCCCTGCCAGGAAAAAAAAATGTTTTTTAAAAGAAATACAGGGTCCCGGGCCTCAGCTTAAACCCATGTAGTCGTAATGGAGGTGATGTGACTGCATTACATGAGATTCTTATTGGAACGGTAGTTTGCAAGTTTGCAAAGTGGCCACAGGATCTCCAAAGAAGAATTGTTGGGGTGTTAAGGTAAGATCCTCCAACCTACAGGTACAGCACCTCCCTGGTATAGTCAGTGTCTTCCTTTAGTCCTTATTTGTAGGCCTTGTGGGTATGAAATTTTCTTTTCTTTTTTAACAATAAGGTGAGGCTGTGGTATGTTAAGCATCATTTCAAGTCGCAGGGTTCAAATCTTGAGAGCTGGGAATCTACTACGAATTTAGTTTATTGGCCTAACATTATTTATTGAGTTCATACTAGCCAATACTTCTCAGCAGCGGCTGCAAGAATAAGAGTAGATAATATATCTTTGAGGAAAAATAGGGAAGAATTCAGATCATGAAACCTAGGCTCCCATGTCATTAACCAGAAGTAGACAGAAATGAATGTAAAACCACAAGGATGATCTGTGCTATGATAGAAAAATGTGTGGAGCCAGGAAATGAGAATGTGCGCCAGATGTTGGTGTCCTGAGTCTTATTATTGACACAAGTAAAGAAAAGTCTTGCTGTAGAGGTATGGAACTGATCGAAGGGATAGAGTAGAAGGGAGTAGTCACAATAGTAGGCTGTTTGTAGCTGGACTGGGAAAATGGCCCACAAAGGTATTCATTTCATGGCTTGAGTCTGAAAGGTGAGTTAGAGTACATAAGTACGTGGAAAGGGGAGGATCCACTAGGAATCTAGATCTGTGCATCAACACCACCCACCTCCTTTGTATTTTAATATATATACATACATATATATTTATTTATTTCTAGGAGAGAGAGAGAGAGACAGCGTGAGCAGGGGAGGGTCAGAGAGAGGGGGAGACACAGACTCCGAAACAGGCTCCAGGCTCCAAGCCGGCGGTCAGCACAGAGCCCGAGCGGGGCTCGAACCCACGAACCGTGAGATCATGACCTAAGCGAAAGTCGGACGCTTAACCGACTAAGCCACTCAGGCGCCCCCCACCTCCTTTGTATTTTAAATGAAATACTTTTACAGGCTTCGGCTCAGGTCATGGTCTCCTGGTTTATGAGTTTCAGCCCTGCGTCAAGCTCTGTGCTGACAGCTTGGAGCCTGGAGCCTGCTTCAGATTCTGTGTTTCCCTCACTCTCTGCCCCTTTCCTGCTCATGCTCTTTCTCTTTTTCCTTCAGAAATAAACATTAAGTAAAAAACTCTTAAATTTTTTTTTTCATGTTTATTTTTGAGAGAATAAGAGCATGAGCAAGGGAGGGGCAGAGAAAGGGAGAGAGAATCCCAAGCAGGCTCTGCATGTCAGTGTCAAGCATGACTTGAGGGTCAGTCTCAAGAACTGTGAAATCATGACCTCAGCCAAAGTCGAGTCATACACTCAACCAAGTGAGCCACTCAGGTGCCCCTGAAATACTCTTTATGTGTGTGTGTGTGTGTGTGTGTATAATTAATTTTTAATGTCTATTTATTTTGAGAGAGAAAACATGAGCGCGAATGGGAGAGGGACAGAGAGAGAGAGCGGGGGGAGGCGAGTCCCAAGGTGGCTCCACACGCTCTGTGCAGAGCCTGACATAGGGCTAGATCACATGACCCTGGGATCATGACCTGAGCCAAAATCAAGAGTTCGACCCTTTACCAGCTGAGCCACCCGGGCACCCCTGAAATACTCTTTTTGTTTTTTTTAATATTTGCTACTTTTGAGAGGGAGAGAGAGAAAGTGAGGAGGGTACAGAGGGAGGGGGGACAGAGGATCTGAAGCAGGCTCTGTACTGACAGAGAACCCAATGCGGGGGGTCAAACTCACAAACCATGAGATCATGACCTGGGCTGAAGTTGGGCCGATATCAGATGCTTAACTAACTGAGCCGTCCAGGCACCCCTGAAATACTTTTACAGCCATATAGTTGTTCTTTCTGATTTCAAAAATTCCATTTCTATTTTTTTAATGTGCTAGCTGTAAGCCTCGGGCAGTATTCTTAGAACTTCCTTTTCATATCTGCCCAGCCCCAACGCATCCATTTTTTTAAAATTTATGTATATATGTATGCATGTGATCTGTATACAACGTCGGACATAAACTCATGACTCTGAGATCAAGAGTCACACACTTTTCTGACTGAGCCAGACTGGCACCCCAAAATATGGGATTTTAAACAAAGATTAAGGATTCTTGTCATGACAGTATTACTCATGAAAAGTTAGAATAGCAGAAGGATTGGAAAACATATCAGTATTTTATCTTTCTTTTTATTGTGTGGGAGAGTAAAAGTAATTAGCCCTCTACCCTGTTAGGTTCTTGGCTGAGACTCTGTAATAAAAGGCAGATGAATAGGAGAAAAGAGTTTAATTATGTACTCAACATCTGTACATAAGGGAGATTCACAAAGATATGAGACTCAAAATAGGTAGCCAGGCAGTTCATCCTGAACTAAGGAAAGAGATATGGGATTAAGGCTTCAAAGGGGAGGAAGGCAATTCACAGGACAGTGAGAAGAGAAAATATCTGGTAAACAAAGGGTCCCCTGCCCTTTGTAATAGATCTTCTTGGCACAAGCCCCCTTTCTATTGTAAACTGCCCTTTCAAAGGGTAGCTTCTGGTCTGTGTTCAGAGCTTCTATGTCTGCTGTTTCTCCAAATAACCAGCTCAAAATCATCCTTATGCCAATGAGGCATGTTTTGGAATGGCATATCATGCTATCCTCCAATCACAATAGAATAAAAAAAAAACTTTTAATGTAATAAAACCTTGCTGCTTCAAAATCAGAATCTGAGGTGCCTGGGTGGCTCACCCGCTTATGCATCTCACTCTTGATTTCAACCCAGGTCAAGATTTCTTGGTCATGAGGTCGAGCCCTGCATCAGGCTCTGTTCCTACACCATGGAGCCTGCTTGGGAGTCTCTTCCTCTTGGCCTGCCTCTCCCCCATCTCACACATGCGCTCTCGTTCTCAATCTCTCTCAAAATAAATAAATACTTAAAACATAGAATCTATTCAAAATCTTTCTGCCAAACTACTATGAACAGTTAACATCTTTTTTACTCATTAAAGGGAAAGCAATAATAAGATATGTAGTGGCTTTTAGACTAAGGTAGTATTACAGTATATACTTTAATACATTACATGATATAATATCTAGGCAGTTGGGTCAGATTTCTAAGAGCTTTTTCACTTTCAAATTTTCCAAGATTTTCTAATAATACTTGTGTCTCTGGGTTCTGAATATTACCCTACATTCATACATTGGTACAAGGACTCAGGGCTCGGTGTAAAATATACTCACAACTGTGACTAATTATAGTGAACGGATACAAAGCAAATCAGTAAAAGGCAAAGGTGTGTGAATTGAAGTCTGGAGGAGACCATGGCAAACATCCAACAGTTCTTTCCCAGTTAAGTCACATAGGACTCATTTAATTTCTTGAGCAACAAGTTATGATAACATGTGTGAAATGTCTTATCAGGGAAGCTCTTAGATGCTTATTTTTTCCTTTGGGCACAGGTCATAAGGTCAGCCTCTGCTTAGGAGGTATTAGATTTCCAGATTATCAGGAGGAGTGCTGGTAGCTAGCGTAAACCACATTAGTTGTACCAGTACATTAGGCTCGGTGAGCCTTGTTATCAGGGAAGGATGGGAACTCTTCCAAAATCCAAGTTCTCAGACAGGAGCCAAGGGCCAACTTTAGGAGCAGAACTTTCTAAGGACAGCAAGCAGTGTTAGGCGTGTTGTGGTAACTCTTTTCTGCACCATACCCCTTCCTGAGCATCTGTTCCGGTCCGACAGCGCACGCCATCCCCAATGCACTTTGATGTATCCACCAACCCAGAAGCTCTCTAAATCTCAACATGTAGGGGTTTTTATCCGGGTCTCATTACATTTGCATGGTTGATTAAATCACTGGCCATGGGTGATTACCTCAGTCTCATCTGTGCCTCTCCTCAGGAGGATACAGGTTAGGGCTGAGAGTCCCAACCCTCTAATCATCCCTGGATCTTTTTGGTGACCTGCCTCTGTTCTGAAGCTCCCTTGGGGTCCTCAGCCATCACTGAGCTCATTAGCATACAGAATGCACTCTTACCACTATGGGGGGAGTCCAAGGGTGTTAAGAGCCCTCTGTCAGGAACCTGAGACAGAGACCAAATATGTATTTCTATTTTAATATTTTTTATTTATTTCTAGGAGAGAGAGACAGCGTGAGCAGGGGAGGGTCAGAGAGAGAGGGAGTCACAGAATGAAACAGGCTCCAGGCTCTGAGCCGGCAGTCAGCACAGAGCCCGACGCGGGGCTCAAACCCACGAACCGCGAGATCATGACCCAAGCGAAAGTCAGATGCTTAACCGACTGAGCCACCCAGGCGCCCCGACCAAATATGTATTTCTTAAGTGACCAAGAAAAGTGTAGTGTGCTTAACAGCTTAGAATGCTAGTAGTTGATAGTATTTAATATTATGACTTTGGATAAGCCTGTTCAGTTCTCAAAAATTTAAGTTTCGGGGTGCCTGGGTGGCTCAGTTGCTTGGGCTGCTGATTTCTGCTGAGGTCATGATCTCACAGCTCGTGAGTTTAAGCCCTGCTTTGGGCTCTGTCTCTCTCTTTCTCTCTTTCTCTCTCTGTCCCTCCCCTGTTCATGCTCTCTCTGTCTTCAAAAATAAATAAATGTTAAAAAATAGATATATTAAAAAAATTTAAGGTTCACAGTTGTAATTGAAGACTTTAACTCTCAACAGTCAAGGCTCAGTATTTTACCCTACTTGAAGCTAATAAGTTAGCCTGTTGATGTTTCATGGTTGCTATCAGATGACACAACTCCTGAGTCTTTTTAGAGTTTTTTTTAAAATTATTTATGTATTTTGAGAGAGAGAGAGCAAGCGGGGAAGGGGTGGAGAGAGCGGGAGATAGGATCTGAAGCAGACTCTATGCTGACAGCAGAGATCTTGGTGGAGGGCTCAAACTCAGGAACCGTGAGATCATGACCTGAGTTGAAGTCAGATGCTTAAATGACTGAGCCATCCAAGCACCCCCACCATGTTGAGGATTTAAACTGCATTCAGTAACTGGAAGATTTTAAGCTCTGGAAAGAGATGTTAGATGATGTATATTCAAAGAAAGTTCTTATTACTTGAATGGTGAATGGATGCAGAATGGAAGCAGGCTGACCAGGTAGAAAGGTAGTATCATAATCTTGAGCTGAATGCAGCTTGGGCTAGGTTAAACTTCTATACTAGGTCCATATATCTTAAAAGGTGGCAGATGATGTACAAATAATATAATATACAGTAAAATCAATGAGTATAAAAAGCAAGGGATATAAATGATTTATTATATGTCCGAGTCCTTCACGAAATGAACTACACCACTTCCCTTTGATTTAAACATCTGGATGAGCCTGAAGGTGATTTTTCTAAAACTTTAATACTTTGGAATAATAATCGATTCTCAGGAATTCTGAGAAACAATACAGAGAGGTTTCATATATCTATCATCCACATTCCCATGTTTCTTAATACTATATCAAAACCAGGAATTTGTTCTTGGTCAGATGACTGTCTAGTTTCATGCCACTCATCACATGTAAATTCACATAGTGGCCACGAGAATCAAGTTACAAAAACCCATTCCATCACTAATGAGTGTCTTTTTTTTTTTTTTTTTTTAAGAAAGTGCAAGAGGGGAAGAGGCAGAGAGAAACAAGAATCTTAAGCAGGCTCTATACTCAGTGCAGAGCCTAACACTGGGCTTGATCCCACAACCCTGGGTTCATAACCTGACCTGAAATCAGTAGTTGGATGCTCAACTGATTGAGCCACCAAAGCCCACCACTTCTTCCTTTTTTTTTTTTTTTTTTAGTAATATTTAAGAGTAACATTCAAAGATCACAACTCCTGAGGTGCCTGGGTGGCTCAGTCAGTTGGGTGGCCGACTTTGGCTAAGGTCACCATCTCACCATTTGTGGGTTCGAGTCCCATGTTGGGCTCTGTGCTGACAGCTACCTCAGAGCCTGGAGCCTGTTTCAGATTCTGTGTCTCCCTCTCTCTCTGACCCTCCCCTGCTCACGCTGTCTCTCTCTCTCAGAAATAAATAAAATGTTTAAAAAAATTTTTTTTAAAGAAAAAAAATCCCAAAGATCACAACTCCTTCATCTGTAAGTACTTCAGTGTGTATTTCCTAAGAGTAGGATATTTTCTTATGTAGCTAAGAGGAAATTATTGAATTTAGGAAGTTTGATTTTGATGCTGCTATCTAGTAAATAGTGCATATTCACATTTTTGCCAGGGTTCTGTATTATCCATTTAGACCAATGTATATGTCTGTCTAGACTCTAGAAAGCTAAGATCACAAATTTATATTGTTTCTTTGGTCTCTTAACATATGAGAGTTCTCCCTTTTTTTTTTTTCAGTGCCATATCATGCAGTTTAAGACCATGGACTTGTTGAATGTTCCATGGTTTGGATTTTAGTGATTGTATCCTTGTGATTAAATTTAGGTAATTTTTTTCCTCTTTTTGCGGGGGGAGCAGAAATACTCTGTGAGTGATGTTTTTCTCATTGCAGGCCATCAGTTTGTCCCTTCATCAGTCAGGAGGTATTCTTTAGAATTCTGCATTGTAAAGGCACCTATTTTTCCTCTCTATAAATAAATATAGATGTATTTATATCTATAAATAAATAAAATGTAATTGTTAAGTGTTACTTTGAGATTTTTGTGAATATATCATTACCCAGAAATTTTTCACTTAATAGTTTTTGCAGTTACTGAGGATTCTTGCCTAAAGTATTATATTGTGATAGCAAGTCTAGGAGATTTTATAATTGAAAACTTTTCTCACTCACAGGAATGAATGATTGCTCGCTCGGACCTGTGGCTGCTTTGTTGAAGAGGACAGTCATTAATCTTAAGTTTACGTGGACAAATCTGTGAGAGAGCTGCAAACAGTAAATCCTGCTTGCCCTCAAGCTTCGAGGCGGGACACTAGACAAGATTTCAGTGGCTGCTGTCAGAAGCTAGGCCAGTGACACCTAAAGCTTTGAGGTCTGGGGAAGAATATCTACTCACTGGGTCTTGAGCTTCAGGCCGGCCTTGCCAAGGGGAACATTCTTACCCACCACGTTCCTTCTCTGCTCCATGGAGTTTGTGGCAGTGCTGGCACACCTCCAGGAGGAATCTAGCTGCCCCATCTGTCTGGACTACTTGAAAGACCCAGTGACTATAAATTGTGGGCATAACTTCTGTCGCTCCTGCATCAACATGATGTGGAAGGATCTAGATGATACCTTCCCCTGTCCTGTCTGCCGTTTTTGCTTTCGTAACAAAAACTTACGGAGCAACCGTCAGCTGAGTAATCTGACTGAAATTGCCAAACTACTGCAGGTCAGAAGGAGCAAGAGGAAAAGGCAGGAAGAGTATTCTGTGTGTGAGAAGCACAGTCAGTTTCTGACCCTTTTTTGCGGGAAGGACCTAGAGGTTTTATGTACACAGTGCAGTCTCTCTGTTCAACACCAGAAACACTACATTTGCCCCATTAAGAAAGCTGCCTCTTATCACCGGAAAATTCTAGAATATAGCATTGAGCCCTTGCAGAACAATGTGGAACGAGTTGGAAAAGTGATAACTCTGCAAGCCAGCAAGATGGGGGAACTGAAAAGGGCGGTAGAGCGTAGGAGAGAGGAAATCATTTCTGAATTTGAGCAGCTTCAACTGTTTCTGCAGAATCAGCAAGGGGTTCTTCTTAGGCAGGTGAAGGATGAAGAGATGGACATTGTAATGAAGCTAAATGCCAACCGTAAAACGTTTTCAGATCATGTTTCCACGTTAAAACGTCTTCTGAAGGAGGTAGACTGCAAGTGTGTGCGGTCAGAATTGGAATTACTGACACACGTTGAAGGTATCTACCACAGGTATCAAAACCTAAAATGTCCTGAGCTCTTTTTATTCCGATTAAAGAAATATGGATTTAGCCTTCCTCCACAGTACTCCGGCTTGGACAGAATTATCAAGCCCTTCCAAGTAAATGTGATTCTAGATCTTGAAACAGCACACCCTTGGCTTATTGTCTCTGAGGACAGAAAAACTGTGCGTTATGGAAAGAGAAAAAAATGCCTTTGTTATAGCCCAAGGAGATTTTATTTTCCCTATTTTGTAGTTTATCCAATAATTAGGTTTATTTCTTTTTTTTTTTTTTTTTACAAATAGTTTATTGTCAAATTAGTTTCCACATAACACCCAGTGCTCATCCCCACAAGTGTCCTCCTCCATGCCCACCCCTCCTCCCCCCCACATCCATCAGTCCTCAGTTTTTGTCAGCATTCAAGAGTCTCTCATGGTTTGCCTCTCTCCCTTTCCCCCACCATTTCCGCCCTTCTTCTCCCCCTTGGTCCTCTGTTAAGTTCCTCCTAATCCTCCTATACGTGCACACATATGATATTTGTCTTTCTCTGCCTGACTTATTTCGCTCAGCACAACACCCTCAAGGTCCATCCATGTTGCTACACATGGCCAGATTTCATTGTTTCTCATTGCCATGTAGTATTCCATGGTATAGATAAACCACATCTTCTTGATCCATTCATCTGTTGATGGACACTTAGGCTCTTTCCAGGTTTTAGCTATTGTGGAGAGTGCTGCTATGAACATTGGGGTACATGTGTTCCTATGCATCAGCATTTTTGTATCCCTTGGGTAAATTCCTAGCAGTGCTATTGCTGGGTCATAGGGGAGTTCTATTGTTAGTTTCCTTAGGAACGCCCAAGGAGATTTTATCTCTGCCCTGCTGTCCTGGGTTCTAAGAGATTTAGTTCCGGCCGGCATTACTGGGAGGTAGTAGTGGGAAACAAGCCTAAATGGACCTTGGGGGTGTGTCGAGACTATTTTCCAAGAAATTGGCGGAATCAGCCAGTAGCTGAGGGTGGATTCTGGGCAATTGGGCGATGCATTGAAAGCGTGTATGTTATGCTGGGTCCTAAGAGAACCCAGCTTCTGCCCACGGTAAGACCCGGTAAGATTGGAGTTTTTTTGGACTATGACTTGGGTGAGGTTTCATTTTACAATATGAATGATAGATCTCTTCTCTATACTTTTAATGATTCTTTTACAGAAGCCATTTGTCCCTATTTCTATGTTGGAATCGATTCTGAACCTCTTAAAATCTCCTCAGTAACAGATGATGAGAGATGAAGTACCTGGGAAAGAAAGAATACTGTCTCAGTGTCTAGGGGAAATTTAGTAAATTTAGTCTCAATAATTCTGGATTCTTCTGGTTTATTGCTGAAAACCAGAACAGATTTTTCTCCTTCATTTTCAGCAACTATGAAACATGATAGTAACACCAATTTTATAGATGTTTATAGGATGCTTTTAATTTCTAAGATACAGTATTTGAGGACTATATTACTTAAATCCAATAAAGTATTTTGTTAATTGCCTGTCTTATCGTCATTCCTTTACAGTTAAATAAGTTACTGTCTTAACAGCGATCCTTACCACATATCTACCCTTAGTGGCTTCTTCTGTTTACTTCCATAATTCTATTTTTTTTATTTGAAACAATTTTTGAATGTTTTTATTTTTGAGAGAGAGAGTGTGGAGGAGGGGCAGAGACAGAGGGAGACAGAATCCAAAGCAGGCTCCAAGCTCTGAGCTGTCAGCACAGAGCCCGACGTGGGGCTTGAACCCACAAACCATGAGATCATGACCTGAGCTGAACTCAGATGCTTAACCGACTGAGCCACCCAGGTGCCCCTGCTTCCATAATTCTTAATAATCATATTGCCCTCTTTCTTTCTTTCTTTCTTTCTTTCTTTCTTTCTTTCTTTCTTTCTTTCTTTCTTTCTTTCTTTCTTCCTTCCTTCCTTCCTTCCTTCCTTCCTTCCTTCCTTCCTTCCTTTCCTTTCTATTTTTTAGGTTTACTTATTTTTTTTTTCTAATATAAGCCAGTGAATGCAAGCAGGGGAGGAGCAGAGAGAGAGGGAGCATGAGAATTCCAAGCAGGCTTCATGCACTGATCCCGGGAGCCCATCCCAAGACTGGGACAGCCAGGCTCCCCTCTCTGCTTTCACAACTGACTGATTACTATAGATCCTGAGATTTTGCTCTTTAGAAGCCCTTTCCCTACATACGTTTATACAGATCATAGCCAATCTGTTTTTCCCAGTGAACATGATTCTGGATCTCATGCCCCAGTCTGACCAAGCGACCCTATGTGTGTAGCTGTCTCTCTCCCCACTATCCTGGGAATTGCCGTCTGTTCTAGAATTCCTTGTTTAATCCCATGTCTCCCTGCTTGTTTTATCTTTAAACTTGGGGTGTCATCCCAAATATTTTAATTTTTTTAATGTTTTATTTATTTCTGAGAGAGAGGGAGACACAGAATCCGAAGCAGTCTCCAGGCTCTGAGCTAGCTGTCAGCACAGAGCCCAATGCGGGGCTCGAACCCACAAACCGTGAGATCATGACTTAAGCCGAAGTCGGATGCTTAACCGACTGAGCCATCGGGTGTCCCAAGACTTTATTTTTTATTTGTTTTTTTTTTTTTTTTTTTTACAAATAGTTTATTGTCAAATTAGTTTCCACATAACACTCAGTGCTCATCCCCACAAGTGTCCTCCTCCATGCCCATCCCCCTCCCCCCACATCCATCAGTCCTCAGTTTTTGTCAGCATTCAAGAGTCTCTCATGGTTTGCCTCTCTCCCTTTCCCCCACCATTTCCGCCCTTCTTCTCCCCCTTGTTCCTCCGTCAGGTTCCTCCTAATCCTCCTATACGTGCAAACATATGATATTTGTCCTTCTCTGCCTGACTTATTTCGCTCAGCATAACACCCTCAAGGTCCATCCATGTTGCTACACATGGCCAGATTTCATTGTTTCTCATTGCCATGTAGTATTCCATGGTATAGATAAACCACATCTTTTTGATCCATTCATCTGTTGATGGACACTTAGGCTCTTTCCAGGTTTTAGCTATTGTGGAGAGTGCTGCTATGAACATTGGGGTACATGTGTTCCTATGCATCAGCATTTCTGTATCCCTTGGGTCAGTTCCTAGCAGTGCTATTGCTGGGTCATAGGGGAGTTCTATTGTTAGTTTCCTGAGGAACCTCCACACTGTTTTCCAGAGGGGCTGTACCAATTTACATTCCACTCCCACCAACAGTGTAGGAGGGTGCCCGTTTCTCCACATCCTCGCCATCATCTAGAGTTCTCTGATTTGCTCATTTTAGCCACTCTGACCGGCGTGAGGTAGTATCTCAGTGTGGTTTTGATTTGTATCTCCCTGATGAGGAGGGATGCTTAGCATCGTTTCATGTGTCTGTTGACCATCTGGATGTCCTCTTTGGAGAAGTGTCTGTTCATATCTGCTGCCCATTTCTTCACTGGGTTGTTTGTTTTTCGGGTGTGAAGTTTGATGAGTTCCTTATAGATTCTGGATATTAACCCTTTATCTGATATGTCATTTGCAACTATCTTTTCCCATTCCTTTGGTTGCCTATTAGTTTTGTGGGTTGTTTCCTTTGCTGTGCAGAAGCTTTTAATCTTGATGAGGTCCCAATCGTTTATTTTTGCTCCAAGACTTTATTTTTAAAGTCAGGTTACTTTTCCAATATAGAAGAAACTTATATTCAGCTATGTCTTCTGTCACTCTACAAGAATCACCTTTTGTCCAGTTTCATGTAAATGTCGCTCACTTCCGTCTGAGCTTACACTAAAGGAACTTAAACATTCGTGTTTCCACTAACATTCTTCTTAGGACTATATATGTATTCATTAAGGCTAATTTATTTGTCACGGGCTCCCTGTTGTCTGTAATAGGGGTTAGACTACAGAAATACACTGAAGGGGAAAACAGAATCCTGATGACATTACTTAAGAGACAGTTGTATCACATTAATTGAATCTCCTAGAGTAGGTAATTTGAAGAAATTATATACTTGTCTTCTCTTCACATTTTTAACCAGAGGCAATCTGGCACCTGAGCTGATCACTCCATTGAAACTGTCTTCAGTAATTTCATTAGTCATCCAAGCAGCAGTTACTTAAATACTATTCAGTCGTTATTTATGTCTCTTTGTTTAATGCCTCTTTTTGGCAATGAGATTGACAAGAATCAGCTGTGGTTCTGTACTAGTTTTCTGCTTCCTCGGACTCAGTTTTATACGTGGATAGCATATGATTAAATATTTGAATTTGAAAACAAGGAGGGTGAATTTTTAGCAATGGATATGAATTCTAATTTACCTAAAAAGTAATCTTCCCAAATAAGTTATGATGCACAATTTGTGAGCTCAGAGAATGCTTCTCAAAGAAAGTGACAATTAGGTTGGGATTTAGAAAGGGTGCTGGTAAACAAGAGGTAAACAATGTATATGGGCTATGGGATCTGCCATGGATAAGGCTGCTTGTGCAAAGGTCCTGTGGCCAGAGGATGCCATGTCCTGAGTGTGGAGGAGAGGGCAGGACTGCACAGTGCTGGAAGTTACATAGTGTAAAGAGAGGGTGTCACTGGGGGCCCAAAATTACACATCCTGGGTGACAAAACGAGTAGGATTCACATAGCCTTTTAGGTGTCATTTTCCTCCTAAGTAAAGATGGGATTAAAAGATGTTGACAGGGTCAAGGGAAGATTATAAAGATTCAAATTAGACTATGCAGTTAACACAGTGCCCCTGACGGCTTGATTTAATCACAGGTAATAGTCTTCCCACCTCTATCCAGCGTGTCACCTGCCAGACCTTGCCCCTCCCTTTTGGAGGGAAGAGCCACTACCCTTTGGTGGGCGGAGTCCTAACAGCTCCCCCTTGCTAGTAGGATATATACATGCAATGGTCACATTACTGACCCAGCTATCTCCTGAAAACTGGCTTCTTTTTTTTTTTTAAATACCCTATTTCATTCTTTTTTTTAAATTTTTTATTATTTTTTTTAATGTTTTTCATTTATTTCTAAGAGAGAGAGAGACAGTGTGAGCAGGGGAGGGTCAGAGAGAGAGGGAGTGACAGACTCTGAAACAGGCTCCAGGCTCTGAGCTGGCAGTCAGCACAGAGCCCGACGCGGGGCTTGAACCCATGAACGGCGAGATCATGACCCAAGAGAAAGTCGGACACTTAACCGACTAAGCCACCCAGGCGCCCCCTGAAAACTGGCTTCTGAGAACTCTGAGAGATCGGCCTCACAGACCTGCCCAGAGCCGCCTGCTTTGGGTAAGCCCAGAGATGGTACACTGTGGGTACAGGAAGCTGGAGTATGGTAAGACTGCTGGCTCTCTGATGCCTCTTCTGTCTAAGATCTGCCTAAGATCAAGCCTTAAGGAAAAGCAAACTAGGATCCAGGTTATTCTTTTTTTAAGTTTATTAATTTATTTTGAGAGAGTGTGTGGGGAGGGGCAGGGAGAGCATGGGAGAGAGAATCCTAAGCAGGCTCTGAACAGACAGTGCAGAGCCCGATGCCAGGCTCGAACTCATGAACTGGGAGATAATGACCTGAGCTGAAACCAAGAGTCGGATGCTGAGCTGACTGAGCCACCCAAGTGCCCCTGGATTCAGGTTATTGCCGGGAGCCGCACCGGCCTCTCTGGATGGCAGTCACAGCAAGGAAATGGCAATGTTTGCACAGCTTCTGCCATGAGAAATGAAGACTAGTATCTCCTTCTGCTACTACTGGTTCATGTTGGAGATGAGGCTGCTGGTATTGACTAGGCCTCCCAATATTCCATATCAGACCCATATTCTGAATACAGATACCTCATAAGGAAAAGCATATTCCTGCCTTCACAAAAGAGACTTTAGATGAAAGGTCTATGGGCGATTGTCAAAAGGCTCTTCCTATGGGCTTTGCAGATCCAAGACTTAGATAATAAAGGGGGTTAAGAACACAAGAGTTACTATTGAGCCTGGTCCCATATCAGAAGAGCCTAATTTATAGCTAAGGTACAGACAAGTACCGAACATAACTTACTAATTGGTGATGTATGGCAGCCCCTTCCTCAGGGCCTACATTCCACAGACATCCTCCCTTACACTGGCAGCTGGAATGAGGATAGATAAGAGTAATTAAAACATAAACCCAGATGCAAAGACTGATACATATAGAGCCCCCTTGGTAGTTTCCACTAACTAACCAATTCAGAATCACTCATCCTCTTGAGAGCCAGACAGAATGACTCCTATCTTATCTATATACAACCTAACCTATATGTTATCCTGTCTTTCACTAAGAGCATCCTGTTATTTCCTTGGTTGTAAATTCACCATGACTGGGATAATTCTGCAATTGATATCACAAAAGACCTCTCATTGTAAGAAATTCCTTTTCTCTCACCTCATATGGTTGTTGAACCTTTAAATAAAGACACCAAAACCGACAGGACAGAGATGCCTGCCTGGTGATCAGAAAGAATCTCGGGGCTCTCTCACTCTCTTTCGCCAACACCGTCCATCCTTCAGGGACCCCTGGACCTGTCAGAACCGGCGTGGCCTCCGACAGGTTATCTTAAGACACATGCTTGTATTATGGTTTATTTAATTAAATGACCCTTTACTTAGGTCATATAAATATTGATAAAAATACAGACACCATGTTCCCAACCAGTCCTAGGGGTTTCTAATATTTGTATGTGACAAAGTCTCCAGAGGTGCTGATCTGAAGCCCAGTGTGGAATCCCTTCCAGGATCTCAGTGAGGGGTGGTTTGTGGGTAGGTGGGGAGTGGAGGGATGGGAGTTATAGAGCCACGATCCCTGGTACTCAGGTCCTGTATAAAGTTGATCTTCCTTAATCTAACCATCTGTCAGCTTCCACATGTGCAGAGAGATTAAGCAGGCTGCCGAAAGTCACTCAGTTCTTAAGGGGAGACCCAGAAACCTGACCAAGTAGAGTTATTCAACAGCTTTAGACTGAGAAGCCTGAAATTAAGTCCTCCATTAAGAACAACCTCGGCTGCACGTAGTCCCAGTTCCAGGAAAACCTCAGCTGACGCCACCCTCGGACCACCCTCGGATCAGCCAATCAAAAGAAATGTGTAACATTCCTGTGGTCTGAGTCAGGGCTGGGAACTGCAGGTAGTTACTCTGTACAAACTAGCCAATTACTCACCGCTTGCCTAAACCCCACGTGGGCCCTTTGAGCTCACCTCATAATTGGTCATTTTCAAAGGATTCTCAAAGGTCATGATTGGGTCCCGCCAAAAGTAACGGACGCCTCACAGATACTGAATGGTCAAAACTGTTACCATGGATGCTGTACAATTATGATCGGTGCTTATGTGATGATGCTATACATACAACATGTGCACTGTAACACCCCTGTCCCTTACCCCTTAAAAACCCTGTTCACTATTGTTTGGGGCTTCACCTTCTGCCACTACACCAGTAGGTGGGTGAGCCCCTGCTCGAGCTTGTAATAAAGACCCTTATGTACTTGCATCAGTGTCGGCTCCTTGGAGGTCTCAGGGGACTCGCGATTCCGGCACAACAGCCTAAGACTTAGGAGATACTTAGAGATACATGCATTGTGGGGATTACGTGGAGGTTATAGATCCATGGCGAATGCAGATCTCCAAACTGTACATTCATTTGCAACATCAGAGTTGAAAGAAAAGTCATGGTACAGCCTCTGGTATCCCATGGTGGTGGTAGTGCTGCGATCCAACATGGAGATCACTTTCTCAACCTCTTGGCTTCCTTGAGAAATCAACAACTGCTTCTAAGAAAAAACTCCAGGGGTGCCTGGGTGGCTCAGTTGGTTAAGCGACCGACTTCCGCTCAAGTCATGATTTCGCGGTTCGTGGGTTCAAGCCCCGCTTCGGGCTCTGTGCTGACAGCTCAGAGCCTGGAGCCTGTTTCGGATTCTGTGTCTCCCTCTCTCTCTGACCCTCCTCTGCTCATGCTGTCTCTCTCTCTCTCTCTCAGAAATAATTTTTTTTTAAAAAAGTTAAAAAAAATGAAAAAAAGAAAAAAGAAAAAACTCCCCACGGTCTTCTCAGGATCTTGTCCTAACAAACACTCACTACTTGGTAGCTCACCATTCACTTCAGAGAGTAATTGTGTGGATGTGTGTGTTTCTCAGCTTTTTCTCACACTGAATTCCTGGTCTCCAATTTCATTCTGTGCATTATGTGAGGAATCAGTTTTCTAACTTGGCGGGGTCCTCAGAGTAAATCTAATCTAGTCCAAATCCCATCTACTGTGTACAGAGTTGGGATAGTTTGCAGTTGAGAAATTTAAGTGAAAAGAAAATTTTGATATATTATGAATTCTGTGCTGTCAGAAATGTCTGTGGTTTAAGCCAAAAAATACCAAGTTCTTTCAGTAGAGTTTTGACTGTTGAAATGATTGAAGTGGAGATTTATATTTTGTTTACCTGAGTAGAGATGAGGGTGCTGGAGATGAAGATGTTATGAAACTTTCCCCAGATCCCCCAGTTAGTAGGGGAGAAACACAGAGAAATCTCACCTAAGGCCAGGAGGTCTAGTTCACACATTCTCCACAGTCCGATTCAGCCCCTCTTTGGTTGACTTGGGTGTAGGTGGAATCCTGGGGGTGGAGAAAAGACTCTGGTTGCTTTAAATGTGGCAGTGAACAGGGTAACAGGATAAATGGTAGCCTACTTGATATAAAGGAATATTTTATCATCCCTAGCAAGAAAAACACACTTAAAAATTGTGTCTGCTTTCTGACCCAGAGATTTGCTGACCTTGGCTTCCCATCCCTCTCTGGGCTGCCGAGGGCCGGGGGTCACCCAGCACATCCGTGATCACCCGCAGGTGGTGAACAGAGCCCTTCTGGGTACCTTCCACTGCACCTGAGGCCGATGGCCTCCTAGAGCGAGGCTGCCCTCATTTGACAAAGGGTCACCCAGGACAGGAAAGGACAGTAACATCTGAGGGTGTGTCTGCCTCTCACTGGAGAAATCCTCCAGGGCCCAGCCTCCAGGAGACCCAACTCTGTCCAGAAAGACCTTTATTTCTGCCCAATGGCAGCGACGTCAGCCCTGGCAGGACTCCAGGCCCAAGCCAACTGCCCGTCTGTCTGGATTACCTGAGAGACTCCGTCACATTGAGCCCCAGAAGGGTCGGGGGGAGGTGGACAGAAGACCCAAAGGGTGGGAGAGGAAGTCTGGAAGGCCCTCCGCCCCGCTGGGTACCGCAGGCACTCCACCCGGCACCGGCAGCAGCGAAGTCTCCCCGCCCTTCCCGGGAACCTGCAGCTCCCCCAGCCTCCCGGAGCTCCTTTCTCTCAGCAGCTCCAGCAAAAACCCAATGGCTTCTCTGCTTTTTTTTTTTTTAATGTTTTTATTTATTTGTGAGAGAGAGACAGCATGAGCGGGGGAGGGGCAGAGAGAGAGGGAGACACAGAATCTGAAGCAGGCTCCAGGCTCTGAGCTGTCAGCACAGCGGGGCTTGAACCCACCAACCGTGAGATCATGACCTGAGCCGAAGTGGGACGCTCAACCGACTGAGCCACCCAGGCGCCCCTGTGCTTCTTTAACTCCCCACAGCCGGTCTGTCGGCACGTCCTGCTGTCCGTCCGCTGCGCTCTGTGCTCGCCTTCTGGCACACTGCCCTGGGGACCCCTGGGACCCCCTTCCCCGGCTGCCTGCGCGGGCCTCACCTCCGGGGCGTGCCAGACTCCCCCGGCGCCCGCCCCACCTAAGCCACCTCCCCCTTGCCCAGCACTCCGGTCCGCGCTCCGCACCAAGGGGCCTCCTTGCCGTTCCAGCCCCCCACCCCCACCCCGTGCTCCTTTCTGCTCCCGATCTCCCTTCATTTGTTCACTGCGCCTGCAGTGATGTCCTGTCCCCTTCGCCCAGGCAATCGCTGCTGAGGCTGGACTTCGCTGGGCCTTAGCCTCCTCCCCAGGGAGGACTTCAGTGGTCCCTTCATGCTGGGGGACGTGAGCCTGTCACCTGCTGCCCAGGCTACTGTTCTGTGGCACTACACGCGGCATACACCGTGCCAGGGCTCGGGTAGTGCCTATCCTGGGACTAGATTACACCCTCCCTCATGGACTAGAACTCCGTAGAAGCAGACACTGGCTTCATCCAACTCGGTCTGACCAGAGCTTTAGCCTAGTATCTGGAGCGATAATTGCTGGGAGAAGGAACCCGTGAAATGATATCTAGACACAATCCAGGGCACTTAAGAAAGCAATTAGCTTTCAGGGGCGCCTGGGTGGCTCAGTTGGTTAAGTGTCCGACTTCGGCTCAGGTCATGATCTCACAGTTCGTGTGTTCAGCCCCGCATCAGGCTCTGTGCTGAACGTTTGCTCAGAGCCCGGAGCCTGCTTCATATTCTCCTCCTCTCTCTGCCTCTCCTCCACTCATGCTTTGTCTCACTCTGCCTCTCAAAAAATAAATAAATGTAAAAAAAATTTAAAAAAATAAAAATTAAAAAAAAAAACAAAAAACAATTACCTTTTACCTTTTAGAGGGAAGATTTTGACCCCTGAGGGGAAAGGATGTAGACTGGCTCAACAGGCGGAGGGAAGCTGAAGAAGATATCCTCAGGCAACTAAAGTGTAAATTACCCTGACAAGCTGCCCAGCCCACCCCGACTTATTTCTGGGGGCGAGAAGGCGGTCTGTCCTGGCTCCTGCCTGCCTCACTCCCTTGATCAACTCAGCTGCAGTTTTTTTCCTTCCAGCACACTATGACTTCTTATTACACTATTAATTTCTTAATTTAAAGAAACTCTATTAAATATTTTAAACAAGTTTTTAATACTTATTTATTTTTGAGAGTGAGAGACAGAGCACGAACAGGGGAGGGGCAGAGAGCGAGAGGGAGACACAGAATCTGAAGCAGGCTCCAGGCTTCACACCATCAGCACAGAGCCCTACATGGGGCTCCAACCCACAAACTGTGAGATCATGACCTGAACTGAAGTCGGTTGTTAACCAACTGAGCCACTCAGGCACCCCCAAAATCAGAAAGTTTAAAGCACATGCCTAAGTAAGATTACAGATCATTATAAAATTTAATGTTTAATTATCTATTTAAAGTGTGCCTAGGTGGCTCAGTCAGTTAAGCTTCCGACTTTGGCTCAGGTCTTGATCTCATGGTTCGTGGGTTCGAGCACCATATCAGGTTCTGTGCTGACAGCTCAGAGCCTGGAGCCTGCTTCGGATTCTGTGTCTCCCTCTCCACACTCCCTCCCCACCCACCATACTCTTTCTCTCTCAGTTTCTCAAAAATAAATAAACATTAAAAAAAAAAAACCAAGCCTTCTATTATTAAAAAAAATTATCTGTTTAACCCAGGTGGCAGTAAGAGATTCTACAGAAGGAGATCTAGGTTGTTAGCAAAACTTAGGTCTTTTAATATTGGAAAGCTTTAGTTTTCTTAAGTAATCGGCCCGATAAAGACAAAACATAGACATTTCGTTCTGGGGCAGATTGAAAAAAAACAGCCTTTGTTGATAATTTCTTATTAAGAGCAGACCAACAGATAAGAAAACTTTGTCATCCTAACAGAGAGAAAAACCAAATTCCAATCTCTTACTAGTGTACTTTTTTTTTTTACAAAGAACTTTTTTTTAAATATGTTTTATTTATTTCTAGGAGAGAAAGAGACAGCGTGAGCAGGGGAGGGTCAGAGAGAGAGGGAGATAGACTCTGAAACGGGCTCCAGGCTCTGAGCTGGCAGTCAGCAGAGAGCCCGACACGGGGCTCGAACCCACGAACCGTGAGATCATGACCTAAGCGAAAGTCGGACGCTTAACCGACTAAGCCACCCAGGCGCCCCTGTTACTAGTGTACTTTTAATATTTATTTACTCCAATCTCAGTCAGCCCTGACCACGCACACATAAAATTCTCTTCCAAAGTTTCTCCTTCACAAATCTTCTCTATGGCTTCAATCTCTGCTCCCTGTGGAATTCTCTTTTTCTCTGCCCTTCACTCACTTGCACCCTCTCCATCCCCCCTAAAAAAGATTTCTGTTTGTACCCATGAATCTGGAGATGCCAGTTTGAAATCCAAGGAAAAGCTTCCATTGGGTGGTTGCGTACAGAACACTGATGGTCCGGAAAGAAGCCACCCTGGAGAAAAAGTTTGAGCTCTCGGCACAAAGGTAGCTTAATTAAAGACGATAATACTACCTAAGGCAAAAAATTAAAGAGAAAAAAAGAGGACCCTACAGAAAACTCCTAAAAATAATACAAATTAACTAATTCTCAAACTCACTAGTAATCAGGAAAAAGAGAGTTAAACTGACATCTATTTTCCCTGTTAGATTAACAAAAGTTAAAATGACCCTCAGTAACCAGTTGGCAAGGATTGAGGGAAATGATACACTATCAGTGGAAATATTAGTAGATACAGACTTTCTTTTACACCTTAAAAACAATTGAGGCATAGTAGGAGATTGAAATAAACTTGATTTTTTCTTAAACGGCATATTTCAATTTTATAAGTAAGTTGTTCAAGTATATCATTTTGTATGCATGTAGTATTGCTTCTAGAGAGAATTCTTTGTTTTTCCCTTCTCTTTTTGAGAAACTGGATTTAATTTTGCTCCTCGTTCAGACCACCTTATCATCATTTTATGCAAAACCGCACACTTATGTTTTTTTTTTTAATATCCCCCCTCATTCTTGATCCCCACTTCTATTCTCTCTTTCTCCATTCAGCACCTCCTTGAACGCATTTCATTTGTCTTAAAGACTGGATACATTTTTGTAAGATTATAAAGTACTGCTAAGTCTGCTTAATTTGGGGGACTAGGGTGGCTCAGTTGGTTAAGTATCCGATTTAGGCTTAGGTCATGATCTTGTGGTTCATGGGTTCCAGACCCCACATTGGGCTCTGTGCTGAGAGCTCAAAGCCTGGAGCCTGCTTCAAATTCTGTGTCTTCTCTCTGCCCCTCCCCTGACCGTGCTCTGTCTTTCTCTCTCAAAAATAAATTAAAATCACTAAAAAAAAATTAAGTCTGCTTAATTTACCGATATGTTCACTTGATCCGTATGCACTGTATAGGAATTCATTTAATTTACGTCGGGCTTTGCTTTTTAGTTCCTGCTCTTCACTTAAAAATAATATTGGTTATGTGCTTTTACAGTGCTACATGAATGGTATTAATACTTTCCTTTTTGCCTACAATCTTCCATTATTCATCAATAATAATAGATTTTTTAAGTGATTTATCTTTTATCAGGTTAGCTGAAGACTGTTATGGATGTACAGTATTATTTACTACAGGACTCCGTTATACATTATACCGGAATCACATGAATACAAAAAATATTTTCCGGTGTAAAACCTTTTTTTCCTCAGTTAAGTCTTTTAAAAATCTTGTTATAAAAATGTAAAGCTTATACAAAGTAGAGAGAATGGAAAATGACCCTCCATGCAGCCATCACCGGAAGTCATTATCAATTTTACAACTTAAGAATCACTTCAGAATGATGTGATCTCCATCGATATCTCAGATTAAAAGGATTTAGATTATTTCTCAATAATTTTCTAATAAAACCAGTTTGTATGCGTGAACCAGGGCTTGTTTCATACTAGCACCTTCAGTGTTAACCTTCCGTAAGGAAGATCTTTCAGCAGGTAAGATCTTTCAGCAGGTAACCCAGCTGGCACGTTCTGGGTTGAAATCTCTTTTTGACTTTTTGAAAGTCAAAAAAATATATAAATAAATGCGAATAATAATAAAACTGCTTAGGCGCCTGGCTGGCTGGGTCCGTGAAGCATGAGACTCGATCTTGGGGTGGTGAGTTCAGGTTCTACACTGGGCATAGAGCTTACTTTAAAGAATGAACGAATGAATGAAACTGCCCTATATGGTTTTTATGAGGAAGACTAAAGTTCTTAGGTCAAAGACACTTCTAAGTGCTTATTATAATTACAGGACACCGGTCCCCACCCCCTTCTCTCGCCTACGCCCCTCCCACAACGAGGAGGAGCCGTCTTTGCTGGGTGGAGTCTTCTCAGCCGCCTCTCCCATTTATATGCGGATTTCCTTGCTGTTTGTGGCTCCTGCGCTGATGAAGAAACCTTAGCAGAGGCTCCAGGTAAGATGGGAGAGGGAGGATGTGAGTGCAGGAGGCTGGAGCGGTAAGATCCGTGGCCTCCTGAGTTCAGCACTCAGTGCCCCGTGAGAGCCCGTGCTTGGTGAGACCTTAACTCGCCAGGAGTTCTGAACTCCGGTTTTGGCTGATTTCAGAACACATCCCTTGTAACATGGTTCCCGGTCTCTCAAAGAGCCTGGTTCAGAATCCCCTGAAATGTTTGGTAAACACATCAATACTCGGATCCCACCCTGCCTAAAGGGCAAGTAGTATCTGTGTGACAAAGCCCTGGGAGGGGAGGGTCTGACAGGGTTGAACGTGGAATCTCCTTACGGAGATTTGGTTTGGGGTGGGGGTGGGGGGGCGAGTGGAGGTATAAGAGTTCTGGGTCCCCGGACCCCTGATTCTCAGGCCCTGCGTGGCCTTGGTCTTCCTTAATTTAATCAATCTATCTTCTTACAGAGAGCAGACTAAGTCTCAGACTTACTAACTCAGATTAAGTGGTTTACTCAAAGCCACCGAGCTTGTAAGGGAGCAGCAACAGGAATCTAATTCAACAAATACTTAATGGGTTCCTGAGGAACAATGATAAGAAATGAGTGCAATTTTATTGTGTCGGTTGGACGACAGAGCTTGACGTCAACACACGACAGGGACTGCGGTTTACGGAGGGAAGGTGTCTGATACTGAGACCAGGGGGGATGTGTGAGATCTGAAGGGAGAGGAGGAATGAGGAAAGGACACGACTGATGGACCAGAGCTTTGCTGGACTTGAGGTCAGCGCTGTTCCAATGTCCTCTGGTCAGAGGGAAGTCAGCCTGGAGAAAGTGAAGGGAGAATTGGGGCTGAAGCCAGCTTGGGGGCTGGGTGCCGGGTGCCGGACAAGGGGATGGACCATGAGGGGTCTTGTGAGTCCAGTGAAGGATCTTGAGGGAGGTTGGGCACTTTGTAAATCCTGCACGTGTGTAAACAGAGGCAGGGATGGTGGGGGGCCTGGAAGCTGCTGGTCCCGGGTCACATGGGCATCCTGGGGAGTTCACAAGTCTGACACGCAAACCACTGTAAAACAAGGTTTTGATAAAGTTGGTGCAAATGTAATTGGTAAAACTTCACCTTAAATGAAGCTTTTTGTAACCTATAAAGGATAGCTTGAATTACCTCACTTGCTTTAAACACATATGAATTTTGCATAAATATTGCAGTGTTTAATTACAAAGTGTTTCCCCAGACTCTTATGGGGATGTTGACATAATACATGATGTATGTACCATATTCTTTTTCTAAAGTAACAACATTCCAAATACAGTAGGCCAGTGGTCTGTGGGGAAGAGCGAATAGCCGGACCGGAGTGAGGGATTAGTTGAGAACTGGGAAGTCCCCTGCTTTCTTCGGTCTATTATAATGTATTGTTTGCATTTTTCTACAGCAATACATTTAGTACTACAATCATTCTTT
The DNA here is from genome assembly GCA_017311185.1 of Proteles cristata cristata. Taxonomy (NCBI): domain Eukaryota; kingdom Metazoa; phylum Chordata; class Mammalia; order Carnivora; family Hyaenidae; genus Proteles; species Proteles cristata. The sequence continues at coordinate 182,170 of JAESUZ010005093.1, forward strand.
ACAATCTTCTTGCTGGGTGCCTGGGTGGCTCAGTCAGTAAACATCTGACTTTGGCTCAGGTCACGATCTCACGGTTCCAGAGTTCAAGTCCCAGATCAGGTGAGCTCAAGCCCTGCTTCCGGTGAGCCTTCCTTCTCTCTCTTTCTCTCTGTCTCTGCACTTCCTGGGGTTTCTCTCTCTCTGCCCCTCAATCACTTGCCCCCCCTTTGAAAAAATAAAATAAAATCTGCGTAATTCTTTTCAAAAGAATGTATGTAACATATACGTGATGTAATGTATTCAGCCAATACCGACAGTAGAGATTTCTAATGTTTCCACCTGTTTGAAGTTCAAACCAGTGATCAAGAGAACATCTCTGTATATACTTGAATATTTGTTCACGTCATATTGTGTTAAAAAAATCGACTGTTTAAATTTTAAAGATCTGCTTCTATCTAACAGAAAAGAGCTCTGAGGTGCTGTACAAAATGAAAGAATTATAGGGAGAAGGGAGCGGGAACACGGAAATTATACAGGCAAAAAAACCAGGTTGGGAACAGCAAAGTTGCTTTCCTTTAGAGGATGGCAAGGGTCTATCACGCAGGTTAATTAGTCCTGATCAGGTGACTCCTGATGGAAAGACTCCATTTCCAGGAGAGTTAAGTCTTGGTGACGTGGGGCTTACCCCATTTTGGACCTAATTACTTGTTTTTAACATGTGATTTTTGGGATTACTATCGGTGGAATTATTAGGACAAAGCAGAGGTTTGTTTGTTTGTTTGTTTTAAATCTTTGATGGATATTTCAGCATTGGTTTCTAAAAATAAAAGGCTTCTTCACTAGTCTAAAGTGTTGGAAACTACCTCCCAAAGCCAAAACACGGTGTTATTATTTTCAATCTTACCAATACAATAAGCATAGTTAAAAGGGAGAAGTTATTTTTCAGTTTGTGATTCTTAGATTATTAATAAATTTCTGTGTTTTCCATAACTTGTTTTTATGCTTTTTCTGCACTGGGAGATCGGGTTTCTTAAATTTGTTTTACTTATTTTGTAGGTACTCTTTGTTTAGAGGTAGTATTAGTAAGTACTGAAGACAGTTTTCCTCTTTTTAAATATATTTAATTTGTATGTCTAGATGTGATTTATTTCCTGGATCTCACTACAGTACAGCCTGTCCTTAAGCACGTTGAGCTGTTGAACTGAAGCAGAATTTGCCATCCCAGAATAAGCTCTTTTGCACAAGGATTATTTCAAGCTGATTATTTTGGAAAGGGTGCAAAGGCTGGATAATGTTTGAAAATAGAATAGAAGTTGCCCTTTTGTGAGGGAAATTTGCATTCATAAAATAAATATCCATTTGTAAGGGTTCCTTGCACTCTGTATCTGGAAGAAGGGGGATGCCTAAATCTCTAGAAACCCTTATCTTTGGAGAGGGCAGGGACTCAAATCTGCATAACAACCTTACTCTTGTTTACTCTTCTTTGAAAAATAATCTCCCCAAACTGCCCCTCCCCCAATCTATCTTTTGTCTTTAGCTGGACACGGTATTTAAGATGGTGAATTGGGCCATTTGGGGAATTACTCCATTTTTCATGGGTATCTGCATTGTATACGGATTTATAAAACTTATATTTATTTTTTTCTTGCTATCTTTTTATAACAGGGGAGTCTCAGTCCGGAGCCTAGGAGGATAGAGAGAAAATTACATTTCCTCCCCTGTACCTTAGAGGGGCAAGGACGAAAACAGCAAACCAAATTTGGTTAATGTGAATTTTGAGTCTTCAGAAAAACTGTTTCAAGCTTCAGAATTGAGGAGGTTTCCTTAAGTTCTGTACTCTCATACGACAAAAGTTTATAGTGATATTATAATGCTTCTTTACCTAATTCTAAGAGTTTGGGATTGTGGAGGGGGGGGAATTTTTTCCCTTCTGTTCTTTTAGATTCTATAGTTTAACTAGAATAGATGAATAAGAAAAAAATTTAATTGCCTATTTATGCGCAGGAATGTTATCAATATATGCGACTAAAAGGATGACCAGACAGACCAGTTGACTGGGACTTCCATGCCATCCAGAGCTCAGGAAGGAGCTAGGAGTCTGGAACCTTTGGGGTTGAGGGACGCAATCCCCAGAAAGGTGAGTAGAAAAAAGTCTGGTAAACAAAGGTTGTCCTGGTCTGCACCTGAAGTCTGTTAAGTGAAAAGGTTCTCTCCGGAAGTAGCTTTTTTGCACTAGGCCCCCTTTATAATGTAAATTTCCTTTATAATTGAAAATTTCTCCCACAAATGGGGCAATTAGCTTTTTTAAGGCAGTTAAGATGGAGGTAAAGGGATTTTCCTGCTGGGTCTTGATTGCCTTCCTCTCAAAATAATTCACATTACCAATGGCCTACTTTCGGTGGCATGTCCCGAACCCCTTCAAGATGTAAAATGAATTCCTCCAAGTGACATGGATGGGTGTCTTAATTTGGCTGTCCTACATCCATCTGTCCCAGAGCCCATGCCCTTTCCACAGCCCACGCTGGGGCGAATGGGAGGGAGAGGGGATGTAGGGACTGCGGTACCGAGTGAGTAGGAATAGAGCAGAATAATAAAGGCATGGGAATAAAGGATCCTGGGGTTAGAAGAGGGTAATCTGACTAGAATTTGGTAATGGGTAATGGGTAGAACCACCTGAAACACCCCCAGAGTTGTTTTTGTTTGTTTGTTTAAAGAAGTAATATCTTATCTACAGTAATGAATGATTTGAGGAAACAGTTGTTCTCCTAAGAAAGCTGCTTCGCTCGGCTTTCTTCTCTCTGTTTCCAAAGGTTGGAGAGGAGTTGCCCAGCTGAGGTGCGACTGGCTGCGGGCTCTGGGAAAGGCTCCTCTTGGCAGCTGGAACTGAAAGGCCTGGAGATTCGCAGGACTTCAGGAGCCGCCAGCCCAGCGAGGACTGAGGGTTTACGGTGTATCCACTTCGCATCGTGGAGCCCAAGCTCCTGAAGAGAACCTACTTAGTCTGGTCTCATTCACAGCCCCATGGCAGTGTCCTCAGCCCTGGCAGGACTCCAGGCCGAAGCCACCTGCCCCGTCTGTCTGGATTACCTGAGAGACCCCGTCACCACCGAATGCGGGCACAACTTCTGTCGCTGCTGCATCCAACAGTCCTGGGCTGACCGGAGCGACAGCTTCCCTTGCCCCGTCTGCCGCCACGCATGCCGAGAGAGGCACTTGAGGAGCAACGTGCAGCTGGGAAGGATGGTTGACATCGCCCAGCGCCTCCACATCACCAGGAGCAAGAGGAAGAGGCAGGACGAGAGGCATCTGTGTGAGAAGCACAAGCAGGTCCTGACCCTCTTCTGTGAGGACGACCTCCAGGTGTTGTGTCCCATGTGCGTGCGGCCCCCTGACCACCAGGGCCACTGGGTGAGGCCCGCGGAGGAGGCCGCCTCTCACCACAGGCAGAGGCTCAGCAGTTACATTGAGCCCCTGAAGAAGCAGGTGGCCGATATTCAGAAATTAATAACCGTTCAAAGCAAAAAACCCGTAGAGCTGAGAGAGAAAGTAGAAAACCAAAAGCTGGAATTACTCGCTGAATTTGAGTGCCTGAAGCAATTTCTAGAACGTGATCAAGAGGCAGTTCTTTCAAGGTTAGCTGATGAAGAGAAGGACATTCAGCAGAAACTGAATGCAAACATAACTGCATTTTCAAACTACATTTCCACACTCAAAGGTCTGCTAAGTAAAGTAGTAGAGAACAGCATGCTGTCTGAGGTGGAACTGCTATCACAAATTAAACATTTCTATAAGAAGTCTGAGGATGAGATCAGTCCGTCAATTTTCTCAATCCAGTTGCGAAGAGAAGGCTGTAGTTTTCCTCCCCAGTATTCTGCGTTGCAGAAAATTATTAAAAAATTTGGAGTAGATGTTACCCTAGACCCTGAGACGGCACACCCTAACTTGATTGTCTCTGAGGATAAGAAATATGTGCAATTTGCAAAGAGAAAACAAAATGTTCCTTATTTTCCCAAAAGATTTACAGCTACCATGGTGGTCCTGGGTCTTCCATATTTTAATTCCGGCAGGCATTTCTGGGAGGTCGAAGTGGGAGACAAGTCTGAATGGGCTGTCGGGATTTGCAAAGACTCTCTTCCCACGAAGGCCAGGAGATCTCTGTCAGCCTGGCAGGGATGCTGGAGGCTTCAGCTGCAGGGGGACCGATATAAGGCAGTGGGAGCTGTCGCAGCACTGCTACTGTTAGACGTGAAACCCAGAGGCATTGGCCTTTTCTTGGACTATGAGCTGGGTGAGATCTCATTTTATAACATGACTGAGAAATCTCACATCCATACTTTCACTGACACCTTTACTAGACCTCTTAGGCCCTTTTTCTACGTAGGACCCGATCCCAAGCCTCTACGAATCTGTGCTGGAATAGATTGTGAATGAAAACTCCCGGGACCATCTTAATAGTGTTTTTGTTGTTTGTTTCAAAGAATGGAAGGTAGGGGCGCCTGGGTGGCTCATTTGGTTAAGCGTCTGACTTCAGCTCAGGCCATGATCTCATGGTTCGTGGGTTTGAGCTCTGTGTTGGGCTCTGTGCTGACAGCTCAGAGCCTGGAGCCGGTTTCTGTCTCCCTGCCTCTCTCTCTGCCCCTCCCCCACTTGTGCTCTGTCTCTCTGTCTCTCAAGAATAAATACAGGTTAAAAATAAAGAATGGAAGGTAGGTAGGCTCTTGTATTAACATGCCAGTAAAGCAAATCCCCCTGTTTTTTCTTTTTGTTTCACCCAAGAAAGTTTTGTTTCAACAGTTCTCTAGAAAACCGTAATGCCTCTCTCTCTTCAGGAAAGTCAAATGGATTTTCTGCATGTGAGGGGTGGATTAAGTTGGTCAGAAAGTGCAGATGGAGTTTGCAAGGGACTGACCAAAACAACTGGTTAACTTCGCCTCACCTCTATCAAAGTTGTGTTAGAACATTGTGCTATTCTTGTTACGTACAAGTTGTGTACTAGACAGAACAAACCGTAACCCTAGTTTTACTGAAGGGCACAATTGAAAGAGGTGGGGTGGACATCAGAGACAGTGGCAGACAAAGTTTTCCCTTACCCCAAAGGGGCCAGTGACTGGCATAACTCTCCACATCTGCCTTTTTAGAAACCTTCTACATAGTTTTCATTTCATCCTAAATTCTCTATTATGCATTGTGGTTTATAGCATGGTGACTTTCAGCATGGTAGAGAATTGGAAAGTCTTATTAATAACAGACATTACAGTTAGAAACCATGTCAGAGAATATAAGGTGAATCACCAAGTAGTAAAAACTATTCGGGCGTGATGGTATATCTATTTTTATTCAGCATTTTCTTGCTAGTATAGCTAACGTTGACCAAGCCTTATGTCCCAGGAGTTACAGTATTTTTCAAAGCAAATACTAAGTGGAAGGCACTAGGCTGTTAAAGAAAGATGCCCACAAGTGTACATGTTTAACCCTGGGACACTGCGCTGACTTCACCAGAAGGACCTAAGTTCTGTTCATTTTCTATGATGTACTTTAGCTATTTTGCATAATGAAGGTGAAATTATAGTTATGTGCATATGCTCCAAAGTTAACTTTCATATCTTTCCCTTGAATAGAATTTTATATCTTAGCCTCTTATTTCCATCTTGATATTGATGTCATTTCCCTTTGTTTTCCTCTTTCACCAAAAATCTTTATATTTTGGAAGAAAATAGATTTAGTCGATGTGTGGATCAGTTTTTGGAGACTTGATTTGTTGAGCAACTGAAAAAGGCATTACTGACTCAGTAAGGGAAATGTGAATATAGTAGAATGTTAGGTGATATCAGGGACCTATTTATTTTGTTAGGTGTGATAAAATGATTCAGGAAATGTCTGTATTCTTAAGAGATTACTAGTGAAATATATAAGGGTGCAATTTTGTTTTTATGATTTCCACTGAAGAACTCCATCAAAAAAAGGGGTGGGGGAAGGACACAGGGCAATAAATGAAGCTAAATGTGACAAAATGCTGTTAACTCTGGACTCTTGGTGATGGTGTATGGAAATTTGCTTTATATACTCTTTATCAAGATAAAATGCTTCCACACAGCAAAAGAAACAACAAAACTAAAAGGCAACTGGCTGAATGGGAGAAGATAATTGCAAATGATCTATTGGATAAAGGGTTAGTATCCAAAATCAATGAAGAACTTAATCAAACAACACCCAAAAAAATAATTTAGTGAAGAAGTTATCCAAAGGATACAAAAATGCAGATTTGAAGGGACACATGCACCCCAATGTGTAATAGCAGTGATATCAACAACAGCCAGAGTATGAAAAGAGACCAAATGTCCTTCAATACACACCATGGAATACTACTCAGTGACCTAAAAGAATGAAATCTTGCCAATTGCAACAACATGAATGGAACTAGAGTGTTTATGCTAAGCAAAATAAGTCAGAGAAAGACGAATAAATGATTTCACTCCTATGTGGAATTTGAGAGAAACAGCAGATGGACATAGGGGAAAGGAAAGAAAAATAAAAACAAAGAGGGAGGCAAACCGTAAGAGACTCTTAAATTCAGAGAAGAAACTGAGGGTTGCTGGAGGGGTGTTGGATGGGGGATGGGCTAAGTGGGTGAGGGGTATTGAGGACACTTGTGGGATGAGCACTGGGTATTATATGTATGGGATGAATCACTGAGTTCTATTCCTAAAGGCAAATACTATACATAATTAAATTGAATTCAAATAAATTTTAAAAAATAAGTAAGCAAGGGCATTTCATTTTATCTTTGGGCTCCACGGTAAGGTTTCTGCATGGACTCACTCTGCCATCTGTACCTGAAGTTTGAATGGGTGCATTTATAGTTGAGTGAACATATTTATCCCTCCTATCTTATCTAAAATAGGTTTATGTTGTTGACTTTGGCAAGTTCCAAATTTCTTGAGTTTGAGAAGTTAGCTGCTATTGAACTACCAATACTAACTATGCATTTCCGTAAAATTGAGTGCAGAGTGGATGTCCTTTGAGCAGTTACTAAGTAGACTCTATTGTCTTTACATATATATGTATTTTACTGTAATAATATAACAAAAGATGCTTTGCCTTTTTATTGTCTGTTGCCTAGTTACATATGAATATTTATGAATTATGATAAACTTCAGGATTACATTTCATTTTCCTTTAGTTTTCAATTGGACTTTTTTTTTTTAATGACTGTTTTTGGACAAATTCCCTTTTAATACAACATGGTTACTCTAATATAGACATATAGAGATTATTGGTGTGACGCTTTTCCCTAGTCCCTTAACAATATAGGCACACACACATACACACCCCTCCTATTAACAGTGTTAATGTTTTTGTGTATGCCTGTACTGATTTCTTGGCATGCATAAATCAGTATATGTTCAATACTTTTTATGTGAACTAATCTTCTTAAATATATTTTTTAAAGCTTATTTTGAATTTTTTTTTTTATGTTTTATTTATTTCTAGGGGAGAGAGAGAGAGAGAGAGAGAGACAGCGTGAGCAGGGGAGAGTCAGAGAGAGAGGGAGTCACAGACTGAAACAGGCTCCAGGCTCTGAGCTGGCACTCAGCACAGAGCCCGACACGGGGCTCGAACCCACCGAACCACAAGATCATGACCTAAGCGAAAGTCTGACGCTTAACCGACTAAGCCACCCAGGCGCCCCTTAAAGCTTATTTTGAGAGAGAGCAAGCAAGCAGGGGAGGGGTAGAGAGAGAGGGATGAGAATCCCAAGCAAATTCCGTGCTGTCAGCACAGCCCAATGCAGAACTGGACCTTAACCAACTGAGATCATGACCTGAGCCCCTATTTAGAGTTGGATGCTTAAGTGACTTAACCACAAAGGCACCCCCTCCTCCTCACTTTTTTTTCTGGTGCAAAAAGGTGGTTTTATTCAAGCACAGGGACAGGACACAGGACTTGTGGGCAGAAAGAACTGCTATGAACTAACTTTTTAAATAAATTATTCTTTATTTATTTATTTTGATTTTTTAAAGTTTATTTATTTAAATAACCTACACTCAACATGGCGCTCAAACTCAACCACAAAATCAAGAATTTGCATGCTCGGGTGCCTGGGTGACCCAGTTGATTGAGCGTCTGACTTCGGGTTAGGTCATGATCTCCCAGTTCCTGGGTTCAAGTCCCACGTGGGGCTCTATGCTGACAGCTCAGAGCCTGGAGCCTGCTTCGGATTCTGTGTCTCTCTCTCTCTCTGCTCCTTCCCCATTTGTACTCTGTCTCTCTCAAAAATAAACATTTAAAAAAATTTTTTAAAAAGAATTGCATGCTCATCCAACTGAACCAGTCAGGCACTCCTATGTGAACTACTTTGTAATAAGGCCAATATATCAGGGCAGAAAGATTGGAAGAAAGGAGGCTTGCAGCTACATTAAGGATTTAATGAGAGGGCACTGAGACGCTTGAAGCAGGAAACGGAATATGACCAGATTTTTATCTCATTGGTATATCACTCTGACATTCAGATTATTGGTCTGAGCTGGAGATCTAAATTTAGAAGTCCTTCGTAAATGCTTTGAAGGTGAAGCACTGAGAATAGATAAGAAAACTTAAGAGAGAAAGAATATAAAGTGAAAGTCACAAAATTCATAGGACTGAATGAGAAGGGGACTATCTAGAAAGATTATTTTTCCTCCCCTACAAGGTTAGAGGCGTCCTGAGATTAAAAGGTAAGGCTAACTACCTTAAAGTTTAGAAGGAAAGGGAATGGAATACAGACCACAAGAGGAATATTTGGTCTTTGACCTAGAGAGGTAACTCCTTGACTTAAAAAGAAGGTAAAGAGGATGGACGGAATGAGATTTGGGGTCTATTAAGTTCATTCTAGAGGTTTAGGGATTTTCCATCTGACAAGGTCTATTTTTTAATCTATATATATTTACATTTATCTGCATATTCATTAAAATTTTTTCTTGATATAAATTACTATAAAAAACGTTTAAAATTTTGCGGGTTCTGGTTTCAAGTCATTTAGAAAGTCATGCCTATGCCAAATTTCTAAAAATGGTTTCCAATGTTCTCTTATGTCTTTATTTTTATTTATTTTTAAAATTTATTTCTGAGAGAGAGAGAGACAGCCTGAGCAGGGGAAGGTCAGAGAGAGGGAGATACAGAATCCGAAGCAGCCTCCAGGGTCTGAGCTGTCAGCACAGAGCCTGATGCGGGGCTCGAACCCACAAACTGAGATCATGACCGTAGCCAAAGCCGGACACTCAACCGACTGAACCACCCAGGCACTCCTCTTAGGTCTTTATATTAAGGTTAATTTTATATGTCAACTTGATTGGACATGGGGTACCCAGTTTAAACATTCCTGGGTGCATATTTGACGGTGTTTCCAGATGAGATTAGCATTTGAAGCAGTGGATACAAGTAAACTACTCTTTCCTTTGTGGGTGGGCATCACCTAGTCTGCTGAGGGCTTGAATAGAATAAAAGGCAGAAGAAGGAGGACTTTATTCCTTTTTTTTTCTGTGCTTGAGCTACTCATCTCATCAACCTAGGATTCAGACTAAATCACACCACAGGCTTTTTTAGGTTTCTGTTTGAAAATGGCAGATCACCAGACTTCTCGGCCACCGTGATCATAAGCTAGTTCCTTAATAATACATACAGCTTCTGTATATATCTATATCTATATGTATCTTCTCAGTATATAAAATATCCTCGCTCTCTCTATATATATCTTCTGTTCCTCTGAAGATCCCTAATACTCCTTATGCTTTTATTAAAACTTTCTCCTTTATTACCTTTTATTTTTTTAAAAGTTTTTAAGTAATCTATACCCAATATGGGACTTGAACTTACAACTCTGAGACCAGGAGTCACATGCTTTACCGACTGAGCTGGCTAGGCACACCTATATTTTGTTTTCAAAAACAGAACAATATAATGAATATGTGCTGCTTAAGAAAGTTAAAGTTTTGGGGCGCCTGGGTGGCTTGAGCATCCGACTTTCGCATAGGTCATGATCTCGCGGTTCGTGGGTTCGAGCCCCGCGTCGGGCTCTGTGCTGACTGCCAGCTCAGAGCCTGGAGCCTGTTTCAGTCTGTGACTCCCTCTCTGACCTTCCCCTGCTCACGCTGTCTGTCTCTCTCTTCTAGAAATAAATAAAAACATTTTAAAAAAAAGTTCAAGTTTTACAGGAATATATAATTTAGATAGAGTCCACAAAAGCAACCACTGTTCTCATGTAACAGTTTGGTGTGTGTCCTCTACCACTCTTACTTTATAAAAGCTCTACATGCATATACTTTAAAGTCAAAAAGTTCTATACAACTTATAAAAAACCACATTCCCTAACTTCCCAACCCCTCTCTTCTCAGAGGTAACTACTTTAAGCTCTTCAGAGTATCTTACGGTATTTATCCCCATATTTCTTTAAAAAAAAAATTTTTTTTAATGTTTTATTTATTTCGAGAGAGAGAGAGAGAGACAGCGTGAGCAGGGGAGGGTCAGAGAGAGAGGGAGTCACAGACTGAAATAGGCTTCAGGCTCTGAGCTGGCAGTCAGCACAGAGCCTGGCGGGGCTCGAACCCACGAACCTCGAGATCATGACCTAAGCGAAAGTCGGACGCTAAACCGACTAAGCCACCCAGGCGCCCCTATCTCCATATTTCTTAATAACTCCTCTTTTGCTACTTGTTTTTTCAGGTTTAGCCATTGTTCTACCAACCCTCCACCTCTCCATTCCAACCACACACGTGCAGTATTATTTCCTTCAAATCTCCCATTTAATTTTATTATCATTTTAATTAACTTAATATTCAGTGTTTAAGTTATGACAGTGAATGCTCTGGTCACTTTTTTCTCGGATCGCTTTTCCTTCTTCATTCAGGTTAATCTTCCGCCCCTCGGGCTTAGTGTTCTATGCACTATTTATTACTACTTGTTTTTGCACATTCACACTGCTGACTCTCCATGTCTCTCAAACATTGAGGATGACATGAATTTTTTTGCCCTGGACAAAGGCAAGGATGGTCTTGCATTTACTGAACTGGGGAAGATGGGTGGGGCAGGTTTGGGGTAGGGAAGACCAAGAGTTCAGTCTCAAAAATATTAATTTTAAAATGTTTATTAAATAGCCAAGTGACAATCGTGCAATTGGATTAGCAGTTCTGGAGTTCGGGAGAAAGCTAGACCAGCAGTTTAAATTTGGGGGATTATTCGAGCAATGACATTGGAGGAAATCTGAAAGGGAATGTGTGCACACTGATGAGAAGAGGGCCCAGGCTGAACCACTGAGCTCTCCAACCTTGGAAATCCAGGGAGAGAAACTGGGTGCCACCCAGAACGCCTGCTGTAGTGTATCCCTCCTGATTTCAACCAAAACCCTGGACAAAATAGAAAAGCAATGGTCTGAGGACTCCAGAAAGTAATTAATGGCAGACAGACTGGGGAGGGAAGGCACAACTTGCAGAGCAATCCGTAGGGTTTCCCAGAGTCTTCCCTTTATATCTCCCAGCTTTGAGCTGAGTGAGATAAGGAATCAAAGACGGCAAAAACTCAAGAGAGCAATCTCAATCATATGAGAGGACCAGAAAAAAGGCCCCCGGGAAGTTTTCTTTTTCTTTTTTTTCTCTCCTAGTTCTACCCAGAGACCAGACCTGACCCCAACTGGGAATCTGTACTCCCAGCAGGAACCAGGACAAGGGGTCCCCGTTGCAAGGGGTGGTGGAGGGTCCCTGATAGTTTCTCTCTTGTTCTGTCTGCAGCGCAGGGCCATTTGTTCAGAATGGCACAATTGCACAGAAAGCAACATTTGCAAGAAAACTCCATCTGTTTGGCCACAGGTCATTGGGAAAGAGAGTCAGGAAGTGGGGAGGAAAGGAGGCGAGAACTGGAGAAGGGAATTCCACCTCTGAATATGTTCAGGTCCACCCTACAGCAGAGCCTGAAGGAACAACCCAGTGAAGTAAAGCAAACACTTTGAGAAATGCAATGTAATGTAAACCCCTACGAAGTTGCAGACAACTCCTAAGTGGCTCACACAAGAGGCAGATACAAATCTATAAAGGACTCTTAAAAACAAACACTCAGCAGGATGCATGGGTGGCTCAGTTGGTTGAACATCCAACTTCATCTCACGATCTTGCAGTTCATGAGTTTGGCTCGAGCCCTGAGATGATGACAATGCTCAGCCTGCTTGGGATTCTCTCTCTCTGCCCTTCTCCCACTTGTGCGTGTCCTCTCTCTCTCCAAATAAATAAGTAAACAAATATCAACACTACAAAAGCAAGCAACCCAGTAAAAAATAGATAAATGATTAGAACAGACTTTTTACCAAAGAACACGAACATGATAGGGAACATGGAAAGATGCTCAATGTCCTAGCCATTGGTGAAATGAAAATAACACAGATGCTACTGCACACTTATAGAATAGCTGAAATTTTTTTTTAAATGTTTTTATTTATTTCTGAGAGAGACACACACAGCATGAGCAGGGGAGGGTCAGAGAGAGGAGGAGATACAGAATCTGAAGCAGGCTCCAGGCTCTGAGCTAGCTGTCGGCACAGAGCCGATGCGGGGCTTGAACCCACGACCCGTGAGATCATGACCAGAGCTGAACTCAGAAGCTTAACCGACTGAGCCACCCAGGCGCCCCTAGAATAGCTGAAATTTTAAAAAAGTGACCATGTCAAGCACTGGTAAGTTTGCAGAGAAACTGGAAGTTTTATGTGTTGCTGACAGGAAATCAAAGTGGTAGGTATTTTGGGAAATAGTTTGGCAATTTCTTATAAAGTTCAAGGTATAACCATGTTACTCAGCAATCACTCATAGGTGTTTATCCAAATGAAATGAAATCATCACTTAAGTGAAATTCACACAAAAGCTTTAATGGAAATATTTATAACAGATTTATTCATAGGAGCTCAAAACTGGGAGCAACCCAAGTGTCTGAACTGAGAATTGGATAAACTGTGGTATGTTTGTGGAATACTATTCAGCACTCAAAAGGAGTGAACTATCGATATTTGTAACACGGAAGGGTCTCAAATGTATTATGCTAAGGGAAAGAAGACAGACCTAACAGACTACATGCCACATGACTGCATTTATATGACCTGGAAAAGACAAAACTATAGAGCTAGAAAACAGGTCAATCCTTGCCAATGGTTAATAGTGGGGAGAGGGTTTGATTATAAAGGGAATGTAGAAGAAGACTGTTGGGAGAAAAGGTTGCTGGAACTATTTCTCTTTGTTGGAATCATTTCCTGTTGTTGCTGTAACAAATTAATCACACATTTATGGCTTACCACAAATTTATGACCTTCCATGTCAGAGGCCAGTAGTCCTAAAGCCAAGGTGTTGGCAGGGCTGTATTCCTTTTGGAGGCTCTAGGAAAGAAATGGAGTATTTCCTTCTTGTCTTTTCTGGCTTCTTGAGGCCACAGGCCACCTGCAGTGCTTGACACACGACCCCTTCCTCCACCTTCAAGGCCAGCAGTGTAGCATCTCTGACTTCTACTTCCCTTGCCACATCTTTAGTGGCCCTTCTTCTCCAGTAGAGAAGGTTATAAGGACCCCTGTGATTAAATTACATGGGGCCAACCCAAGAACTTTGAGATAATCTCTCCGTCTTGCATGATATTTAATTACACCTGCAAAGTCCCTTTTGCCATTAACTTAACATATAAAGTTCTTGGAATTAAGACATGAATATCTTGGGGGGGCATTATCTTGTCTACTCTGGCCCCCCAAATATTTACATCTGTCCCTCATTCAGAACACATTCACCTAGGGGCTCCTGGCTGGCTCAGTCAGTAGAGCAAGTGACTCTTGATGGGGATCCTGAGTTTGAGCCTCACATTGAGCATAGAGCTTAGTTAGAAATTTTTAAAAAGCAAAAAGAAACCAGAAGAAAAAAAAAAAAACCTCACCTGCACCTCATCTCAACCTCCTCAGACTTTCAACCTATTACTATGGTGGTATTGGTCAAATTTATTAAAATTTATACATTTATACATTTTTCAAAAGTCATAGAACTTCATAGCAACAGTGAATTTTGCTGTATACAAATGTTAAAACTGGGGTGTAGAAAACAGAGAAAGAGCAAAGGAGATGGAGAAGAAATTACCAGTATGGTGACAAGAAACTAAAAGATTGTGGTGACCTAGAAGCGGAAAAGTATATCCAGGAGGGTGTAATGAATTCAGATGCTCTTGAGATCCAGGACGGTTAGGGGTCCTAGGGGTCTAGGACTAACCGAGCAACACAGAAGACTCTAGCGACCTCGACTACAGTAGCTTTTGTGGAGCAGTAGAGGTGAAAGCTCGACAGAAATGTGGGTTCAAGAGAGAATCCAAGAAGTGAAGACAAGTTCACAAAGACCAGTGCTCCTCAAGTAGCCAGTCCTTGAACTATTAACAGATAGTTACTGGTCCTCTAGGAGGTAAGGAGCACACACTGGGATTTGAACCAACACACTGCTATGAAAAAGTCATCTAATCTTCATCCTTAGTGACAGTTGATTTACATTCTGGCTCTGGAGCCTTCTCTTCTCATGGACTAGCTGCAGGTACCAGCACCAGACCAGAGACCACACTTCGAGCAGAACCGAAACACTCTAGAAGTGTTTTGCTGCTTTACATTTAAAAAATTGTTAAGAATGTAAGCTGGTGCAATCCCTCTGGAAAACAGTGTGGAGGTTCCTCAAAAAACTAACAATAGAGCTCCCCTATGACCCAGCAATAGCACTGCTAGGAATTTACCCAAGGGATACAGAAATGCTGATGCATAGGAGCACATGTACCCCAATGTTCATAGCAGCACTCTCAACAATAGCTAAAACATGGAAAGAGCCTAAGTGTCCATCAACAGATGAGTGGATCAAGAAGATGTGGTTTATCTATACCATGGAATACTACATGGCAATGAGAAAGAATGAAATCTGGCCATGTGTAGCAACATGGATGGAACTTGAGGGTGTTATGCTGAGCAAAATAAGTCAGGCAGAGAAGGACAGATACCATATGTTTGCATATATAGGTGGATTAGGAGGAAATTAATGGAGGACGAAGCAGGAGAAGAAGGGAAAAATAGTTGAGGAGAGGGAGGGAGGCAAACCATGAGAGACTCTTGAATGCTGAGAACAAACTGACTGCTGAGGGGGGTGGGAGAGAGGGGAAGGGGGGTGATGGGCATCGAGGAGGGCACTTGTTGGGATGAGCACTGGGTGTTATATATAAGTCAACCTGGCAATAAACTATTTAAGGAAGAAAAAAAATTGTTAGGGGGGCACCTGGGTGGCTCAGTCAGTTGAGCATCTAACTTCGGCTCAGGTCATGATCTTGTGGTTCATGGGTTTGAGCCCTGCATTAGGCTCTCTGTGCTGACAGCTCAGAGCTTGGAGCCTGCTTCAGATTCTGTGTCTCTCTGACCCTCCCCTGCTCACACTCTGTCTCTCTCAAAAAAAAAAAAAAAAAAATTAAAAATTAATCATTTCCTCTCCTGTTCTTCCATCATTGTGAATTTATGCTTTAACAAATTCTTTGTTTTTCATAAGGAGATTTTTAATGTTTACTTTTGAGAGAGAGAGAGAGAGAGAGAGAGAGAGAAACAGCGTGAGTGAGGGAAGGTCAGAGAGAGAGGGAGACACGAGTTGGCCATCACTCTAAGCATGCACGGAGTCTGCCTGGGATTCTCTGTCTCCCTCTCTGCCCCTCTCCCACTCATGCTCATCTCTCTCTCAAAATAAATCTATTTTAGAAAAGAAAACTAAAATATCAAGTTTTAAGATTCAAAATGTAGAAAGGGATATACAATGAAGTCTTGCTCCCACCTGCCTCCTAGCCATCCAGTTTTCCCCTCCACAGGTTGGGAGAGGTGAACTGTGAGTTCCAACTGTAAATCACTGGTCTTACAGGCAACTAGTCCCTACCCTTAGGGGGTTTCCAAAAGCCACTTCAATAACATAAACCCAGGTGTGGTTGAAAGGGGCTTGTTCTGAACTACAAGACACTCCTTTCACGTTTATGGCCCTAGTGCTATTCAGGAATCTGCTGGAAGACCAACTATTGTAACAAAAGGTAATCCTAGTGCTCTTAGGAAATTCCAACGATTAAATGAGCTCTATGCCAAATATATATTTCTTATAAATCACAAATCACACTCTGTGACAGGAATTGTAAATATTTTTTACCCATTTTTGAATTTGTCTTCTAACTTTTGGCTTGTACATCTCCTAACACTTTTTGCCAAGGGAAATTTAAATTTTTATGCAGTTAAATATATCAGGGTTTTCATTGAAGGCTTTAATACTAATCTTACAAAAAGTTCCCTTACTCTGAAATGATTTTAAAAACCTCTCCCATTGTTGATAGTACCTTGTTTTTTTTTAATTTTAATTTTTTAAATGTTTTATCTATTTCTGAGAGATAGAGAGAGAGAAACAGCGTGAGCAGGGGAGGGTCAGAGAGAGAGGGAGACACAGAATCTGAAACAGGCTCCAGGCTCTGAGCTAGCTGTCAGCACAGAGTCCGATGCGGGGCTTGAACCCACGAACTGTGAGATCATGACCTGAGCCAAAGTAGGTCCCTTAACTTACTGAGCCACCCAGGCGCCCCAGTACTTTTATAGTTTCATTTTAAACCATGAAATCTTTGAATCAGCAAGAATTTATTAGATATGAATTCCAAGGTAGGAATATCTGTTAACCTAAATAAAGAGGCAAACTGTAGCAAGCTCAAATTACCAGAAATTGAGTTTATTTGGGAACAGCAAAAGAATTGTACTCCAGGGCATGCATGCTCTAGCAATTTACAGGTGAGGACTGGGGTTTGTTGAGGATTCGGGGTGGTTTGTATTTATGGGGCAAGGAGTACAGAGCAGACGGAAGGGTGGGTGGTGGTGTCTAGTCCAGCTAGAGTTCAAACAAGAAATTCATTGGCTTGCGGATGGGGAGAGCTTCTTGGTGGATGTTCACTGGACAGGAGGTACGGCTCAGTCTTCTGCACCTCAGGCATTTATGGGAAATCAGTCTCCATCCTTAAACTCCATGCTCCTGAAGGTGCATGTGTGAGGGTCTCCATTTCATGCCCTCCAGTTCCAGTTCTGGAAATCTTTCACAAACCTTTTTCTTCCCCCTTGATGGTTGACCTAGTTGTCCTGATGGCATTTACTGAATGAGCTAACCTTTTGGTGATTTGAATTGTCACCTTTTATATCCTAAACGCTTTGTTTATATCCATATACACTTTGGTCTGTTTCTACATTTCCCTTTTTGTTACATTGATCTGATTGCGGGCAGTATCTCACTGTTACAATCATTACCGTTATAACATGGCTGGTATCTTAGCACTAGTCCTCATAGGGAGAACGGCCATGTTTATGATGTCAAGTCTCTATCTGAGGACAGGTCATGCTTTTTCATGTCTTATTTTTCAGTAGTGTTTTTCACTTTTCTTCAAAATATCTGGGTATTTAATCTTTTTTGTTATTATAAATGGACATCTTTTTTGAACTATATCTTCTAGCTGGTAGTTGCTTGTATAAAGCAATAGATTTTTACATATTAACTTTGTACCCAGTCACCTTACTGAATCTGAATTCTCTCATTCCTGTTTTGTTTTTGTTTGTTTGTTTTTGTAATAGTTTCCCCAGTAGGTTCTTTGAGTTTTCTGCATCTTCAATCATGTTATCTGCAAACAGTGGCAATTTTATCACTTCCTTTTCAAATTATATAGCTCCATATTGTTTTTCTTATATGCATGTTTTGTTAGAATCTCCATGATAATAAGTGTGGACGTTCTTATTTCTGGTGTTACCAGGAACATGTCTGATATTTCCTACTAAGCTTCTTTTCTGTAGCAGTCTTTTCAAATGAAAATCTTATGCAGGATAATGGTTTTACTTTTTTACTTCTAAATCCGTTAAATCTGAAATTGATATGATTACATTCTAATCAGGAGAGTGAAACAAAGCAAATGAAAATATAGGTGATAAGTCCAGTGAGGAACGAGTCAAACAGGGTATAAAGGAAGAAAAATTTTCCCTTCTTCCCTTCTAGATTCTTTGGCTCATTTCGTAATAAAATGGGCATAAGACAGATTAACAAGATAAAACCAAATTTAATCTCATACATATAAGAGCCTCATAAAAAGATGAGACTCACAGCAGGAAGCCTTTAAACCTTTTAGACACAGAAACAATACATTTGTTAAAAACGACAAGACAAAGGGGTTTGGGCTTAGGGGTAGTGAACTGGCGAAGAATAAACAAGACTTGTTATATAGTCTCCTTGGCCCTAAATCCCGTCTCTGATCATAAGGATGCCTTCTACCCTCCCGGTACCAGGTGGACAGCTTTCACATGGGAGATTTATAATCTCCTTACAGGGGGGCAGGGGAGGGTCAGAGTGTCCTTGCGCTCACTGTTTCTCAAGTGTCTTTAATTCAAAATAGTCGATAAGCCAAAGTGGCATATTTTGGGGTGACAGTGTAAACCCCTATGAGGGTAAGGGAGGTAGAAAATGCTGAGTGCAGGGAAAACTGTGGTTTTTTAAATAGTGGTCCAGAGCAGGCCTCACTGAGGAAGTAACATTTAACGAAGACTGGGAGGAAGAAGGATATATGGAGATTGCTAATTCCCAGTGGAAGGAACAGCGATTGCAAAGGCCGAGGGTGGAAATGGGCCTCACAGTCCAACAATCACAACACAACTGAAACAGAGTAAGTTTAAGAAGCGTAGGAAGAAAGGAAGTAAGAGTGGGAGGTGGGGGAGATTCTCTAGAGTCCTAGAGGTCAATGTCAGGCTTTGGTTTTTACTGATAGGGAACCATTAGAGTAACACATGATGGACGTTTTAGAAGAATCTCTTTGCTACTGTATTAAACACTGATGTTTTGGGCGTGGGGCATGTGTGGCAGTTAGAAGCTAAAAGACCTCTTAAGAGACTATTAAAATCTATGCGAAGATGATGGATTCTGGATCTATTTTAAAGGAAAAGTCAGCAGGATTTGCTGAGACACTGTTTATGGGGTGTGAGGGGTGGGAGAGCTATCACTATGGAGGCAGAGAAGCCTGTGGAGGACAGCCTGGCTTTTGATGTGTTCTGTCTGAGACGTGTTAGATGTCATCGTAGAGCTCAAGATGAGGGAGCTAGGTATGGAGGTCTGGAGTTCGAGAAGACCGGAAGTACACGTTTGGGAGTTGCCAGCTTGTGGCTTATAGTAAAGACACAAGATTAGCAAGAAAGTGAGTCCTAAAGGAGAAGAAAGAGGCCCAGGGGTTGAGCTCGGGAGTACGCCGACAATGAGAAGAAAAGGAACCTGCAAAGGAGACAGAACAAGAAGCCAGTGAGGTCAGAAGACAACCAGGTAATTTGCAGCGTCCTGAAAGCCAAAATGAAGATGAATCACGGAGGGAGTGCTCAGCTGAGGCTACTGCCGCTCACAGGCTAAGGAAGAGGGGATCTATGCATTCATCCCTAGTTCAAGCAATACAGAAGGGTGTTCTTGGCAACCTTCACAAGAACGGTTTCAGTAGAGTAGGAGGGTGAAAAGTAAGACTAGAGAAAATGTGAGGAGAAGAATTAGAGACAGGCATCCTTAGTTTAGAAAGGAAACAATCAAAAATAAATTAATTTTAAAAAAAGGTTGGGGGAGGCTCTTCCGCAGCTCAGTCGGTTAAGCATCTGACTTCAGCTCAGGTCATGATCTCATGGTTAGATAGTTTGAGCCCCAAGTCAGGCTCTATGCTGATAGCTCAGAGCCTGTAGCCTGCTCTGGATTCTGTCTCTCTCTCTCTCTCTCTGCCCCTCCCCCACTCATGCTCTGTCTCGCTCTCAAAAATAAATAAATATTAAAAAAAATAAATTAAAAAAAATGAAACAATTTTCCTTAAGAAACCTAGGCGATGTCTTGAGATTTTTGTGATTTGTGATTGACATATTTTTAAGGTTTGTTTCCTTAAGAATTTAAGACTTCTAAAAGCATCTCTGATCAAGTTGTGAGAGCACTAAAGTAAGTCTTTTCCGTAAAAAGGATAGAGAAAGAAGAACATAAAGTTCATTTCATTTGCTGTTTGATTTTCTGAAAGGTTACAGTACACAGAAGGTAAATTTTCTCTATAAGTCCTATTAACATAAGAGTATTCCATGAGGTCTAATTTACAGAATAATCGAATTTATCAAACCCAATGGTTGGTTTGTTTGTCACCTGTGTTAAGTTCATCTTTCCTCTACTCTCACATCCCTGCCCCCCACCATCATTAGCGTGCAGACTCCAGGAGAACAGGAACTTTCTCTGTCTTATGGACCCCTGAATTCCCAGCACCTAGATATACACTCTGGCATATGGTCCATTCTGATACAATGCTAAGTGTTAAGTGAAATGAAATGCATGTTATGGAGACATTTTGGGCTATAACAACTGTATGTAGGATCATCCTAGAGACAGAAATACTAATAAACATCCTACAATTCACAAGACAGCCCCTCAAAACAAAGGCAACCCAACCTGAAACGTCAACACTGCCAAGGTTGGGGGCGCCTGGGTGGCTCAGTAGGTTAACCGGCCAACTTTGGCACAGGTCATGATCTCATGGTTCGGGAGATTGAGCCCCGCGTCAGGCTCTGTGCTGAAAGCTCAGAACCTAGAATCCCTCCCCACCCTTTCTCTGCCCCCCTGCTGGGTGCTCTGTTTCACTCTGTCTCTCAAAAATATATAAATGTTAAAATTAAAAAAAAAATAGTGCCAAGGTTGGAAAATGCTGCCTTAGAGGAAAAAGGAGAATTAGCCTGATTCATGTAAGACTTGGGTCAGAATCTCTGGAAGAAGGAAAAGGGCCTCCAGCAGAAGCTGGGCGTATTAAAATTCATGCAAGAGACTGCTGGCTCTCACACAAGAAAACATCTCATGTGGATTTTAGGGAAGCATTTGTGTGAACTTTTTCACCTGGGCAGCAGCAGATAAAAATCTAGGCTGCAGTGTTTGAAGAGATCATAGCAGAAGATCACAAAACAATGAAATATTTCCAACAAATAGAGAAACTGAGGACTATCCTTATATATAAACTGAGATTATGTTTGTTAAGAAAAAAGAATATTCCAGTAGAATAATAAGCAAAAAGCCTGATGATACAGAAAGGCCAGAAAAGATTGATAAAAGGCCAAAGAATATTGGGGGGGGGAAACACTCAACTTCATTAGCATTCAAGGAAATGCACTATGAAACAGTGACATATATATATATATATTAATCCATCGGAAGGACTAGAATTAAATATAGACTGAAAATATCCAGAGCTGGTGAGAGTATGGGGGAACAAGCAGTATAAACTGGTACAATTCCCTGGTAGCGGGACTTCAAATCATTTTTTTCCTTATAGTTTTCAATATTGCTCTTTTAAAAAATGGGCTTTTCACATATAAGTCATGATGCTACTGTCATCTGAAATAAAATCCCCAAATTACAGAAATCTATATTACACATATATACATATCGACTCTCAATAAAATGTTATTATTCCTGTCCTAGTTCAGAGCCAAATCTTTCTGCCACCTACCTTTTCCCCACCTTGCACTACAATCTTATCCTCCTGGAAATAAAACTGACTCTGTCACTTCCTTGCTTGAGACTCTTCAGCAGACCCCACTCCAGGGCGGGCCACTTAGCACAGAGGACAGCAAGGCACTCTCCCAGATCTGATGCTGTCTGTCCCTCCTCCCATGTCCTGCGTCACACTAAACTGCACAGTGCTTGTGATCACTGCAGCTGTTTGCCTCGCTTCTTTACTCATTCATTTGCCCGGAATTCCTACAGCCCCTTCCCTGACCTGAAGCTCCGAGAGCTCCTGGAGCTTACAGCCATTATATTACTTAGCACAGAGCCTAGAAATACTAGTCCTCTTCCTCCTTACAAACCAGGGTCTCCTAAATTTTTGTGTCTGCTGTGCCAGCACACCACCTGCCTGGCGAACAGAGTGCTTAACATTTGCTTAACATTTAAAGTGTTCTGTTCATTATCCTGTTTCCCTAGTTGAAACCCTTGGATTCATTTTTGCTAATTATTTGATATGTTTACTATTGAGTTTAGAAAAGTTTTTGCAGTTACACAGACATCACCCCAGAATCAGAGCATCCTAACGTTTTAACTATATCTTTCTCTGTAAATCAAAGTTCTTCCTATACACCTTAGAAACTGAGTATAGATCCAAGTGAATTTAAATAAGAATCATCTAGGGGCGCCTGGGTGGCTTAGTCGGTTAAGCGTCCGACTTTCGCTTAGGTCATGATCTCGTGGTTCATGGATTCGAGCCCCGCGTCGGGCTCTGTGCTGACTGCCAGCTCGAGCCTGGAGCCTGTTTCAGAGTCTGTGACTCCCTCTCTCTCTGGCCCTCTACTGCTCATGCTGTCTCTCTCTGTCTCCTAGAAATAAATAAAACATTTAAAAAAAAAAAAAAAAAAGAATCATCTACCACTGGTGTTTTCCTTTTGAAAAGGAAAATGGCTGAAGGCTGTTGGAGGAGCTCATTGAGGGGACAGGATTGCCAACTGACCCATCAGCTGGACTTGGGCAATTGGAGGCTTCTCGCCCCCCTCCCCTGTCCTTGGGATAGACGTTCTGCACACCGTTCTCACAGTGGGAGTGGGGGCTGTTCCGAGGACACAGCTTTGGGAGAATAATGTGCTATTGAGACCTCTGGATGGTATATGTGACTGAACCCAGTTAAGGTCTCTTTAAAACTTTTAAGATTCTGACCGTTGGATGCAGTGATGTGTTTACCTGACAGTGGCTCAAGGCAAGCCTCGTACACAAGTTCCCTTGTTCATTAAACTTGCTACCTACCAATCTAGAGCTCTCCGCCTCTCCCTATCCTCCACAAAGGGCCACTTTCAGATCATACCCAGGAAGGACCTGAGGTGGCCATAAACCAACAAAGGCAGTTTATGGCTTCTTCTAGAACACAGAGATTTCCAGACAAGGCAATGACTTTGAAATAGACTTAGTAAAAAGGAAGGAAAGAAAAAAAAAAAAAAGGAAGGGAGGGAGAAGTCAAGAAACTTGGATACAATCTGAATTTAAAAAATACAATTCTGGCTTTAGTTTGTGGATGTTGTCATTTGGGGATTCCAGGGTACTGCCTACACAGGATACACCATCACTTGTTCCTTGGTAAAAAAAAAACTTTTAGAATAACATTAACAGCAAAAAAAAAAAAAAAAAAAAAAAGAATAACAGTCACAGCTATATCTAAGGGAAACTTGGTGTTTGCCCTCCATAAGTACCTGGATGTGACTAAATCAGTACATCCCCTTCCGAATAGTTGTGTATAGCTCAAGGGTTTTCAAATAAAATATTATTCAGTTAGTGACCAATATACATAGTCACAAATACCCCCTCTCCTCATATTAGCCTTTCTAGGGCAGTATATAAAGGTGCTAATAGCAAATGGATAAATTAAAGGGGCAAACTAGGAAAACTGGGAAAATAATACCCTTTACTCATACAAATGTTTCATTTTACCTGGAGAATGAGATATGTTTAATATCTCTATATAAGTTTATATGACATTTTATTCCTATAATTTAAAAGTATACTCCAAGGGGCATTTGGCTGGCTCAGTCGGAAGAGCATGAGACTCTTGATCTTGGGGTCATGAGTTCAAGCTCCATGTTGGGTGTAGAGATTAATTAAATAAATAAAACTTAAAATTAAAAAAAAAACCAATAAACATATAATCTAGGACTAAA
The DNA here is from genome assembly GCA_017311185.1 of Proteles cristata cristata. Classification (NCBI taxonomy): domain Eukaryota; kingdom Metazoa; phylum Chordata; class Mammalia; order Carnivora; family Hyaenidae; genus Proteles; species Proteles cristata. The sequence goes on from JAESUZ010005093.1 coordinate 205,886, forward strand.
AAAGGTCATTTTCCACTTTTTAGATAAAATTAAAGTCACAGAAAATACCTTTCTTGATCTAATCAAGGCATAGTCAATACTGAAATCTATGGCAACTTCTTGAAGAAGGGTAAAAATAAAGGGAGGGGGCCACCTGAGTGGCTCAGTCAGTTGAGAATCTGACTTGTAATTTTGGCTCAGGTCATGATCTCAGTTCAGGAGTTCGAGCCCCATGTCGGGCTCTGTGCTGATGGTGTGGAGCCTGCTTGGGATTCTCTCTCTCTCTTCTTTTCTCTCTGCCTTTCCTGTGCATGCCTCACTCCCACTGTCTCAATAAATAAATAAACTTTAAAAAAAAAATAAAGGGAAATTTCTCAAGTTTCCTAGCCATTGTCGATGGAAGGTGCTGCTGATGTAACAAGCAACACTGGTCAGTCTAACACTGGGTCCAGGCAAACTCAGTATGTTACTTCTGGAGAATGGAAAACCGTAGGAGTTTGCAGAGTAAAACACCTAGTGAGATCTTGGTCCTACAATGAGGAAATGCTTCACAAAAGCTGAAGCACAGGCCACGCTGTAATCCCAAACCACACGAGCATGTCAAGTACATGATGAAGCTCTGAAGGAGGAAAAACACATCAACCACCAGAAACAATGACTTGTCTCATGAGTTTAAGAGTGGAAAGAACTTATTTGATTAAAACCTTGTTTAAGATAGATTATCAAGTCAGACTTCCTCTATATAATAAACAAATTATTACAAGGTTTCTAATGTCATGTAGAAGCGTTGGGTGAGGAGATGTTTAAATTATACTTTTGATCCTACGATAAACCAGTTAAACAACTTCAAAATGTGCAAAAACAGACCTCCTCCTTGAGTTATCCAGGCTCTATGAAGTGCCTTTCAAGTGACCCCCAAGTCCCACATATTGAACAGCCGCACAGGTGAGAATGAAATTCAGGTTTCCAACAAAAATCGTCAAATGTTATCCGGCAAAAGCTGCGATTCCCTAGGACAGCTTGTCAGATGGTCAGTCAGTCTTACGTTACTCTGGAGTCCTCTGCACCTGCTGTCTTGGCCTTGAGTCTCTCACACTCTATTAGGTGGAGAGTCTAGATCAGAGGAAGTGAAAGTCAACAACCGCTTACTCAACAGAGCATTGTGTCGCTTCAGGTATGCTATTATGTCTCCTTGCTTTTCGACGATGTCTTCTAGGCTTGAAATAGTCCTGGAAATGATCAAGATATTAATGGGTTGCACAAATTCACCATTGGTCTTTTTGCAAATGGGGCCCTAAGAGTTTTCAGTACAGCATATTGTAACTGTGACTTTTTTTAAAGATGTTTTAGCCAAGGCAATATCCCAAAATGAGAGTCTTTCATTAGACTTGGTTTCACCCAGTTGAATGGAATTAAGCAAATGGGACTTAATTCTAAAGGCACATATGCTTGGGGCACCTGGGTGGCTCTGTTGGTTAAGCATCCGACTTTTGGTTTCGGCTCAGGTCATGATCTCACGGTTTGTGAGTTCAAGTCTGGCATTGGGCTCCATGCTGACAGTGCAGAATTTGCTTGGGATTCTCTCTCCTTCCCTTTCCCTCTGGCTCTCCCCCATCCTCTCAAAATAAATAAATAAACTTATACCAAAAAATAAAAAAAGCAAAAAAAAAAAAAAAAAAAGGAAAAGGTACATATGCATAATCATAAAATCCAAGCATTAGAATGTTTTCTAGATTTCCAGGGGAAAAAAAATCTTATAATTCTTTCTCTAGTCTTTTTACACCCCACCCGAAGATTACCTGAATCCAGTCTCTGAGGTTATATTGCTGGGGTAAGCATAGATTTTTTCTTCTTCAAGTACATCAGGCTGTGGCTTGGCTTTATTAAATTTTCGAATTTTCACTAAAATAATAAAGTCATTGTCAGGTTACATTATTATGAAAAAAAATTTCACTTCCATTTATTCAAATTACATTAACTGGTTATGGTTTTTGAGTAAGTTAATATGGATAAAAATGCTTTGTAAAGTGAATAAACTGGTTTGTTTATTGATGCACTCAAACCTTTGAAAGTCTATGTGCCAGGCCTGTCCTACACACTGGGAATACAGAGAATATTGTTACTATTGATATTAACAGCTGTGATTTCGGTGTGAATTTAAAACACAGGTAAACTATTTTACATGGACTGCCTCACTCAGTTCTCAGAACCATCCCCTGAAGTAGATGTTACTATGCCTATTTTCCACAATAAAGTGAAGTCTAGGGAAGTTAAATTAAGTAGCCAGGTCTCCCATCCAAGTACTAACCAGGCTTGACCCTGCTTAGCTTCTGAGATCAGACAAGATTGGGCACGTTCAGGGTGGTATGACCATAGACAAATAGCCAGGTTTCTAATCCAGGAATCATAACTTTGAAGCCTCCACTGTTGATACTACCCTATAAAAGAAGCTACTAGTCCAGGGAAAAATACAGATCATAAGTCTATATTCCAAGGCAGTATGAAAAGAACCAAGGAACACCTGGGTGGCTCAGCAGGTTAAATGTCTGACTCTTGATTTTGGCTCATGTCATAATCTCACAGTTTGTGAGTTTGAGCCTTGAGTCAGGCTCTGCACTGACAGCTTGGAGCATGCTTGGGATTCTCTCTCTCACTGCCCCCTCCCCACTCATGCATGTTCTCTTTCTCACTCAAAATAAATATATGAACTTGAAAGAAAGAAGGAAAGAAGGAAAGAAAGAAAGAAAGAAAGAAAGAAAGAAAGAAAGAAGAAAGAAAGAAAGAAAGAAAGAAAGAAAGAAGAACGAAGAAAGAAGGAAGGAAGGAAGGAAGAAGAGAGGAGGGGAGGGAGGGGAGAGAGGGGGAGGGAGGGAGAGGGAGGGAGGAGGGGAGGGGGAGGAGGGAGGGGGAGGGAGGGAGGAGAGGAGAGGAGAGGAGAGGAGGAAAGAGAAGAAGAGAAGAAGAGAAGAAGAGAAGAGAAGAGAAGAGCAAAATCAAACACACCAGGAGGGGAGGGGAGGGGAGGGGAGGGGGAGGGGAGGGGAGGGGGAGGGAGGGGAGGGAGGGGGAGGGGGAGGGGAGAGGAGGAGAGGAGAAGAGAAGAGAAGAGAAGAGAAGAGAAGAGAGAGAAGAGAAGAGAAGAGAAGAGAAGAGAAGAGAAGAGAAGAGAAGAGAAGAGAAGAGAAGAGAGGAGAGGAGAGGAGAGGAGAGGAGAGGAGAGGAGAAGAGAAGAGAAGAGAAGAGAAGAGAAGAGAAGAGAAGAGAAGAGAAGAGAAGAGAAGAGAAGAACCAAAATCCAAGCTTACACCAGGAGCTGTGGCAGCCCCGGAGAGCTGCCCCTGACTCCGCAGGAGTGGGATGGGAAAGAGGATCATGGAGGAGGAGGAGGAGTGGAGGAGGAGGAGGAGGAGGAGGAGGAGGAGGATCGGGCTTGCGTCCAGCCTTGAAGAAAACACAAGAACGAATCACACAGACTAGGGGAGTAGAGAAGAAGGGTGTTTTAGGTACAGGAAGACTCTGAACAAATACTTAAGATCTTAACGAGGTATGTGTGTGTATGCGGGAGTGGAAAGGTAGGCAGGGAAGAGATGCGTGACTGGTATTGCCGTGCTAAGGCATGACTTTTGCCCTGAGAGTAAATGCAGGTCCTTAAAGGGATCTCACCATCATCCCTGAAGAGCAGGGATGAGTAGGGCCAGCTCAGGGAGAGCCTTTTATCCCACACCAAGATTTCGGATTTTCTTCCTCAGGCCATTAGAGATCACTAAACAGGGGGGCATCTTTCAGCATCTGATGCTGGATTTCAGCTGTGGTCATGATTTTATGGTTTGTGAGTTCAAGCCCTGCAGAGCAGTTCGGGCTCTGCTCTGTCAGCTCTCTCTCCTTTTCTCTGCGCCTCCCCTGCTGGTGCTTGTGCTCGCTCTCTCTCTCAAAAATAAATAAGTAAATAAGTAAAGTAAGTAAGTAAATAGAAAATAAAAAATTAAATGAAGTTAAAACAAAGAAAACTCTGAACAGGGAAGTTGTTAATGACTAGAGCTTACCTATGAATATAATTATATTAGCAGGAGTAAGGAATACACATGAAGAAGACAGAGGAAGGGAGATGGGTAGTGTGCCTACTGGAATTGTCCATGCAGAATGTGATGAGTGTCTAATCAAGGCACTGGCAGTGACGAGGAAAGGAGACAGGACTGAGAGGCAGGCAGACTGAATAGGACTGATGACCGATCCTGGGAGTGAGGTGGAAGGATGACGTCTAGGTTTCTGATTAAAAGGTGCAGGCTGGGGAGGCTGCGTGGCTCAGTTGGTTAAGTGTCCAAATTTGGCTCAGGTCATGATCTGACCATTCCCAAGTTTGAGCCCCGTGTCAGGTTTTGTGCTGACAGCTCGCTCAGAGCCTGGAGCCTGCTTGGATTCTGTGTCTCCCTCTCTCTCTGACCCTCCCCTGCTTGTGTCCTTTCTCTCAAAAATGAATAAACATTAAAAAAAATTAAATAAAAAAGGTGCAGGCTGGCCCTGTTAGCTGAGATGAATATGAGGGATAGGATGGGAAAGGTCTGGAAGAAGAGAGAGATGTTCGGTTCACCTCTGTCTTGTTGGTACACCAGAACTCCTGGACGGAAACTATCACTAAGCAGGTGGCTACAAAGGTTTGGATGCAAAGGCCCTGCTCATCTGAGGGCTGCCCGCGAGTGTATAGGTGGTACCTCTGAGTGTGTAGGATGAAAAAGGACGAGGGAATGCCGAAGCCCACCAATATTAAAGAAGTAGAGAAAAAATCTGCTAAAAGAGAATGAAATGAATCTCCAGAGAGGCAGAAGGGCATGAGGAAAGCGCAGTCACTGTTCACTGCCACAAAGATGAAGACACGTAGATGACCCAGTGGATGTGGCACTGGGATGAACCTGGCTGTCAGCATGGGGCCCGCCTCCCAGCTCAGACTCCCGAACCGTGAGGTCATGATGACCTGAGCCGAAATCAAGAGCTGATTGCTTAACCGACTGAGCCACCCAGGCGCCCCAAAACTCACTATCTTTAAAGTCATTCAGTATGGAGAAGCAAGAAAAATCCATATATATATATATATATCAGGGAACCAACCCTGATAAATTTTCTATGACACCGAACAGAAGCAACCTTTGTCCCCAGAAGCTACTCCCTAAATCTCTCCTATCAGAACCTATGGTACATTTAAGGAAATATTATAATTTTAAAAAGTTAAGCCTATTATTGATGATGTGGAGGTAAAACAGTCATACTTGAATCTTTTCAAGAAGTTCAATATTTGCAGAAACCCAAAGTTTATCATTGTTATCATTACAAACATTTCCCTGTGTAAATCATCTATTTACTTTGCAAGTCTGAATTACCAATTACCAGGCTTTCTAACAGTAGGAAGTATATTGAGATTTAAATAATTTTTAATGGTGTTTTCATTCAGATAAAAATTTTAAAGTTAATGTAAATGAAGATGAAATATGCCACTAAGACCTAGAGTATAGAATAAAGCAATTTTTTTTAATTAGGAAGGCAATAAATTAAAATAAATGGAAAGGAATAAAATAACATTATTTTCATTTAAGTTTAGGTTCCATGTAACTGATATATTTGTGTCCAACTGTGAAAATGAGTTCCTGTCGGGATTCTTGGTATATCTATTTCCTTTACCTCTTAAACACCCTCAGGGTTTTGTCTTTTTGTTTTTAACATTACCTGTTTTACTTACAATTAATTAACAATGCTACAGCAAATCCTTTAAAAATGGTACAGTAAATCCTAGGGAAATAGACCTTGGACCACATTCTAACAGTATTAATTTCCCCTTATTTACATGATGACATTCACATGATCTCAGGAGTATTACTGTTACTGCTTTTATGTCACAGACCATTCTACAGATATTACAGAAAACACTTTACTACAAGAAATCTTGCACCCTTGCAGTAAATAAAAGTTGCAGAGGTGCTAGAATGTAACATGCTAATCGAATTCTGTATTCAGATCTAAACTATTACCTCCTTTACAGCATTTCACAGATGTGTTGTAGAATGGACCTGATCTTAATCAAAAAGGTAGTTCAATACTCATTTGTCCCATGGATCACTTTACTGACACAGCAAGCTGTTTCTTATATATTGAAAAATTAACCTGATTTTAAAAATAAAGCCTTGGGGCGCCTGGGTGGCTCAGTTGGTTAAGCGTCTGACTTCAGCTCAGGTCATGATCTTGCGGTTCGTGGGTTCAAGCCCCACGTCGGGCTCTGTGCTGAGAGCCGGCTCAGAGCCTGAAGCCTGTCTTCCGATTCTGTGTCTCCCTCTCTCTCTGACCCTCCCCTGTTCATGCTCTCTCTGTCTCTCTCTCAGAAATAAATAAAACATTAAAAAAATTTTTTTTAAATAAATAAAAATAAAGTCTCCTTTTCTGGGAGGTTAAGTGGGTGTGATACACATTTATTTTTTTAGAATAAGGGATGAGTGCAATTCTCTACGTAATTTGGCTCACTGTTAGCAGATAACTACAGAAAAATTTATAAAGGTCAATCAATAATGTGACATCCTGGGGCACCTGGGTGGCTCAGTTGGTTAAGTGTCTGACTTTGGCTCAGGTCATGGTCTCTCAGTTTATGGGTTTGAGCCCTGCATTGGGCTCTGTGCTGACAGCTCAGAGCCTGGGGTATTGCTTCGGATTGTTTGTGTGTGTCTTTCTCTACCCTTCCCCCACTCATACTCTATCTCTAAAAAAATGAACATTAAAAAAAATTTTTTTTAAATGTGACATCCTTCACATTTATAAACTAGTCACTCCATTCATATTCTAAGTACTCTTCTATAGGCCTAAGGAGATGAAAAAAATCAGTAAAATGAAACATAAATGGAGACCCATGTGATTTTGTTCTTCATAACTAGAGAAATGATATCTTTCAAAATGGATAGACAAGATATTTTATTGTCACAAAATAACTTGAGTAAAATAACAGAAAATTGGCTACTGTTATGGACAGATTTTACTGTAGGCCAATATTGCAGGAGGAATGCAATCTAGATTTTTCCAGGGCTTGAATTCTTTTTTTTTCTGTTATGGAAGTATTCTTCCATCTATTTTTCATGTTAATGTATCTAAAGCTTACTTTAATTTTACCACTGAGAGTTCTGAGAGAGTCAAAGAGACAAAGACAGACAAAGAGACCAACCCTCAGACAGCTCTAAATTTAGAAAATGGTTTCATAAATGGTTTATCCTAAAGAAGTTTAGGCTAAAAGCAGTTTTGTATGCATTGTTTATTTACTTATTTTGTATTTTGTTACTTTATTTTTTTATTATTATGTTTAGTAGGCTCCACGCCCAGCAAGGAGCCCAACATAGGGCTTGAATTCACAACCCTGAGATCAAGACTTAAGCTGAGATCAAGAGCTGGATGCTTAATCAACTGAGCCACCCATGTGCCCCTGTATTTCTTTTCTTTCTTTTTTTTTTAAGTTTATTTATTTACTTTGAGAGAGAGAGAGAGCACACAAACGGCAGAGGGTCAAAGAGAGTGGGAGAAAGAATCTCAAGCAGGCTCTGCACTGCTAGCACAGAGCCCAGTGTGGGGCTCAAACCCACGAAACATGAGCTGAAGTCAAGGGCCAGATGATTAACCGAATGAGCCATGCAGGAGCCCCTGTATTTCATTACTTTATTTTATTTTTTTAGATTTTTTTTTTTAATGTTTTATTTATTTCTAGGAGAGAGAGAGAGAGAGAGACAGCGTGAACAGGGGAGGGTCAGAGAGAGAGGGAGTCACAGACTGAAACAGTCTCCAGGCTCTGAGCTAGCAGTCAGCACAGAGCCCGACGCGGGGCCCGAACCCACGAACCGCGAGATCATGACCTAAGCGAAAGTCGGACGCTTAACCGACTAAGCCACCCAGGCGCCCCTGTATTTCATTATTTTAAATATAAATGCCAAAATTACATTTCGGTTGCTTTTGAGGAAGCAAATGTTTGTGGGTTTTAAACTTTTGTGTTTGTATTTTTTAATGATCGGGCGTTACTTGAGTTGACCAAAATTTGTGCATGAAACAAATATAGCAACGTGACTCACCGGTATCTTCTTCTTAGTTTGAAACTGAGGAGGTTTGGATGAGGTCAGCAATGAGAGGCAGAGGTGCTAAATAGGTTCTTGGCTACTAGAAACACCTAGCCGCAAAGATAATGGCCACACTTTCCATTATCAGGGATGGAACGAGCAGCTAAAGGTGTCTGTGCCAGCTGTGCAGCTGCCAATTCTCACCTGTGTAAGTGAGCAGACACGTCAGGGAGCAGACGAGTTCTAGGGCTAGGATGGCCAGGATGAGGTCCAGATACAGCCTGCTAGGCTCCGGGAAGGAGTGCTGCACGCATAGCACGAGGAGAAGAGCAGTGCTGCCTGAGGGGGGGAAAGAAGCAGGCAGTGAGCAGGGCGCAGTGCCGGTGCCCAGGACAGGCTTGCACCCGGGCCCACTTATACTGACCAGTGAACGGAGGAGCGGAAGGATAAAAGCCCCAAGTCGCCGCTCTCTTCAGGAAAACCCCCAACATGCCTAAGAGTTAATGATGTCCCATAATCCTAAAAGCTAAGAAATGAATTTTTGCTTTATGAAATTATTCTCCATGGCATTGCGTTGAGTCTCGTGTACATGTATTTATTTTATTTTATTTATTAAATTCTTCTTTAACATTTATTTATTTTTGAACGTGAGCAGAAGAGCAGACAGAGAGGGAGACATAGAATGTGAAGCAGGCTCCAGGCTCTGAGCTGTCAGCACAGAGCCCAGCACGGGGCTCAGGGTTCGAACTCACAAACCTTGAGATCATGACCTGAGCTGAAGTCGGACGCTTAACTGACTGAGCCACCCAGGTGCCCCTGAGTCTCGTGTACATTTAAAAAGGGATGCAGCTTCTGGAAACTAATTTGACAATAAACTATTTGTAAAAAATAAAAAAATAAAAAAATAAAAAAAATAAAAAGGGATGCGGTTTGTAGAACTTTGCATTATCCCAGTTCTTCAGAAACCAGAGGCATTTGAGGACCCCGGTCGCCCATTCTGGTGACATAATGCAACAACACAGAACTGCCCAGAGGCTAAGAATATTGCAGTTATCCATACCATCTGGATGGACGTCCAGGACATGCTGCTAACCGTGGACAAATGACCTGACGCCTGTGCTCCTCACCTTCCTCGTATGAAAAATGGGGATGCCAGGACCTTCCTCACAGTGCTGTTGTGAGCCATAAATGAGTTAATATGTAAAAAATACTTACAATGGCAAGTATTTGATAAATATGGGCCATTCCCTCACTCTCCCCCGGTTTAGCATACCTATGATTTGGTTTTGAGGACCATTAACCTTATTCTGTACTTTTATTTTGAAAAAATACAACACAGGAGAACAATAAAATTCTGGAGCAAAGAGCCCAGGTCTTGCCATAGCATAGGCTATGACGGAGTCCGCCAAGGGGACCTGCTTGGTGGAAGGGCTGGATGGCAATGGAAGATTACATGAAACCAGAATTATGATGATAATGCTGATGATACCTACCCTTTCTTGAATGATACCTACCCTTTCTTGAATACCTACTAGGCACTGTTAGTTCGCTTCCTCCTACAACAGAGTTTGTGTGATAAATATTATTTTCCCAATTTTATGGAGAAAAAGTATCAGGATGAAACTAAACACTATCTTGACAGTATTATCAGCAATAAAACCAATAGTTACACTCATCTGATTAGCTGGACACTCTATATCCTTATAGATTTACCTTTTTATTTTTCATAGAAGGCAAAAAATACTTAAAGAAAATAGAAACAAGGTGAATACCTGCCCCAATCTCTTTGATTTTCTGGGTCCTTCCTTATATGAGCAACACAAAAGTGATGCCATTTGTGATTAAAGTAAGGGTCCAATTGCTTAGAAACAGATTAGGAGTCATATGTTAGCAAGAATTTGAAAGTGAGAGGGAAGGTAAAGATCAGACTATACTTCGGTGGGCTTCAAAAATACTCTTTTCAGACTGGTTGTTTGACAAACTGAACATTACTTTTGTCATAATGCATATAAGTTAAAAATGGGTTTTTGCTTTTATCTTTGTGGGTGGCAGGAGAGGTCACAGTGACATCTTCTGGCCCCAAACAAGTACTACATATCAGCAGTTTAAGTTAAGCTCTTCCTCAGGGAGCAGTAAAGATGTTGCCCCTTTCATGAGGAGTCCAAATTGCCATCTCTATAATATGCTTCTTTCTCTGTTATAGCACGGCCCTGCAGTTTCTATGGACAACATCACTGAGTAGATGAACTTGCAGCTTGCACCTCAAGAAAATCTACTGACAATCTCCCAACAAACAAGAGTCCAAAGCTGAATGGCTTTCCAGGAGAGTTCTAACAAACATTTAAAGTGTTAACACCTATCCTTTTGAAGCTGTTCCAAAAAGATGTGTGGGAAAAACTTCCAAACTCGTTCTATCATTCCAAAACCAGACAAAGACCCCACTAAAACGGAGAACCACAGACCAATTTTCCTGATGAACATGGATGCAAAAATTCTCAACAAGAGACTAGTAAACCAGATGCAACAATACATTAAAAGACTTATTCACCACGATCAAGTGGGATTTATTCCTGGGATGCAAGGCTGGTTCAATATCTGCAAATCAATCCATGTGCTACAGCACATTAATAAAAGAAAGGATAAGAACGACATGATCCTCTCAATAGATACAGAAAAAGCATATGATAGGGACACGTGGGTGGCTCAGATAGTTAAGCATCTGACTTCTGCTCAGGTCATGATCTTGTGGTTCATGGGTTCAAGCAGGCTCTGTGAACCTGGAGCCTGCTTCAGATTCTGTCTCCCTGCTCTCTGTCCTTCCTCTGCCTGCACTCTGTCTCTCTCTCTCCTTCTCTCAAAAATAAACATTAAAAAACACAGGATAAAAATAGAAGAGGAACCCTTTTATATCACTGGTGGGAATGCAAACTGGTGCAGCCACTCTGGAAAACAGGGTGGAGATTCTTCAAAAAATTAAAAATAGAACTATCCTATGACTCAGCAATTGCACTACTAGGAATTTATCCAAAGGATACAGGAATGATGTTTTGAAGGGGCACATGCACCCCAATGCTTATAGCAGCGCTATTAACAATAGCCAAAGTATGGGAAGAGCCCAAATGTCCATCAACTAATCAATGGATAAAGAAGATGTGGTGTATATATATACAATGCAGTATTACTCAGCAATCAAAAAGAATGAAATCTTGCCATTTACAACAACATGGAACTGGAGTGTATTATGCTAGGTGAAAGACAAATATCATATGAGTTCATTCATACGTGGATTTTAAGAAACAAAAGAGATGAACGCAGAGGAGGGGAAGCAAAAATAATATAAAAACAGAGAGGGAGACAAAACATAAGAGACTCGTAAATACAGAGAACAAACAGAGTTGTTGGTGGAGTGTTGGGTGGGGGGGATGGACTAAATGGGTGATAGGGTCTAAGGAGGACACTTATTGGGATGAGCACTGGGTGTTATATGTAAGTGATGAATCATAAATTCTATTCCTGAAATCATTATTACACTATATGTTAACTGACTTGGATTTAAATTAAAAAAATAGTAAATAAATAAAAAGAAAATATACTAATAGAGCATGGAAAAAATTAAATTCTGTAAAGCTGTTTTTCTAGGGAAAAAATTAATTTCAAATCTGGTTTCAAAATGTCTATGCATTTATTCTGGTCTCAAATTGAAAAAGAAGGTCTTTTGTGAGAGGCAAACCTAGAAACAGACTCTTCACTATACAGAACACACAGATGGTTACAGTAGGGAATAGAGGTAGGGGGTGGGAGAAATAGGTGATGAGGGTTAGGGGGCGCACTTGTCATGATGAGCATCAGGTGATGTGTGGAAGTGTTGAATCATTGTATTGTACACCTGAAACTACTGTAACATTGTACATTAACTGTATGGGAGTTAAAATTAAATTAAAATTTCAGGGGCATCTGGCTGCCTCAGAAAAAAAAAAAACCTAGAAGGGTGGAAGGAAACATTTTTTTCCTCTCCTCTACAATAACAAACACAGATGTCAAAGGAAAATTAAAGCTATAATGTATTATTTAAAAAGCTTCAAGACATTAAGGTGATCCCAATTTTAGTGGCTACCACACACATCATTCTCACAAAAATGAGAGAATATATTTGATTATAAAGTCAAACTTCACATTTTCTTTCTGCTAACATTCCTGCTGCTGAAGTGAGCCAAGGGCAGGCTGTGCCACACTTACCAGTGGAGTGTATCATCAGAGCAAGTCCTTTAAGCTGCCTTGTTGATAGGTAGATCATGTTATACCCTCGGTTCCTTACTTTGTTGTGGTGATACTGGATGTAGCGTTCAAGAAGGAAGTACAGAATCCACAAAATGACTTTTCCAAGGATTATGACTGTCTGAACCTTCAACGGGTTCGTATAGTTTCCTGGGCACTTGTCCTCAATCGGATTAGGGTAAGAACAAAGTATACCTGTTAAAAATGCCAAAACGACAAAGACAACCTGGTGGAAAGGAGCACATTAGGATTAATATTCACTATCTGGAATTAAGCAATAATAATCACCCTCCCACCACGTACTCATAGCTATTGCTATCCTGTTTTTATATATGAATTCAAAAACATTTTTTTTTGCCTTTTTACAAATATTTTGAACAGAAAATTTGGAGAAAAATTTACGGAAGTTTGGAAACAAATCACAAATACAAAAAATCACCCCAAATCCACCTAACAGAGATGAGTACTTAATGTTAAATAGTTTCCTGCCTACTTCCCTTTTATTGAAAAGAGTGAAAAAACATTATTCAGTGCCTCAAACATAACTAATAAAAAGCATAATTTAAAAAACTTTATTTCTAGGTGGCTCAGTTGGTTAAGCATTCAACTCTCCATGCTGATGGTGAGGACACTGCTTGGGACTCTCCCTCTCTCTTTGCCCTTCTCTTGCTCATGCGGTCTCTCAAAGTAAATAAATTAATATAAAAAAAAATCCTTAAAGGAGCGCCAGAGTGGCTCATTCCGTTAAGCGTCCGACTTCAGCTCAGGTCACGATCTCGCGGTTCATGGGTTTTAGCCCCGTGCTGGGCTCTGTGCTGACAGCTAGTTCAGTGCCTGGAGCCTGTTTCAGATTCTGTGTCTCCTTCTCTCTCTGACCCTCCCCTGCACACGCTGTCTCTCTTTCTCTCTTTCAGAAATAAATAAAAACATTAAAAAACAAAAACAAAAACAAATCCTTGAAAAATAAAATATATGTGATCTGTCAAAGTGATTTGTCAAGAACAGCAATATTTGCTATGGCAACTCAAGATGCCTATTATCATAAAGCAAATAGTTGAAAGGTCACCATATTCCCTAAACTGTAAAACATTGTATATTGGGACCAAGTTGATCCATAAAGTAACATGTAGACATTTTTCTTTTTTTTTTTAAAGTTTTTATTTTAAATTCCAGTTAGTTAACATACAGTGTAATATTAATAATATTAACTAATAACTAATAGTAACAACTAATAGTTTTAGGTGTACAATATAGTGATTCAACATTTCCGTACATCACCTGGTGCTCATCACAAGCACACTCCTTAATCCCCATCACCTATTTCACCCATTCCCCTAGCAACCGTCCCTCTGGTAACCATCAGTTTGTCCTCTATAATTAAGAGTCTCTTGGTTTGCCAGTCTCTCTCTTTTTTCCCTTTGCTCATTTGTTTCTTAAATTCCACATGAGTGAAATCACAGGATATTTGTCCTTCTCTATTTCACTTAAAATAATAGTTTCTAGTAGCATCCATGCCATTGCAAATGACCAGACTTCATTCTTTTTATTTCTTAGTTTTTTCTTTCGATTACATTCTTTTTTATGGCTGAGTAATAATATTCCATTGTGTGTGTGTATACCACCTCTTCTTTATCCATTCATCAACTGATGGATACTTGGGCTGTTTCCACAATTTGCCTCTTGTAAATAATACTGCTATAAACATCAGGGTGCGTGTATCACTTTGAATTACTATTTTTGTATTCTTTGGGTAAATGCCAGTAGTGCAATTGCTGGACTATAGGGGAATTCTATTTTAAATTTTTGAGGAACCTCTATACTGTTTTCCAGAGTGGCTGCACCAGTGTGCATTCCCACCAGCAGTGCATGAGACTTACTCCATAGCCTCACCTACACCTGTTGAATGTCTTTCCATTTCTTTCCTCAGTGCTTTATCATTTCCAGAGTACAGCTCTCTCTTTGGTTGGCTTTACTCTTAGGTATCTTATGGTTTTTGGTGCAATTGTAAATGGGATTGGTTCCTTAATGTCTTTGTCTGCTGCTTCATTATTGGTGTATAGGAATGCAGCAGATTTTTGTATGTTGATTTCGCATCCCATGACACTACTGAATTCGTGTATAGATTCTAGCAGTTTCTGGGTGGAGTCTTTGGGGTTTTCTGGGTTTTCTATACATAGTGTCATGTTGTCTGTAAACAGTGAGTGTGACTTCTTCCTGGTTGATGTGGATGCCTTTTATTTCTTTTTGGTATCTGACTGCTGTGGCTAGGACTTCCAGTACTATGTTGAATAAACGTGGTGAGAATAGACAGCCTTGTGAATGTAGAGGAAAAGCTCAGTTTTTTTCCCACTTAGGATGATGTCAGCTGTGGGTTTTTCACACATGGCATTTATTATGTTGGGGTATATTCCCTCTAAACCTACTTTGTTGAGGGTTTTTTATGATGAGTGGATGTTGTACTTTGTCAAAAACTTTTTCTGTTTTTTTGAAATGATTGTATTATTATTGAATTGATTATTATTGAAATGATTATATAGTTCTTTTTTTTTTTAATTAATGTGATGAATCAAACTGATTGATTTGGGAATACTGAACCACTCTGGCAACTCAGGAATAAATACCACTTGATTGTGGTGAATGCTTTTTGTAATATATTGTTGGATTTGGTTTGCTAGTATCTTTAAAAAAAATTTTTTTTAGGGGCGCCTGGGTGGCTTAGTCGGTTAAGCGTCCGACTTTCGCTTAGGTCATGATCTCGCGGTCTGTGGGTTCGAGCCCCGCGTCGGGCTCTGTGCTGACTGCCAGCTCAGAGCCTGGAGCCTGTTTCAGTCTGTGACTCCCTCTCTCTCTGACCCTCCCTGCTCACGCTGTCTCTCTCTCTCTCTCAGAAATAAATAAAACATTAAAAAAAAATTTTTTTTTTAAATATTTTATTTATTTCTAGGAGAGAGAGAGAGAGAGACAGCATGAGCAGGGGAGGGTCAGAGAGAGAGGGAGGCAAAGAATCCAAAGCGGGCTCCAGACTCTGAGCTAGCTGTCAGCACAGAGCCTGACACGGGGCTCGAATCCACAAACTGTGAGATCATGACCTGAGCCGAAGTCGGACACTAAACCCACTGAGCCACCCAGGTACCCTTCAGTTTGCTAGTATCTTGTTAAGAATTTTTGCATCTATGTTCATCAGAGGTATTGGCCTGTACTTCTCTTTCTTGGCGGTGTCTTTATCTGGTTTTGGTATCGGGTACTGCTGGTATTTTACTTGTTTTTTAACACAGTATTTTCTTAGTCTTAAAACTAGGGCAGTTGATCCCACAGCATCATAGGCAGGCAACTTAATATAAAAGTTTTTTTAAAGTGCTATGTGTGTATATTTGTGTGTATGTTGGGGGTATATACACATAAAGAGTATGTTACATGAATCAAGGAGTATATTATTAAGAAAAAAAAAAAGGAAGAAGAGAAACAGGCCATCATGCAGGGACCAGGCCACCTCTGCATGTGGTGGCACCAGGAAGGAAGTGCTTCAGTTGATAATCTGGGGATCAGAAGCCATGGCAGAACCACGTCACACGTACTAGATCTACACAAGGAAAAAGGACACATCTATCTCCTCAGAGTATTTGGTTCTTTTTTTTTTTTAATTTTTAAATTTTCATTTGTTTTTGAGAGAGAGAGAGACAGAGCGTGAGTCAGGGAGGGGCAGAGAGAGAGGGAGACACAGTGCCCGAAGCAGGCTCCAGGCTCTGAGCTGTCGGCACAGCCCAAACTCAAACTCATGAACTGCAAGATCATGACCCAAGCTGAAGTTGGACACTTAACTGACTGAACCACCCAAGTGCCCCACTGGTCCTTAATTCAAGTCTACAGAGTGCATGTCACTGGAGCAGCAGCTGAACAAGTCAATAAACCACATTCATTCCCATAAACACTTGGGGCTGCTAAGAATTTGCCCTCTTGATTTTTCACATTGTAGCAAAGAATAACTATGCCTCCTAGTGCTTTGGATCCCAATAATTGAAATGGAAATTTTTAATAGAGTAGATGCGGAGCCACCAATAAGCCCACAAGATCTGTCAGTCACACAAGTGGGTTTTTTTCCTTTGTTTGTTTGTCCACTTAGGGGTTTCTTTTTGTATGTGATGTTGATTGTGTAAGCTTGAGGAGTACAACTTGATTTTGGGGTTTTGTATGTGTTTAAGTTTTTATTTTATTTTTGGGTAATCTTTAGACTGTATGTGGGGCTCGAGCCCATGACCCTAAGATCAAGAGTCACATGCTCCTCTGACTGAGCCAGCCAGGTGCAACTATAACTTGTTGATTTGATACATTTATATATTGCAATATGATTACCTCCTCGGTGTTAGCTAATGCCTCTGCCTCTATCGCTTCATATCATTAGCATTTCTTTTTTGTGATGGGAATAATTAAGATATGCAATCTTTCTGCAACTCTAAAGTTTATAATATATACAGTATGGTTGGCTGTAGTCACTGTGTTCTGCATTACACTTCCAGGACTTATTTACCTACCGGTAGCAACACCTGTGTTTTTAAAAATCCTCAGACATTTATAATTTTATTGTAATATAAAATATGGAGCAACACTGCACTTACTGCTTTGCTGCAACTTGATTTCTCCGCTTAACGTTATTTCCTAAGTGTAGATAAATTGATAAGATTCTGTCAACATAGAGAGACTTATCTATGTTTCTTTTTGCTTTTGTAACTGAAAAAGAAATACATCCTTGTGGGGGGAAAAAATTAAAATAGTACAAAAGGCAGATAGTAAACTATATCAGGTTTACTTCTACAGAGGCCCACGGTCCTCCATGTTAGTGACCATCAGTGTTAAAAGGGTCATGTGAGGGGCGCCTGGGTGGCTTAGTCGGTTAAGCGTCCGACTTTTGCTTAGGTCATGATCTCACTGGTTGTGGGTTCGAGCCCCGCGTCGGGCTCTGTGCTGACTGCCACCTCAGAGCCTGGAGCCTGTTTCAGTCTGTGACTCCCTCTCTCTCTGACCCTCCCCTGCTCACGCTGTCTCTCTCTCTCCTAGAAATAAATAAAACATTTAAAAAAAAAAGGG
>JAESUZ010005095.1:0-47900 GCA_017311185.1 Proteles cristata cristata
TATACGCACGTGCGTACACACACATACTGTTTGTATACACACGCGAGCGCGCACACACCCGCGCGTACTGTTTGTATACGCACGTGCGTACACACACATACTGTTTGTATACACACGCGAGCGCGCACACACCCGCGCGTACTGTTTGTATACGCACGTGCGTACACACACATACTGTTTGTATACACACGCGAGCGCGCACACACCCGCGCGTACTGTTTGTATACGCACGTGCGTACACACACATACTGTTTGTATACACACGCGAGCGCGCACACACCCGCGCGTACTGTTTGTATACGCACGTGCGTACACACACATACTGTTTGTATACACACGCGAGCGCGCACACACCCGCGCGTACTGTTTGTATACGCACGTGCGTACACACACATACTGTTTGTATACACACGCGAGCGCGCACACACCCGCGCGTACTGTTTGTATACGCACGTGCGTACACACACATACTGTTTGTATACACACGCGGCGCGCACGCACCGCGTGCGTTTGTATACGCACGTCATTCCTACTGTTTGTATACACACGACAGCATACGCGCCGCGCGTGCTGTTTGTATACGCTTACGTCATTACACACCCACATACTGTTTGTATACACACGTGGCCTTCCCACCCGCGCGATACTGTTTAATATACGCGTCTGTCTACCATACTGTTTACAGCCACACACACGCAGGCGCACCTGCATGTGTTACTGTTTGTATACGCACGTGCGTGCCTATACTGTTTGTATACACACGCGAGCGCACACCATGTGTACTGTTTGTATACGCACGATGGTACACACACATACTGTTTGTATACACGCGGCGCGCACGCACCCGCGCGTGCTGGCATGCACGTGCGTACACACACATACTGTTTGTATACACACGCGACGCGCACACACCCGCAGCGTACTGTTTGTATACGCCGCATGCGTACACACACATACTGTTTGTATACACACATGACCTTTTGCTGTAGTGCTGTTTCGTATCTGCTGCGTGCGATACACACACATACTGTTTTGTATACACACGCGGTAGCGCTTTGTAGCGTACTGTTTGTATACGCACGTGCGTACACACACATATACTGTTTGTATACACACGCGGTGGCGCCGCCCAACACCACGCGCGTACTGTTTGTGTACGCACGTGCGTACACACACATACTGTTTGTATACACACGCGACGCGCACGCACCGCGCGTGCTGTTTTAATACGCACGTGCGTGCACACATACTGTTTGTATACACCACGCGACGCGCACACACCAGCGCGTACTGTTTGTATACGCACATTATTACATGTACTGTTTGTGCACACCTGCGACGCGCCACCACGCGTGCACTGTTTGTATACGCACGTGCGTACACACACACTGTTTGTATACACACGCGGCGCGCGCACGCACCAGCGCGTACTGTTTGTATACGCACGTGCGTACACACACATACTGTTTGTATACACACGCGAGCGCACACACCCGCGCGTACTGTTTGTATACGCACGTGCGTACACACACATACTGTTTGTATACACACGCCGTACTGTTTGTATACGCACGCGAGCGCGCATGTGTGTGCGTGTGTGGCGTCCCAGGGATCACAACTGGGCCTGGGTATTTCCCTCAGGTGACCGGACACCCTGGCCCCCACACCCGGCCCGCCTGTGCTCCGGGCTCATGGGGAGAGGCGTGACGCCCATGTCGTCCCCAGGGCAGGACGGCTGCCCCTGCACCTCAAGACCAAGTCCTCCAGGAGCGAGGGTCCTGGGTCTGTGGCTCCCTCGCGGCCCCCGAGGCCTGGTGGAACGGACCTCAGACACCCGCCGAGGGAGAGGAGGAGCACCCCGCGGCCTGCGGCTCGGCCCCGCCCCGGGGCACGAGCGAGGGACGCACGGTCCTTGCACCCCCACCCGCCGCGCGGACGCCGTGTCCCTGCCTGGGGCCCCGCCGCGACGCACACGTGGGGCGGACGGCTCAGACGGCGGGCTGGCCGCACCCCCCGCCGGCCGCTCCGGGGTCACTTCACCACTTGCTACCGCCGCCCTCCACGTGGGGACGGTGCCGTGTCCCCTCCCCGCCAGAGCTCCCGGCCTGGGGCTGTGCCTCCTGAGGAGGGAGCGTGTGTGGCGAAGGGTAGAGTCTAAGAATACTTCTTACGGCACATCTGGCACGCGAAGCAGGCTATTTACGAGCGCTGTAAATCGACGCGCCAGCTTTTCTTACGCTATCAAAGTTTTCAAGATAAACTGATGCCCAGAATAACTCTCCTAAACTGGCTCCAATCTCAGGACCTAGTGAGCTTAAACTGACCGTGACTTATCCAGCCACACTCTCCCCAAATCCAGGTCAAGTAGAGTCGCAGCCTGTCCACCGCTCGAACGAATCAAGACAATTTGTCTGTAACTAGTAGTAAGACCTCGTTTATTGACCTAGTGTTTTGGAAAAAAGCTCATTAAAAGCATTTCAAAAACAAAGTCTGATCTGATAATTGTATGTGTTTTGAAAAAGAATCCTTCTTTCAAGTGGCTATAAAGATTATGAGCACAGCATCAAAAATTAAAAAGTCTATTTTTGACTGAATTGCATTGGCTCCTTCCGTGGAGATCTCCCCGAAGGGCGCAGCCGAGGAGATTTAAGAATAATATTTGCAATCAAGGCAATAATCTCATCACGTTAGCTAATGTTCCTGGAGGTTAAGAGGACACCGCCAAGGGAGTTACAGAGGCTGTTTTCCTAAAGAACAGGCACAGGGCATCACTGTCACAGCCACCGATCTGAGCACCGGCGATGTGACTTTTGAGGGAGCGTGAAAATGGGGTGGAGGCCAGTGCCAGACGGACAGGACAGCGCGCGGGTCAGCTACCACCGTGCCGGGTCACCAGTTACAAGGTAGGAGGGTCCCCGAGGACGCAGCGGGATCCGGGAATCAGTTATGAACGACGCTCGAGTGGAGAACCCAATCCGGAGCAGGACGCTGCGTCGTGCCGAGGCGCGGCTGCTGGGCGCACGGCTCACTGCCCACCGTGGCTCGCACATCCCGCGCGCCACGCGCGTGGCTCTGGCCAGGGGCTCAGACACATGGAGGTGACGAGTCGCCACTGCCACCCGTAAAACAACTTCTCGCCTCGCACCAGAATCGGTCAAACAAACCACTTTGGAAACACGCTCTCTAACACCTCTGTAAAATATTTATAAGGGTCAACTTTATTGAAAGCAAATGCTCAGAGATACTGCGGCATAGAAGTCTCCCCGGCACCTAACCTTGGGTGATACTCTCGTTGGAGAGAGAAGAACCCACCAGTGGTCGTAGTTAGTTACTTGTTTTTGCTGAGGGTTCTCTGCTTCTCCGCGTGCTCCACGATCTTCTCCTCCACGTAAAGGCCCTTCCGCTTGCGCACGGCGTTCATGTACTTGCGGGCCTGGTTCTCGGAATCCGCCTTCTCCCCGAAGTGCAAGTACTCCTCCTCAGTGGTCGGTACCCAGAAGGGGTCGCTGGGAATGACCTGGTGAAAGAAGGGGACAGAACAGGTCCCATCAGGCAAGCAGACAGCGCCGCTGCCAGCAATGCAGGGGACGGACGTGAGGGATCCAGGGCGCGGGAGCCACGGGAAGCGGGGCCGCATCCCAGTGAGGAGCCAGGAAACTACGGACTCCGAGTGACATGCCGAGAAAGCTCCCCCTGCCGCTCGGACGCACCTGGGTACCAGCAGTGTCTTTTCATTCACTTTGCCTTTGCCCCCAGCAAAGGCCAACCCCCGTGAGCACGCTCCTGACGTGAGGAGGACACATCTGGGGGCCTCCTCGGGAGGGGGGGAGGGGCAGAGCCTGGACACGGCGGGGGCGGGGGGACTGGTCTAAAGTAGCTGACGTGTGGGAGCCCAGTCACTCCGTGATGACCGGCAGCCGGGTCGTGATGTCCACGGCGGTGGCGACCTTGGACACAGACTTCCCCGAGGCCCAGGGCAGAGTGGGGGGACGGTTTCCTGCAGGCAGAGAAGGTTCCATGAGCCCCACGCTCGTGGCCTGACTCTGCCTCCTCACCAAGCCGCCCCCCGGGATCGGGCAGGCAGGCGTGCGGACAGAGGACTGGGGGCGCGGCCGGCCCACCTCCCGAGTCGTGCACGGGCTGCCGGCCCTTCCGGACACTGCCCTGACCGTCCTGCGGCGCGAGCCCCACGGCCCGGCTGGTCTCGTTCTGGAACGCGGGAGCAGGGGCTCCGAGGCCTCCATGGTCGGGACCACACTCCCCAAGGTCAGCCTGATCAGTCATGAAGGCGAGAGTCTGACCTTCACACGCCTTATTCTGTGTGTTGTTGTTTTCTCTCACTGCCCAGTTAGATGGAGGAAAGCGGAATCTACTAAGTGGCCTCAAATCCTAACACTTTTCAATTTAAAATCTAGACGTGGCAGAAGAAGACATTTAAAAACAGTTGCTCTGCAACACCAGAAACGGAAGGCTCTGTGAGCCAGGAGGGGGAGGGAGGGGAGCCCTCCGTGGTGACCGGGGTGAAACCCCGCCCACGTCCCACAGGGCACCACGGCACGTGTGCTCCCAGCCCGGCCCTCTCTCGCACGTGTGCCCAGGGCTGTGGCTGCCAGCGGGGGACAGAGGGCGGGACGGGCTGTACCCGGCCCGCGTCTGCGGTCCTGAGCCGTCCACCCTGGTGAAGGCACTGGGCTGAGCGCCTGCAGCGCTGTGGCACTTGGGGGGACAGGTGACTAGCAGACGCCCCAGGGCGAGGCCACGCCACGGAACGTGGGGGAGGAAGCCCCCCGAAGATGGGCTCACACAGGGCATGACAGGAAACCCCACACGAACGCCAGTGACCAGAGTCAAATTACAGAGTTCACTTCAACACCCCCCCGGCACCGAGGGCGTGTGGGGGCGCTGGGCTGCGTCCCAACACACCGGGCAGCTGTAAAAGGTAAGAGCCACCAATCCCCAAACAATCAGACGTGAGCATGAGAAAGCAGCAGCTCCGCAGGCAGGGGGAGCCTCGAACCGCTCGAGGGAAGTGGCAGAGGCCTGGCGACCCGGAGGAGGAAGCCCCACCCCAGCAGGGAGGGCAGCGGCCTCGGAGGAACGTCCTCCGGAGCACGCGCGGACGGCCACCAAGCCGCCTGCAGACACGGCGGTCACTGGCCACCAGTGAGGCCCCGCGGCGCACACGAGGACGGCTCCTGCCAAACGGGACGAGCGTCCGCTGAGGGGCCCGCGGCAGGAGACGGCGGCTGGCGCCCCACGCGGGCCCTGGCGCTGCTCCCCGAAGCCCCTTCTCCCCCCACCCCGCGGCCGCAGCGGCCCCCTCCTCGGGGAGACAGTGAGGAAATGGACGGTGCCCTGGGCAGCCGTCCAGGCTGTCTACACGGCAGGAGACCAGCTGTAAGCTGGTATTGGTGCCCTCGCCTCTGCGCCCGTCACAGCGTATAAAGAAGTTAGCAGGTCCGCGGAGAAGCGGTGAGTGAGCCGTTAATCCTGTTCACACGGTGACCGTTTACCCAGGGCGGCAAGTGAACCACACAGTCCAGAGACCCCAGACTCACACTGGTCCTCGCTCCAGACCGTAAGACCAGGAGTTTGCGTCCTTCTGCGGCTTCCTCGCTGTCTCCGCCAAGACCCCCAGCCTGCCTTCCGCACTCACCTCTGGGACACCTGCTCCAGACCGCCCCGGACCGCCCCTGCCGGAGGGCCCGGTGCCCGCGCCCCTGCTCTCCCCCGGGACACCTGCTCCAGACCGCCCCTCCCGGGGGGCCCGGTGCCCGCGCCCCTGCTCTTCCCGGGACCCCTGCTCCAGACCGCTCCGGGGGCCCCGTGCCCGCGCCCCCTGCTCTCCCCTGGGACACCTGCTCCAGACCGCTCCTGGGGGCTGGGTGCCCGCGCTCTGCCCTCTTGACACTTGCTCTAGGACTGCCTCTGGGGGCTGTGTTCCTCACCTCTGGGACACCTGCTCCAGACCGCCCCGGACCGCCCCTGCCGGAGGGCCCGGTGCCCGCGCCCCTGCTCTCCCCCGGGACACCTGCTCCAGACCGCCCCTCCCGGGGGGCCCGGTGCCCGCGCCCCTGCTCTTCCCTGGGGTGCCCACACTGTGCTGTGCTCTATATAACGGCACTTGGAGGCCACAGGGCAGAGGTCACATCAGTTTGGAAGAAAAGGTGGTATTTTCTGACTTCACCCAGAAGTCACCTGCCCACCGTGAGAACGTCTTTTTGCAACCCCACAGCCTGGAGGGGATGGCATCTTGTAGCTCATGGGAGGGAGGGCTCCCAAGCGCTAGCTGCTGTCCTGGGCATGAAAAACACAAACAAAAAGCAAGAGGAACGACAGCCCAGAAGGAGAGAGCTGGGGGGCTGCGCCTGGCCTGCGCCGGCAGGTGGGAAGCCACGTCCAGAGTACACCTGCTCAGGCTGCCGTGCTGGGAGCCGCGGCCCCTCGCCCCGGGTGAGCTGCAGCCGCGCCCTGCGGGCGGTCCCGTATCAGACAGCCGCTCTCGAGGCTGTGCTGACATGCGTGCAGAACACCACTGGTCGGGAGTATTTTTCTCTCTGTGCCTGATAAGCTCCTTTTCTTCCTTTTTCATAGAAGGGGTAAAACACAGAAATTATGAGATTGCTGACTTCAAAGGTTTCCTCATGGAAAATGCCTGTAATTTTATTTTCTCTATTTTTTGAAGCACTTTCTCTCAAAAGCTCTTGATTGTAAATTATATGGTGTGACAGAATACAAACGAAAGAAAGCGCCTTGGAGCGAGAAGCCAGATCTCAACAACTGTGTTATTTCTAAACCCAACTGTGGGGGAGACCAAGACAGCCAAAAACTATCCCATCAATGACAGTTAATTATAACAGCGTTTTCAAGACTTTCAGAGATGCGAGGCTGCCGGGAGTGGGGACCGGACAGGTGGCGGGGGGCCGGCAGACGACGGTACGAAGCTGAAGCGAGCTCTTCTCGAATACATTCTTCTCTAAAGTTCCCAAGAGACTGACTTTTAATAACCAACTAAGAAACTAGAATTAAAAGAAAACAACTACTCTTAAGCACCTAAGATTTCTGGCGTTTCTTTTGTAATTGAGAGAGAAAGGGGTGGAAAAACCACCGTGGTTTTCATATGAACACGAACATGCCCATTTGGTTGGTAAGAGCCTGCTCTTCCCAAGTATCTCCTGTCCTGTTTTCTTTGCTACCAGGCACGGCCGGGGGGTGTCCTGAGGCCCGGGACGAGGGACACACTCCTTCTGTGAGGAACCGACTGCAAACTGATCAGGCATTTTTAGCAAACAGGATATGTGAACCCAAACACCCAATTCCTCCGATCGTGATGCCCCACGACAGCTCTGAAGCCCTGCTTCGGGTCTGTCCGCGGAGGACCCCCTGGGATCACGGGCCGGCACGCTCTTTCTTCTCGTCAGACACACCAGAACCCGGCTTTGTCACCAGTGGGATCAAGGCCACCTTCTCGAGACAGACATCTTGTCATCGCCAAGATGTTCAGAAGTGTGAGCTCAAGTTCTGGGGAGGTTTTCAGATCAGCAGCACTGACAAAGACGGTCACTGCTCTGAAGGGGGACAAATGCCCCCCCGGTTCTGCGTGTCAGCCGCGCTGCCCTGTGACTACACGGGGGAGGGCCCTGGACACGGCTCCAGCAGGAACACTCTAGTAATCTTACTACAGCCATGTGCGTCCTTAAGTAACACTCGAGTGGCCAAAACCAAAGCCAAAAAGGTCGATGTTTGGGTAAGTGGGAAATTATTACTCACTTAAGTTCAGAAATTAAGAAATAGGTTAAATGTTCTGGAGCTTCTGTTTTCTACATAGTGAAACACGGAATGATACCTATTCTGACACACACTGATAAAACCACCAAAACTTCACTTAGTTCCTAGATGAAGAGACAAAATTAAGAAAAATTTCATAGTAAATCCCTGTATAAAAAAAACAAAAAACAAAAACCACAACAAAAAAACACAATAGGAGCCTAAACTAGAATGTGAACCATGGCTTGCTCGAGCGTTACGAATGTGCGGTTTTTTTAAGGAAAAGCAGACACGTCTCTGAGTTCTGGATCAGCCACCTCACTGGTGTCCATTTAGGTGACAGGAGCAGCCCAGTTAAAACTAAATCTGCCTTCAAAGCCCATCTTTCTCAACTGCTGATTTACTTGACTATAAAATTCATTTTATTTATTTATTTAAATTTTTAAAGGTTTATTCATTTTTCGGAGACAGAGACAGAGCATGAGTGGGAGAGAGGCAGAGAGAGGGAGAGAGGGAGAGAGGGAGGGGGAGAGGGGGAGAAAGAGAGAGAGAGAGAGAGAGAGGGAGACAGAATCTGAAGCAGCTCCAGGCTCCGAGCTGTCAGCACAGAGCCTGACGTGGGGCTCGAACTTACAAACTGCGAGATCATGACCTGAGCCGAAGTCAGAGGATTCACTGACTTAGCCACCCAGGTGCTCTTATAAAATCGATTTTAAAAAGGAATTTCTCCCACACTGACTACATCCCCCTTTACAACCTGCACTTCAACTGTGTCTTTAAACAGTTCTGGAGAAAGGGGCCCATCTGGCTGAAGAAAGTGACACACAGGGACAGCCCAGCAGTGGATAAAAACGGGAGTTCCGATTAGGTGGAGTTGGAGGCAAGATTCCCCGACTGCGTCCACACCGCTGAAGCGTCCCGGGGTCGGGCACCGGGCTGCAGGGGCAGCACACCAGCTCGGGCAGGGCAAGCTCAGGAGGCCCCAGGACATGGCAGAAGTGGTGTCTGCCAGCAAAGCACCCCCCCACACCCGGGAAGGGAGTGACGGGCGTCGTTTCTGCTCCCGGCACAGTGACAGTAAGCCATGGTTCCCTGAGACAGCTGTCCTCCTGACCTTCCTTGTGTAAAACCCTCCTCCGGACCCCAGGCGCCATCCGCAAGGGGACCGGGCTTTTCCCGTGCGCCCCGCTGCTCTCCCTCCCGATTCTCACGCGGCCCCTCCTCCCCGGCGCCCGGCTGGTCCTCCCCACGCGGCCCCTCCACCCCGGCGCCCGGCTGGTCCTCCACGCCCCTCCTCCCCGGCGCCTGGCCGGTCCTCCCCACGCGCCGCTCCTGGTCTCCCCGGCGCCCGGCCGGTCCCACGCGGCCCTCCACCCCCGGGCGCCCGGCCGGTCTGCCTCCCCTGGTGGGCCCCACGCGCCTCCTCCCCGGCGCCCGGCTGGTCCTGCCCACGCGGCCCTCTCCTCCTCGGCGCTCCTCGCTGGTCCTCCCCACGCGGCCCTCCACTCCACCCCGGCGCCCGGCTGGTCCTGCCCACGCGCCCCTCCTCCCGGCGCCCGGCCGGTTCCTCCCCACGCGGCCTCCACTCCTGGGCGCCTGCCGCGTCCTCCCCGCGCCCGCCGGCCCTCCCCCACGCGGCCCCTCCCCCGCGCCCGGCCGGTGGTCCCACGCGCCCACGCGGCCTCCTCCGGCGCCCGGCCGGTCCTGCCCACGCCCTGCCCACGCCTCCCCCGGTCGGTTGGTCCCACGCGGCCTCCACTCCACTGGTCCCGGCGCCCGGCCGGCCGGGCCTGCCCCACGCGGCTCCCCACGCGGCCCTCCTCCCGGCGCCCGGCCGGTCCTCCCTACGCGGCCCTCCACCTCGGCGCCCGGCCGGTCCTGCCCACGCGCCCTCCTCCCCGGCGCCCGGCCGGTCCTGCCTCCACGCGGCCCCTCCTCCCCCGCGCCCGGGCCGGGTCCTCCCACGCGGCCCCTCCTCCCCGGCGCCCGGCCGGGTCCTGCCCACGCGGCCCCTCCCTCCCCGGCGCCCGGCCGGGTCAGCCCCCACGCCGTCCGGTGCCCACGCTGCTCCTCCTCGCCCTCCGGGTCCTGCCACGCCTCCTCCTCTCGCGCCTGCCGGCCCTGCCCACGCGCCCGGCCGGGCCCTCCTACTAAGCCTTCCTTACGGGCGGCCCCCACGCGTCCTCCCTCCCCGCGCCCGCCCCTGGCGGCCCTCCCCGGGCGCCCGGCCGGTGCCCACGCGCTCCTCTCCCCGGGCACGCGGCTCCTCCTCTCGGGCGCCTGCCGGGTCCTCCCACGCGGCCCCTCCTGAGATCCCGGCGCCCGGCCGGTCCACTGCCTCGGCCGTCCTGCGCACGCGGCCCCTCTCCGCCTGCCGGGTCCTGCCGCGGTCCACCCCCGGGCGCCCGCCGGTCCTGCCCACGCGGCCCCCTCCTCCCCGCCCGGCCGGTCCTGCCCAACGCGCCTCCGCGCCCGGCCGGTCCCCACGCGGCCTCTCCACCCCCGGGCCCGGGCCGGCCGCCCCACGCGGCTCTCCACCCCGGGCGCTCGCCGGTCCTGCCGACGCGCCTCTCGGGCCCCGGCCAATCCTCCCACGGCGCCCGGCCGGTCCTGCGCCCCACCCCGGCGCCCGCCTTACTGCCCCTCCTCCCCGGCGCCGGCCGTCCTGCCGACCTCCTCGGCCGGCCTCCTCCCAGCGCCCGGCCGGTCCTGGGCCCCTCACCTTCCCCGCGCCTGCCGGTCCTCCCTACGCGGCTCCTCTCCTCGGGCGCCCGGCCGGTCCTCCCTACGCGTCCTCCTCCCTGCGCCCGGCCGCCGGGCCCTGCCTTAATGCGGCCCCTCCTCCCCGGCGCCCGGCCGGTCCTCCCTACGCGTCCCTCCACCCGGGCGCCCGGCCGTCTCGCCGACGCGCCTTCCTCGGGCGCCGCCGGTTCTGCCCACGCGGCCCCGGCCTCCGGCGCGCCCGGCCGAGCCCTGCGGCCCCTCCTCCCCGGCGCTCGGCCGGTCCTGCCACGCGCCTCCTCCCTGCGCCCGGCCGGTCCTGCCCACGGCGCCCGGCCGGTCGTCCCTACGCGGCCCCTCCACCCCTGCGCCCGGCCGGTCCTGCCCACGCGGCTCCCTCCTCTCGCGCCTGCCGGGTCCTGCCCACCCCTCCTCCCCGGCGCCCGGCTCTCCTTCCTCGGCGCCCGGCTCGCCCCCACGCGGTCCCCCTCGGGCGCCGCTGGTCTCTTACGCGCCTCCTCCGCGCCCCGGCCGGTCTCCTCCACGCGTTCTCCTCCCTCGGCGCCCGGCTGGTCCTCCCCACGCGGGCCCCTCCTCCCACGGCGCCCGGCCGGTCCTCCTCCCCGGGCGCGCCTGCCGATCCTGCCCACGCGTTCCTTCCCGGCCCTTCAGCGCCCGGCCGGTCTGCCCACGCGCGTTTTCCCTCCTCCCCGGCGCCCGGCCGGTCCCCAATCGCGCCCAGCCTCCTCCCACGGGCGGGCGCTTCCTCCCCGCGGCCCTCCTCCCCGGCTTCCTGCCCACGCGGCCCCTCCTCCCGCGCCGGCCGTCCTGCCCACGCGGCCCCTCCTCCCTGCGCCCGGCCGGTCCTGCCCACGGCTCCCCTCCCGGCGCCCGGCCGGTCCTGCCGATGCGGCCCTCCTCCCGGCGCCCGGCCGGTCCTCCCCCCGGGCGCCCCGTCCTCCCCGGCGCCCGGGCGATCGCCCACGCGGCCCCTCCTCCCCGGCGCCCGGCCGGGCCTGCCCGCGGCCCCTCCACCTTCGGGCGCCCGGCCGGTCCTGCCTCACGCGGCCCCTCCTCCCGGGCGCCCGGCCGGTCCTGCCCACGCTGCCCCTCCTCCCCGGCGCCCGCCGGTCCTGCCCACGCTGCCCCGGCGCCCGCCGCCCCTGGGCCCACGCGGCTCCTCCTCCTGGGCGCCTGCCGTCCTCCCTGACGCGGCCCCTCCTCCCCGGCGCCCGCCGGTCCGCCCACGTGCCTTCTTCTCTTCATGCCTGCTGGAAACCTGCACGGTCCTCCTCCCGCGCCCGGCGGCCTCACCCTGCCCTGCGCCCCCTCCTTCCCTTCTGGCGCCCGGCCGGGCCTGCCCACGCTGCCTTCCTCCGGCGCGCCCGGCCGGTCCTGCCTACGCGGCCCCTCCTCGGCCGCGCCCACGGCCCTCCTCCCCGCGCCCGGTCGGTCCCTCTCCTCCGGCGCGCCTCCTCGCCCGGTCCTGCGCCCGGCGCCCGGCCTGCCTGCCCACGCGCCCCTCTCCACCCCTCGGCGCCCGGCCGGTCCCCCACGCGGCCCCTCCTCCCCGGCGCCCGGCCGGTCCTGCCCACGCGCGGCCTGGCCGGCCTGCCCACGCGGCCCCTCCCCCGCGCCCTCCCGGCCGGTCCTGCCGACCACGGCCCCTCCACTCCCCGGCGCCCGGCCTCCCTCCCGGCGCCCGGGCCGGTCCTGCCCACGCGCCCTCCTCCTGCGCCCGGCCGGTCCTGCCGACGCGGCCCTCCTCCCTGGCGCTCGGCCGGTCCTGCCCACGCGGCCCCTCCTCCCCGGCGCCCGGCCGGTCCTGCCCACGCGTCCTCCTCCCCGCCCTCCTCCCCGGGCGCCTCCGGTCGGCGCCCGGCCGGCCGGCCCTGCCACGCGGCCTCCTCCGGGCGCCCGGCCGGTCCGTCCTCCCCGCGCGCCTCCTCCTCCCCGGGCGCCCGGCCCACGCCCCCACGCGGCGCCCGGCTCCTCCCCGGCGCCCGGCTGGTCCGACGCCCCCTCCCCAGAGTGAAGAAAGAGTGTCTTCACGGTCTTCCCCTCTGTCCCCAGCACTGCGGACCCACGGTTGCAGTGTGAAGTGCAGGTAAGGACCTTTACGGACCCTGATGGCGAGCGTGTGTGACGAACCCTTTCACCCCGCAGCATGTGAAAGCCGCAGAAGCCCGCACATCCACAGCGTAGATTCACAGGAGTTTACAGCTACCTCTTGCCAAGCACCACTTTGGGTGCTCCTCCCCCAGAAGAAAAGTTCCTGAGAGTTCCACTTTCGAAATGTCTGTGATTTTCCTACAAAATTCTAAACACTCTCCTCAAAGGGAAACACAGGATTGAATGTTCTGTGTCTTAAATTCCCCATCAAACAGCAGTGAAGAATGAGTACGTGTATGCGTGTGTCACGGGCCACACGTAACCTCAGGACCCTTCGATCTGCAGGAAAACCACCTTCTCCCGGGCGAGGGACCGAGCAGAGGCCCCACGGAGGCCGAGCGGTGCCTGCGACCCTCACTGCGACCCTCACGTGCGGGCAGTGCGCTGGCACCTGGGAAGGAAGGATGGGCCGGGCTCTTACCTCCCAGTGGCTGAAGACCAGCTGCGGGCTGGCCAGCCCGCTCGTCCGCTTGCGGATCTCGTCGGCAAAGCCGAAGCTCTCGGCGACAGGCAGCACAGCCTTGATGATGAACATGTCCGTCCCCTCTTTCATCTCTTCTTGAAGCACTCGACCTTCCCTCTTGGACAGGACTGCATAGACCCGACCTGCAAAACCAGCACAGCTCTTACGGCCACTGGGTGGGGACACGCCTTGAGCCGCGTGAAGACGGGATGGTCACGCACCCGGGAACAGTCCCCTGGTGAGGACCGGCGCGCCCGACAACCCTGGTTTACAGAAGCAGGAAAACCATTTTCTTTTGTATTTAAAAGTAACGCAATAAAAAATTAGACACAAAAGGTGCGATCCCCCCAAACCACACTGCCCGCAGAGCAAGGCTCCCGCCACAGCCTGAGAAGCAGGAGGCTTCTAAAAGGGTCTTCGATGCCATGGCCCCCGTGAGCAGTCAGGTCCTGGGGGCGAAGTCCAAGGAGATGAGTGTGCCTGGGCTTTGTCAGCACTGAAATATTTTAATAATTATGAGACATCACTGATTTGATCAGGATGATGTGAGGCTACGTGGGCCTAGTAAGCAAGGGACCGAGGGACCGACACAGTGACATTTTTATGCTAGAAATGAAAACCACACACACAGATGTTTGGTCACGTTTTTAAAAAACTGCTAACACGTCAGTGGCGTAAGTACTTGATTCCTCTGAAAACTGTCTGGTGTCTGCTCCACCGTCCGTCAGTCACCTGCCCCGCACGCAACAAACAGCCCCCATGCGCCCACTGCGCGAAGGCACCATGGGGAAAAGAATGGTGACTAAAAGGCTAATTGATGCAAAGTTTTGATCAGGGCTGGACCTGGACTACATGATACACAAATATCGGGGCCCAAATTCAAGGCCCTGTGTAACCCGGCAGCAACCCCCTACTTCAAGCTCTGGGGACCACAGACCCTACAGCTGCAGACCGTCTGCGAGGACCACAGACCCCTGGCACACGCTCTGCGCACGCTCCTCTAATCTAGGGTGCTCCTCGTCCGATTTCACGGTCACGTCCTCTCCATCAGAAGAGCCTCCCGTTGGGCGCCTGGGTGGCTTAGTCGGTTGAGCGTCCGACTTTCGCTTAGGTCATGATCTCGCAGTTCGTGGGTTCGAGCTCCGCGTCGGGCTCTGTGCAGACAGCCAACTCAAAGCCTGGAGCCTGTTTTAGTCTGTGACTCCCTCTCTCTCTGACCCTCCCCTGCTCACGCTGTCTATCCCTCTCTCCTAGAAATAAATAAAACATTAAAAAAAAAATTAAAAAAAAAAAAGAGCCTCCCGTGGCCTAAGATCAAAACGGTCTCTTTGCCACGTGGGTTTCGCCAAACCTCGTCTGCTCTCATGGGTCTACATACTCCCATCTGTGTATTTTCTTCTCTAACAGCAGCCAGACTGGTCTGAGGACTCTACAACCCTTAGAGCTGGGAGTCTGGCGACTAAAGGTATGTTTTGTTGTGTTTCCCCCCGGAATTTAGGAAAGGGAGCCGCTGTTCACAGCGACGTTTTCTCTTACAGTAAACAAATAGGAAACAGTGAGGACTTCCAATCTGGGGATGATGGGAAGTACATTATAGCATAACAAGTTGATGGGATTTATGCAGAGGTTAAAATGAAAATTGTGAATACTAAATAGCCAAACGGAAGCATGCTTATAAGATAATAAGTGTAAACAGCAAAACATTCAGGTGTTTCCATCATAAGGCTACAGCTATGCGGAACGTGCTCTTACGGACAAAGACTGTAAAAGAGAGTAGAAAATGACAGGCTGGTCTCCAAGGAGGAAGAGCCTTCTTTTAGGCTGTGGTTTCTGTTACTGGCGGAGGCCCTTGTGGTATAACTTCAATTGAAACACACAGAGAAACTGGTGGGCACTTCCTATAAACCCGGTCACACTAACCTCTCTTCCTTTCGTTACAGAGCGACCAGGCTGCTAACTTGGGCACGTGCGGTCGCCAGGATGCAGGTGGGCTCTGACCAGGCGCGAACCGCAGGGCGCTGTGGACAGGGCGGGGAGCGTGGCTGGCTGCTCTTGGGCAGGCAGATCCAGCCACGAGTTTACGGGACACGCATGTCAGCAAGTTGCGCCCACCAGGCAGGATGCCCTAGGGCACGCGTCCCAGCTCTGTGTCCTCACGACGGCCCCCAGCAACCTATGGGCTCAGAAGGCAAAGTGAGCAGATCCAAAGCTGAGGGGAGGCTGGAGGCTAATGAAGACGCTGTCAGCACCAGGATAACCAGGTAAGGGCCCCGGCGTAACAAGACTCGAGTCAGCGTGGGTCAGCACAAGGCTTCACAGGGGCTCCAATCGACTGTCCAGCGCTGGAGCGGCCCTGTGGACAGAGGTGCCTGTAAATCCGGCGCGGCGGGGTCCCTCTAAGCTCAGTGGCAGTCTGCAGCGCCGCGGCACAAAGGCGGCCAGTGTCACTCGCTGCTGCTCAGCTCAGAACCGTTCCACCCATCGAAGCCCCCTTCAGAGAACGATCACTTTCAAAAAGGCTACCTTGTTTTGAGCTCTGCTAAAATCCCGATTTCTCCTAAGACTTTGCCGGGAGGCCACATTCTTCACTGAACGCAGCCGTGTCATTTCACATGGTGGGGCTCTGTCGCCCAAGTCCCCTCTGTGGGCAGGGGCCATGCTTCGACCCGGTGTCGGCACATATGCGCGTCACTACGTTTTGTTGAAGTGAGTTAGGAAAGACTGATGAAACGGAAAGAACCCCAAGTCTTGAACAGAAGAGGTTTTAAGAGCAAAACACTGACACTTAACGATGAATGTCGCTGACACCTCAGTGAGTGTAAGCTCTCACGTGAGCACGAATCCCACGGTGCAAACAAGAGGCAGAGACTCCAGCAACACGTGACGTCACTGCCGGATGAAAACGAGGAGCCAAGAATGGAAGAAGCTAGAAGGTCTGAAGAAGAAATATGAACATGACAAAACCACGAAGAACTCTTAACGCCCACTGAAGTGAAGGGCACGTCCACGGGTGAAAAGTGAGAACAGAACCAGACCGTGGAGAAAGTAGAGTCTGTAGGTGAAGAGGGCCGTTCTCTTGGGGCCACTTCCCCTGATGAAGGGACGTGGAAAGGACTGTCCTTCCACAGAATGCCCCACTCTGACCACCTACAGACGGAGGTCTTGCTTTAACATCTTGTGTAGAAAGAACTCAGTTTTTAAGAAAGACTAAGGACACTCGCTTTGCCAAGTAAGAAAGACCTGAATTTGTCTTCCAACACGTGCCAATTCTTGGAGAATTAAAGCATCCGTTAGCAAAGTCGGGCAGATGAAGGGCACGTGGGCAGGAAGCAGAGGCCTTAGGGTCACCGAGATCTCCTCGTTCCTTGTTCCGGATGAAGGTGGTGATTTAGAAAGAAAAAGAAAAGTACAGAAAGCAAGCTGGAGGCAATACTGACCTTGGGTGCAAGAAGGTGCCTACCGTTACCAAAGGACCCCTTGAAGCAACCAGAAATCGGGCTTACGAGGAGACCCTCAACTCTGAGCAGCAGGGCCTCCAACTAATCCTGGAGGAAACGACTCCAGACCAAATCGAAACACGGTGTCTGTGAGGTGGCGGCCGGCTGGTCTGGAGGGCCCGGGGCCACGCGGTCCACACGCGGCGCCACCCTGCACTGTGGGCGGCGACCTGACAAACACTAACTCTGCTCCTGAGGGCAAAGCGGGGGAAGCGCCCCTGCGGGTGAGCAAGGTGTGTGCCTCCACAGAGTGCGGGGACGCAGTCCGGCGGCCAGGCCAGCAGGTGAGAGGCCCCGGGGCTGCCTGGTCACGTGCAGGGTCCTGGCGATTTCCTAATGGAAACGGCAGAGCGGGCACAGGGCATGGACTCGACAGGGACGACTCAACAGCCTGCCTGCAGTTTCAGTTGGATAAATGCCCACAGCCGACCATGGCTTCCTGTGTTGTGTGCGAAAATCTGTCTGCTCAGAGAGCAAAGGACAGATGCCACTCCAAACAGACAACGTAGGAGAGATGGCAATTTGGGGAGGAACTGTGTGTTCCCATCATTACCCCAGGAGTCCGGGAGAGGGAAGGACAGGCATAGATGCGCGCAGACCCTCGACTTCGGGGTGGATCGCTGCACACACAGAGAGGAGAAACAAGTCCTAAGATGAATTCCTTGCAGGAGTAATAAGAGTGAGAAATACCACGAATGATCCCAACGACCCTCCTCTCCCCAAAACACGTCGAGGCAAGTGCTCAAGTGGAGGTGGCACGTGTCAGGGCCAGGACACCGGAGCACCCAGGCCGCCTGCACGGGCCCCAGGTTCCAGCCCCACCTCTGCCTTCGTAAGTTAAGACGGTTCTTGGCGAGAATGAAGAGTGACCGACAGAACGGTGTCGACTGGTGCCCCTGCGCTCGTCTGCGGTTCCACGAGCTGCTCGTCCGCTGCGCCCACACGAGGCTGTGACACAAGGCCTGCGACACGCCCCCTGCAGACCCCGGGCTCGCACGGCACACAGGCCCCAGGCAGTCAGTCCTGCAGGGCCACACCCGTCACTGTTCCACCCCGCTGCTTCCAGAACGCTGCTGCTCGGCCGTCTCGTAGGAACCTACCATGCACGCACGCCTCTATTTCTTTTGGGAAAAGATACCCTAGCAATTTAGATACCTGTTTTTAGGAATTGATCAGCAAAAGAACCTTACTAAAAAGAATGTCAAATAAGCGCACACTGACTCAAAGGACCTCAGAGGGGACCCACGAGCTCCCCAGCACCGGCCCGGCCCACGGGAGGGCTGCCGCACGCCAGGCTCTGCTCAAAACCCCGGCCTTGTGTCCTCGGGTTAACCTTCACAGCCTCTGGTCAGCTCTTTTCTTCCTTTTTCCAGGTGAGCAAAGTAAGTCTCCGTGAAGTAATATCCATCAAAAGTGAAAGCAGCTACTAAGTGCCAGGGCTGTGTGTCCCCAGGGATCCCGGAGGTGACAAATCGGGAGTAGGATCTGACGTAATGGGCAGAGGTGAATCAGGCCCCCGATGCTTGTCTTCTCCCGAGGGGACCCAGCACTTAGAGACGGCCCGTTGCCTTAGGTGTGGAAGAATGTCACCTCACTCTCTTGACGGTTTCCAGGAAGACTCTGCCTCCCTGGACCGGCAGGGCTACTCACTCGGGAGAACTGTTGCACGTCACACCTCACGCCTGGGACCTGGGCCACAAACGGGAAGACCTTTGGTAATCACGTTCGCTCCCCCATCACCATTTCACTGTCTAAGGAGCCTGGCTTTGAGAGACCTGAGTGCTTTAGTGAACTACATGATGATGTAGCTTCTGCAAAACAAAAATTAAGTGCGTTTGAGTTTTCTGACCTCAGAGACCTCCCTGTCCTTACCCTCCTTCCTTACCAAGAACGTCGCCGGTGGCCATGATGTCACAGGTGTACATGGCGGCCATCAGGCGCTGCGGCTTCACCTGCAGAGCATAGCGACAAGCCTCTTTCATGGTGGCAATGAGCTGTCCAGAGAAGGGTCCGTAGCAGTCCATGAGTGAAGACTCCCCCTTCTGAGACGCCTTCTTCTCTGAGGGCTCAGAGCCGCCATCTTGTGGCCCTCCGTTTTCACCGCCGCCAAGACAGGCTTCTGCTTCCCCCTGTCCTTCCGGTGCCACATCCCTTTGCTCTTGATTGTGTTTATCACTTGCCCCTTGTTCCTCAAATTTACTCAGGTCCCATTTCTCCAGAACGAAACAGACGCCCATGAGAGGCTCCTCACACATGGGGCCAGAGAGGGTGGCAAGCTGGAAACCACTCACGATGCTGTTGCCCAAATCTCGGTATCTACTGGCCTCTTTGGAAGC
This sequence comes from Proteles cristata cristata, assembly GCA_017311185.1. NCBI lineage: Eukaryota > Metazoa > Chordata > Mammalia > Carnivora > Hyaenidae > Proteles > Proteles cristata. Next base: position 18,957 of record JAESUZ010005095.1, read on the forward strand.
TTTGACGGCTAGGCCTGTCCATACGGAGTTCTGAAAGTCTTCGCTTTTATTTACTAATATGTTGGGTCCACATTTTCTTGGGCCAAATGACCAGATTTGGTCAACAACATTCCTCCATTTTCTCCCTGTTAGATGTTGCTCTAGTTTTCCTTTTAATTCGCAAATTTTCTCTTGGGTCTTCTGATGGATCATCTGAGCGTTTCTGCCGTCATTCAAAGAGGATGTCAACTGCTCCATAGAACGAATCAAATCACTATTTTCTTCCAGAATCCGTGTGACTTCTTCTGGAAGGGGCATGGCTCGAACACTGAGCACAGCAAGCTTATTGGGGGTTGTTATGGTGATGAGCCCGTCAGAGTCAACTTGGATTCCTTCCGGGATTTTGCTCTGATCTTCTTTTGTTTGGTGGATAACTGCAACTTTTTGTTGTCTGCCTATTTCTTCATTGACCATGTCGACCTTTGGGGGTTTGGTAATTGTTTCCCTGAACGGAATAATTGGTTCAGATACGCTGATTTGAATCTTCGCAAACCTACAAATTCAAGAGAAACAACAAGGTTACAATAAAAATGGCATCAAAATTACCATTAGAAATAAGGCATAATGAAGATTCTGCAGCAGCACAGAAACATAAAAATTATTTTACTAGGAAAGATCAGTACTTTGCATTCTATCAAAATTCAAACACCGCTTTCACTTCAGATTGGAAGGACCACCTCTAATGGGAACAGACCTTCAGGGAGTTCTGTGCATACATTAGAATTTCACTGCTTTGTTCACTCTCAAAATAAATAAACCATCTATTTAGATAAAATTATTTTGAATAAAAAATATTTCTGTAAGATTTGACATATGAATTCTTTAAAAGACAATTTGCCAATTTAAAAAACCTGGAGATGATCGATGATTATAACTCTAAACAAGGAATCACAGAACTTGAGGACACCGAGTCAAATCCTGACAATGGATCTGGCTTTGATAAAAAGGCTCACAGCAAGGCTAGCATGAGCCAGGAGTTTGCCTAGAGCAATACTTTCAACAAGAACTTTTTTTTTAATAGTTCATTGTCAAGTTGGTTTCCATAGAACACCCAGTGCGCATCCCAACAAGTGCCCTCCTCCATGCCCATCCCCCCTTCCCCTCCCCCCACCCCCTCAGCCCTCAGTTTGTTCTCAGCATTCAAGAGTCTCTCACGATTCGCCTCCCTCCCTCTCCCCCTCTATTTTTGCCCTTCTCCTCCCGCTTTGTCCTCCGTTAACTTCCTCCTAATCCACCTTTATGTGCAAACATATGGTGTCTGTCCTTCTCTGCCTGACTTATTTCGCTCAGCATAACACCCTCAAGGTCCATCCATGTTGCTACACAGGCCAGATTTCATTCTTTCTCACTGCCATGTAGTATTCCATTGTATAAATATACCACATCCTCTTGACCCATTCATCCGTTGATGGACACTTAGGCTCTTTCCATGTTTTGGCTATTGTTGAGAGTGCTGCTATGAACATTGGGGTACATGTGCCCCTATGCATCAGCACTCCTGTGTCCCTTGGGGATTCCTGGCAGTGCTATTGCTGGGTCCTAGGGGAGTTCTGTTGTTAAATTTTTGAGGAACCTCCACACTGTTTTCCAGAGGGGTTGCACCAGCTTACATTCCCACCAGCAGTGTAGGAGGGTGCCCATTTTTCCACAGCCTTGCCAGCATCTAGAGTCTCCTGATTTGTTCATTTTAGGCACTCTGAACAGTGTGAGGTGGTATCTCAGTGTGGTTTTGATTTGTATTTCCCTGATGATGAGGGACGCTGAGCATTGTTTCATGTGTCTGTTGACCATCTTGGATGTCCTCTTTGGAGAAGTGTCTGTTCATGTCTTCTGCCCATTTCTTCACTGGATTATATGTTTTTCGGGTGTGGGGTTTGATGAGTTCCTTATAGATTTTGGATACTAGCCCCTTATCTGATATGTCATTTGAAACTATCTTTTCCCATTCCGTCAGTTGCCTATTAGTTTTATGGATTGTTTCCTTTGCCGTGCAGAAGCTTTTTATCTTGATGAGGTCTCAGCAATTCATTTTTGCTCGATTCCCTTGCCTTTGGGGATGTGTCAAGTAAGAAACTGCTGCGGTTGAGGTCAAGGAGGTTGTTTCCTGCTTTCTCCTCTAGGGTTTTGATGGTTTCCTGTCTCACATTCAGGTCCTTTATCCATTTTGAGTTTATTTTTTCAACAAGAACTTTCTGCAGGATGGAAATGTTCCATATCTACATTACGGTTACTGGGCAGCCGAAACGTGGCTAGTACAACTGAGGAAATGAAGTTTTCATTTTATTTAATTAAATTTTTTATTTAAAAAAAATTTTTTTTTTTTTAATGCTTTATTTATTTCTAGGAGAGAGAGACAGCGTGAGCAGGGGAGGGTCAGAGAGAGAGGGAGTCACAGACTGAAACAGGCTCCAGGCTCTGTCTGAGCTGGCAGTCAGCACAGAGCCCGACGCGGGGCTCGAACCCACGAACCGCGAGATCACGACCTAAGCGAAAGTCGGACGCTTAACCGACTAAGCCACCCAGGCGCCCCATTTTATTTAATTAAATTTAAGTAGCTACACGTAGCTAAGGAGCATTTGATACGTGGCTGGTGTGGCTGAGGAACCAAAGTTTTAATTTCACTTCCCTTTAATTTTAAATGGCCACGTGTGGGCAGGGGCGACTGTATTGGCCTGCACAGTCTCACACCTCAGTCCAATACCAAGTTCAGAAAGGCCCTTTTCCACATGCTGTCAAGTTTAGTTTAATGCCACATTCTCCTCCAAATGAGTTATAAGTTCACAGTGGGTGGATTCTGGGAAATTGGCATGGATGGATTCTGAAGACAGTGAAACCACCGATCTTTCTTTATTTTGTGTCTCCTTCATTCCCAGGTGACACTAAGGGGCTGGCCTGTGCCGTTGGCAGTGTGGATGGATGTGTGTGTATTCACACAGGCACGTCACGTGAAATCTCAGGATCATGGAACAATGCTCTTCTCTGGGAAACATTACTCAGTAAGGGAACGAAATACTAAAAGTTTCTGAGAGGCCCACATTTAATTCTAGATTTGTATCTGGTTTCTGTAGAACATTCTGAGGATCTGGGGCAGGTATCTGGCTTATTTTATTTTATTCTTTTTGATTACATTTGAAAACTCAATAAATGGTTTTCTAAAAATGGTATGTTACCAAAATAGGGAAAATTGAATCTAACTGATTTTAGAATATGGAGCCTGAATAGACCAGAATGTGTGGAAGAAAATAACGATGTGAAAAATAAATATTTCCAAGAAAGGTTTTGGTTTTGCCAGTGAGCATGTTCACTTTCAAGGATTAGCTCATTTCAATGCTGCTTTGTTCAATGCCATTTCTGTTACAGAAAATACAGGACGGATGTCTTCCTGACATCATGTTAAAATATACTTTGTGAAATAAGTGATGAGGATTTAAAGTATACCTATCATGATGCACCGAGTAATATATGGAATAGTTGACTCACTATATTGTACACCTGAAACTAATATAACACCATGTGTTAACAACACTGGAATTAAAATAAAAAAAACTTAACAGAAAGAAGTACCACTTTGTTCAAGGTACTGTGCCCATTAGTAAAAATGATAGCTAAAGTCATCATCAACATGTATTTGCTGTTTACTATGTAAACCAGGACGTGACCTATACACTTTCATGTATTAAAGAAATGAAGTAAAATATATCTTCATCTTTGACCCTGACAAAGACAGCGTACACAAACCCGCAGTTCAATCTTCCCAAAGAATTCAGATATAAAATCTAAAATAACAAGAGGAAAAAATATATATATGTACTTTTTATTTCTACTAATCACTATTATGTATGATCCAATGTGCTGTTTTACACGTATTTTATCTTTAGTGGTTATATGAGTATCCTCATTGTCTAGAGAAGAAAACCAGATAAGAAAGATTAAGGGGCGTGTGGGTGGCTCAGTCGGTTAAGCGGCCTGCTTTAGCTCAGGTCATGATCTCATGGTTCATGAGTTCGAGCCCTGTGTGGGCTCTGTGCTGACAGCTCAGAGCCTGGAGCCTGCGTCAGAGTCTGTGTCTTCCTCTCTCTCTGCCCCACTCCCCCCACCCCCCCACCACTTGCACTCTGTCTCTGTCTCTCAAAAAATGAAAACATTAAAAAAATTTAAAAAAAAAGAAAGAAAGAAAGATTAAGTCACTCTACTGAAGTCACAGAGCTAGGCAGTGGGGAAGCTAGGACTCAAAGTTAGGTCTGACCTCAGAATCCATTCTCTTCCCAGTTAAGACTACAGTGAAAAATTAAACAGCACATTAAGGGAATATTTCACCACAACACAAAGTAGCTTTTATCATGGGGAATAAAAATTTATTTGTATTAGGAGATCTGCTAAAATAATATAGCATATTAAAAACGTCAAATAAAGTAATCAATCTACGTAACCATCTGTAAAAATGCTAAATTAGCATTCAATAAAATTTAATACCCATTCCTCATTTCAAAAAAATGAAAGCATTTAAAAATCTCAGACACAGGACAATATTTTTACAATTATCATTATTTAGAGAAAATATGGTCATATTCTTAGAACATTCAAGAAAATCAACTGCACAGCTATGAAACTCCGACGGTGAATACATCTTTTCCTCGCACCATACGGCAGAAAGGGCTGTGAGTCTTACCAGCCCCTCGGTTTCCGAGGGTCCCGGAAGCCCGTGCAGCAGTCCCCTCTGGCCCCGGAGGGCGGCGCGCACAGCCTGTCCCGCCCGTGGAGCACCGCGGGGCCAAAGGCTGTTCGAGTCCCGGCACTGCGGAGCCAGCCCTGCCCGCACGGGAACGCGGCGCCGACCCCCCCGACAACTTCCCGCCGCTGCCCTGAGTCTTCAGCGTCTCCGACCTCCTGAGATCTGGCCGCGGAGAGCCCTGACGGCTTCTCAGGCCTGGTCACACAGGCTGTCCCCTGCCACCTGCTCCTGCACGTGATGTCTTTCTGAAAACGTGTGTGAAAGTTGAAAAGGGAGCTCACGGATCAGAAGGCAGGTTCCATCCTACGAGAGCTAGAAACCTCCAGAATTTCATGTATACGCTTAACGTAGGTGTAACTGTAAGATGTTACGGTCCTGTGGAACAGGTGACAACTGCCTACTGACCTGTGAGCGGCCACAAAGTGAGCACCCACGGAAACCACCACTCGAGAGGCAGAGCCCTCAGGAGGCCCCGTCGTGCCCCCTCCCAGCCCCACGAGTACAGCCCCTATCCCGATTTTCACTCTAGTCCCTTCTTTAAAATTCTTAGCACCTAAACATGTAACCCCTGCACTCCATAGTCCAGCCTGGTGTGCTTTTTATACTGTCTACGTACATCAACAGGAGCAAGTCTTCTGCTTTCGCCCAGCGGGGTCCCTCGCTCAGCGTGACACTGTGACTTACCCACCCACGTTCGAAGAGCTAGCTTGTTCACTGAGGTTCTCTTACAACTTCACGGTAAGAATTTATTGTAACTCATCTGTCCCCTGGACGCTGCGGTTGTTTCCGGCTTGGGGTAGTAAAATGTCCGTTGTATCATGAACGTTCACGATGCGTATTTGCCAGGCTCAGACCAGAAGCCGTAAGCAGCAGCCAGCTCCTCCCTGTGAAGGTAAGACCGAAGTGCATTCCAAAGTCACAGCAACTCCCGGGGTCACTGGTCATGGAGGCGGATTCCTAGTGCCCACCTGGGGCACCATCCGATCCTGTCCTGCCAACTTCAACCCCTCCGGTGGGCGTGCAGGTGTATCCCACTTCGGCTTTCACTTCCTTTCGGTAACTGATAGTGAAGCTGAATATCTTTCCACATGTCCTCTGGTCTTTAGACTTCGGGGGCGTGAAGCAGCGGTTCAAGCCTCGTTCCGTGTGCAGGGGTTGCGGCCTCTCTCTCGCTCGTCGGAATTCCTTACACGCTGGCGCTTACGGGGCTTGTCCCTACCTCACGACTCGAAGACACTCGCCCACGTTACCTTCCAGTACTTTATGACTTTGCCTTTCACACTTCAACCCACAAGAGACCTGGAATGGGTTTCTGAGCGCAGGATGAGGCAGAGGTTTCCCCGACGGGGGTCTGAGCGGCCAGCACCGTCTGCGGAGAGGCGGTGCCCCCGCTGTCGCTCGCCGCCCTCACTTCCGCGCGCACCGCCCTGGTCCGCCCGTCCGCCCGTCTGTCCTCGTGTCATTCAGTGTAAGTGTAAACTGCTGTCAGGCATCCGGATAAGGATATTTTCTATAATGGTTTATACGGAGTAGTTTCAAATGTAAACTGATTTTTAAAAATATTTTAATGCCATGCTAAGAGTGTATTTCTAAGAAACTAATTCCTTTTATTTTAAACAAGCGTTTTCCTCCTGAGATTAAAAAGTACCCATAATGAAAACCAGAAGGTAAAAATGAAAACACTAGACAAAGAGACAAATAAGTAATCATTAATTAGAACTGATTTTAGGTTTATGGGAAAATATTATTTGAAATACAACTCTAAGCGCCAAAAAGCATTTTTTAAAAGAGGAGTTAATGGCCTGAGAAATGTAAAGTTATTTAACATGGGTTGTAATTGGCAGCAGATTATAAAAAAGAGAAAATAATTTAGTTCAAAGACCCTAAAAACTAACATGACATTTCAATGATGTTTTTTTTTTTAAAAACCCTCTTGAGAATTGTTATTATTTTAAAATATACCTTAAAATTTACCCAATTAAATTATTCTCTAACCAGTGGTATAATCTTTAGAAATGATGAGAAAGTGGTAACAAACACTGGAGCCACGGAAGATCTGCCTTCCAGTTTTCTACTAATTACGGCCACAATAACATTTACAGGAGGTCAAAGCCGCAACCAGCGTGGACTGAGGCTCGGAGCTGAGAAGGCGCCCCTTCCGGCAGGAGCTTCCACGACGTCCCCACGGATGGTGCGGCAAGTGCACCGGCTCGTGCCCATTCTATCAGCAGTGGTGGCAGGGGGCTGCGGGGGGGCGGGGGGGGCTGCGGGGGCTGTGGGGGGGCGGGAGCACTGTGGATCGGGCGGGAGCACTATGTGGGGGGGCGGGAGTGTAAGGTAACAGTACTAATACCAGCGCAGCTGTGCTGTTGGAAAGATTAAATGTATGTAATGCGGTGACTGTCGTGTAATATTTAATACATAAGTATGTTGATTACTTGCAATTATCATTATAATTATTACAGTGCCCCAAATCTACAAAATAAAAGGAAGAAAGGCCCATGACAAGGTAATTCATCGAAGCAGAAAAACAGCCAATAAAGCCAGTAGGAAATGTCTCAGAATTATTAGCTCGGAAAATGTAATTTTTTTTTTTTTTAGATTTGTTTTTTTTTTAATATTTTTTATTTATTTCTAGGAGAGAGAGAGAGACAGCGTGAGCAGGGGAGGGTCAGAGAGAGAGGGAGTCACAGACTGAAACAGGCTCCAGGCTCTGAGCTGGCAGTCAGCACAGAGCCCGACGCGGGGCTCGAACCCACGAACCGCGAGATCATGACCCAAGCGAAAGTCGGACGCTTAACCGACTAAGCCACCCAGGCGCCCCTTCGGAAAATGTACTTATTAACAATGAACACCTTTCAATTGTGTTCCAGATTGGGGACAATTGTAAAAATGGTAATGTATAGGGTGGAAAAATTTTGGGAGGTGAAGCACTTTTAAATACTTTTTGCTGGTTACTAAGTAAAGTATAACAGCCTTTCTTGAAGATAATACGGATCCCAAGCCTAAAAAGCGTACAAGCAATAGATGCCGCCCTGCGAGCCAGAAATAATACGTCCAGGAGTTTATCCTGAGCAAATCATCAGAGCCGCGCGCACACGGGTCTCTGCGTGCGGGGAATCCACACAGCGGGCCGGGTCGTGTGACCCCCGGCGACATGCTCACCCCCGCGTGAGCCCTTGCATCCCGCCGCAGCCCCCTAAGTGCTACGGTAAACACCCGTCAGCTGGGCCGTTCACAGACGTGCTCTGGGTGGGACGCGGACTCTATGCCGGGCAGGCGTCTGCCACGGCGACTCCACCCGCGAGGGGTCAAGTCCGTCCCCCCACGGCCGGTCCCCCCGTGGCCGAAGCTGTCATGGCCGCTCTGACGTGCTGCCTCTGTATACACTTAACGGAAAATACCTGCATGTGAAAATACTTTATGACTCAAGCTTACAAATGTAAAACTATTCAAGAGCAGAATAAATGCTGTCAGTTATTAAAATCAAGCCTAGGACCCAGTGGCGCTGTAGCCGCTCACGTCTGCATTGAGGACACTTCATTTTGTCCATGTTCAACTGGTTCAGGGCACAGCGACCCCCCCACTGATGTGGGCACCACAACCGCGCCACATCCGTCAGCATCTCACCTTTCCTTCAAGTCGTCCAGGCACCGCTGAAGGTGGACTTCTCCTGCTGTGACTAAAACGTGCTCCCCGGTTTCCTGAATTAGGACCTGGACACAGGGGTCAGCCTGGTTCAACAGCTTCATCCCTCTGACAAGCTGGGCCATCTCACCTGGGTGACAGAATGAGACACTGATTAAATACAGCTAAGGACAAATCAGATCACGAGATGCTGCCCGCGGCCACTGGAGGGAAAGGTTCTGGTTTTTCTTCCAAGTAATGCAGCGAGGTGACGGAAACGGTCTTCTGGGGGCCGACCGGTGTAGACCGCTGGCACAAGACACCTGTCAGCATCTGGACCCCCCAAGCTGAGCTACCCGAATTCTCGGCAAACACACACTCCCAGCACCTACGTGTGGCCCCAGCCACGTGTTATTCCAAACACACATATTACATACCCACACGTGAACAGAACACTTCCCCAGAGGAGAGTTACGATCACCAAATAAACAGCAACAACGAAACACCTCACGTGCTGTTCAAGTCAAGAAACGATTACTGAGATCCGCTCCACAGGACTGTGGGTTTCAGAACAGAGTTGCCCTCTGGGCCAGGGTGGGGACACAGGGGCCAGCGGCTGTGCCCAGCGAGCCCGGGTACCTTCCACACCCCCTTCATGCCCGCGCCTCTGGCCCAACCGCGCCTCTCTACCACCAGGGGAGCTGCGGGCCCGGACGCGATTCTGACCCTGGTCTTGGTCTCGCTGCCTTTCGGCTCCTTCCCGCGCAGGCAGCAGCAACCGTCACTGAAGGCAGAGCAAGTCACCTCACTGCTTCACTTCTCCACTAGAGGGAAGGGCTCAGCAGCCCCTGTGCCCGGTGTTCAACAGGCCAAAGCCCCAGGAACGTTCTGTCACCAGTGGTTGTTAGCACGTCTCTTCTGTATCCATGGACTTTTCTGTATCTACTTAGTTTTGAAACAAAGCTATTCTAGTGGTAACGCTGCATATTAGCTAAGGTCCTGCCAAAAAGCCCTTTACAGGCGTGAACTTGGTGACCGTGTGGCCGGGATGAACACTGTTCTGGTTTAGAGGGGAGGAAGCGGGCAGAGAGTCCCAGAGCTTGCGTCCAGGCCAGAGTCACTGGTGTGAGGCCTGCGGGAGGGCGTCAGCACCGCACACGCCAGGCAGCGACGAGCCACGCGTGGGTGCGTGGACTTGGCGGGAAGACGGAGCGGGACCCCACTGAGCGTGGGCTCCGACTGTTCCCTTCCGGCATGCTCTGGTCTCCTTTGCCGAATTAAGTGGGTTTGCAGACACATCTACTGTGAACTTACTTCACCTTTACAGAATTTGAAACATGTTTGAAGCCATTACTGCAAAAAGACCGCTGAGAACATGAGTAACAAAATGCAGAAAGGGAACAATTAGGAAAAAAAATAAAAAAGCGGTTTGCCAGCTCTCCATTAGCCCAATTACAAATTCCTTTAAAAAAAAAAAAAGCCCCCCCTAGTTAAACCCCTCTCTCCATGGTAAAGGTGACAGCTGTACCGCGAGCAAAGTTTTTCAAAACAAAGTTTGGAACATGGAGACATTTTGAAATCAGATGTTTGAAAATGTGTATTTACAAACATAGTCATTCTGTTGCCAGTAACGACATCTATTAAACCTCTCAACATGTGGAAGGTGGTTTTCCTAAAAACCAGCTTCCACATGCTCTCTTAAAAAAGTCAACATCTTTTAATTAGTACGAGAAAAAGGGAGATCGTGAAAACCATTCACTATCTGGTTTCAATGAAACCTCTGTCCATAAACCGCTAACTGGGATTTTAAACGGACGTGCGATCCAGGGACGGCGGCCACGACGCATCCGCCCCATCAGGACCCCATGGTGTGTCAGGTGACTGTCCCGGGGCAGGAGCCGTTAGAACCAAGTGCTGCCCGACGGATGCCGCGCGCACACGCTTGGACGGCCGCACCACTGGCTTCAGGGGAAAATCTTCACACAGGATGAAGCGCTACCGCGGCCGCCGCCTCCGTGATGGCCCGGCCGTCCTCCGTCCTGACACGCACAGCCCCGGGGCAGCGCCTCCCGGCGGTCGGTGGGGGAGGTGGACAACGGAGCGAGTGCCGTGCGACCCTGAGGCCGGGCCACACGAGCCCCTCAGCTCGCGCCTCAGTGTGGGACCGCCGGCTACGCTGCAGGGCGCTGCCTGCTAACCGCGAGGCCCTGGGCAAGCGTTAGCTTCTCGAAGCCTCAGTTTACTCGAGGGAAGATGAGGATGGAGAGCAGCACAGGGCTGTTGAGGGGATCAAATAAAACAATGAACATGAAATCCTTGGTGAGTGGCAAGGATCGATGGTGAGGAAAGCAATCCTGGCTTCGGGGCGTCCACACTTCTCTGTCCTGGGGTGCTGGCTTTTGAGGAGACCCTGGGGACACAGACGGGTGGCCACCATGGTACTGTGACCCCGGCTTCAGAAACGAGAGAAAAAAAGCAGAAGGCCGAGCTCTCGGAACCACTTGGCGCTGCGAGGAGGGCAAGGGGGTGCCGTAGGCGAGCGGGCCCGGGGCCACAGCCTGAGAGAAGGGGGCCTGGGCACGGGGTCTGCTCACGGGGGCCCACGGGGGCAGGGTCCCGGGGAAATCCTGCGACAGTCAGCAGACAGGGGACCCGCGGGGGGAGGGGACTCACAGTGGCTACCCCCCCCCAGGGCTCACGGGAATGCGCTCTACGAGAGGCATCCACAGACACCCTCCACGCACACGGAGGTGCAGGACAGAACGAGGTAACAACGTGACGCCGGGCGCGGGTGCTGCGGCCACAAGGCCAGGCACGTGCTTGTGAGAAAGGAGCCACGCTTCTTCTAAAACTATGAAGAAAACTGGTGCGTCTTCTAACCATGTTAGTTTTTCTTTAATTTTTAAAAAAATGTTTATTTATATTTGAGAGAGGGACAGTGCCAGTGGGGGAGGGGCAGAGAGTGAGGGAGGCACAGAATCCAAGGCAGCTCCGGGCTCTGGTCAGCACAGAGCCCACCGTGGGGCTCGGACTCACAAAGAGAAATCATGACCTGAGCTGCAGTGGGGGTTTAACCGCCTGAGCCCCCAGGCGCCCCCTGCTGGCTTGTCTCCCTCACGGCTGAGGAAGTCCTGGGGAGCACAGGCGGGAAAGTGGCCTCCAGTCAGCGCATGGCCTCGCGGAGGGACAGGAGGCAGAGAGCTGGCCGGCGCTGTGGGGCCGGGCCTCTGCTCGGCAGGGATGCCAGCCCAGGGCAGCGCGCGGCCGACAGACACACTTCAAAAATGATAAATTTCTATGAAAATGCTATGGTTTCGATCAGCAATTAGTTCTTTAATCTCAGGTTTAAAAATTCAGGTCTATGCTTCAGACTCTGTCTCCCTCTCTCTGTCACTCCCCCGCTCATGCACTGTCTCTCTCCGTCTCGAAAATAAACAAACAAAAATATTTAAAAAATAATAATAATAAAAATTTAGGTCTAAATGGAATACAGAAGAAGGGAGAAATACTCCAAACACCGAAGAAGAAACTGCAGTTGCCGGACTCAGGTGCCACAAGCTCAATAAAAGGGAACTTTCTGGTCAGGGCGGGCCTCTCAGGGCTGGGGCAGCAGACAACGGGCGAGCAGCTCAAGGGAAGAGCAAAGTGAAAGCGCGCAGGGCCGCGACCTGGAGCAGCCCGGAGGGGAAGCAGGGCCCCCAAGAACAGGTCAGTCCATGCAGCAATCCAGCACTGGCGGCCCAGAGTGGCGGCCCGGGGAGGAGGCCTGTCTCTGGGGCCCAACCAAGATGGCTGCTCACCAGGACGAAGCCCACAGGTCAGAGGGGTCATCCTCCAAGTGCCTGCTCAAGGCTCCCAGGGATCCTCGATGATAAGGGTACCTCTTAGAGCTTAAAAAATCAGAGTACCTGGTGGCTCAGTTCGTTAAGGCTTTGACTTCGGCTCAGGTCATGATCTCGCGGTTCAGGAGTTCAAGCCCCACGTCGGGCTCTGTGCTGGCAGCTCAGAGCCTGGAGCTGCTTCAGATTCTGTGTCTCCCTCTTTCTCTCTGCCCTCCTTCTATTGCTCGCACTCTGTCTCTGTCTCTCTCTCTCTCAAAAATAAACATTTTTTAAAAAGTGAAAAAAAATAAAAAAGAACCTGAGAGATAAGCTTTCGGAAAGCCCCAGCTCTGGGGCGAGATGGGGTACAGATGGGCCAGGGCAGTGAGAGCACCACATCTCCACGGAGAAGCGCCATTTTACAAGACCTGCCCCCCACCTCCCATACAGCAGAGTCTAGAGAGCCTTCCCCGAGACCACTAAGCGCCAGGAACCCCAAAGTCCCAGGTATTACGGGCTTAGCAATTCATGGGAAGCAAAATACCAGAGTCAATGGGGCCTGGTCAGGCACATGGTTTAAACCAAAGACAAAGCACTAGTACTGACAGGATCTGGCATATTGGGGGCGGGGGGGGCGGGCAGGATGTGCCTTCCAACCAGACAGAACGCGCCCAATCTCCAGATCTCACTCTAGTGAACCCAGAGTGAGAGAGAATGATGGATTCTGAGCCAAGATGCTTGGGGTAAGGTTCTAAGGCCCAATCGCACAAGACATGAGCTCTGCTGAGGCACAGCCCCAAGCCAAGGATGACCTCGTCTCTGCCATGAAGAATAGTTTCCTCCGACAGCAAAGGTGCCTAAACACACGGTGTCCCCACAACGGAGGTTCGACTCCCTCAGAAGAGCCGCTGGTCTGTGAGGGCCTCCAGCCTGGGAACATGTGGTCTATCACACACCCAAATGGAAAGTCACAGCACCGTTGACGCAAATTGTGGGAATCAGTATGAAATGCGCACATTCAGAAAGTGTGAAGGACGTCACGGGGTTTTGAAAACGAAGTCCTCTTACTTGGGTGCTTGGGCTCCACGGCGACCCGCACAATAGGCGTGGCCTCGAAGTTGAGCGGGACGAACGGGGGGCAGGATGGCGAGCTGCACAGCGTGGCCGACTTCAGCACGAAGTCCTGGAGGCCTCCTATGCCTGCAGGGAGGAAAGACCCACGCGGTCAACAACGGATGGTACGTTCTGAACCTACACCAGACAAACGAGAGCGCCACCCCGGCGTGCAGGCCACAGAGCGAAACACCTGGGGAGGCGCAGGAGCCAGGCAGGGCCTCGCCGACGTTTTTACTCCTCTGGATACGGCTGAACCGCTGTTAGAATACAGGCCTCCTGAGGGACCCTGCTTTCCAGGGGTACAGCTCACGTGGCCACATCAAACGGGGCTAACACATACCTCCGCGGGCCACAGACCCACGCGTCTGACAATACTAATTATTTCTAGTGAAAGTCCTGGTTTTTAAAATACATTGATTTGATGAAGAGGAGTCTCTACTGGAATCCTCTCTTTTCCCAAGTGCTTACGTAGGGGTCAAGGGCATTTAGAGGCTCAAAGTTTGAGGCTGCTGTGGATTCCTGGCCCAAACCACCCTTCACACTAGCCCAACTTTAGAAGAGGACATCGGGCCCCCAGCTGCCCCTTCCCCTGTGTCCGTCCCCACTTCAGGCCCCCAGGGACGGGGGACTTCTGTCTTCGAGCCGACGGGAGCAGAGAGAAGGCCCCACGGGGGAGCTGAGGGGCACACGGAGCCTCATGTCCAGAGTACGACGACACTGTGGGATGAATTCAGTGGCACACACAAGGGCCGTTTATGTGCGCTGGGGCCGAGGTAAAGACTGAGGAGGACACGGAAGCGGAAGGTGGCGCAGGAGGCGGGGGCAGGCACACGGGATCAGCACTCCACGCCGGGCTCAGAAACAGGTGAGCACGGGAGGGAAGGGCGCCGCTCCTGCGGCTGACGCACGGGCGGAAGGGTAGGCGCGGGGGGACTGGACGCCACAGGACCGGACACTCAGCCCGGTGGAGGGGAAGTGACACAGAAGCTTCCGTCACAAGCCCACGAGGCGGCCGAGCGGTCTCACAGCGTGAGCACATGGCGTGGAGGCCCCTGCGATGCCCGGCTGAGGCTCCAGAATTCACCCCCTCCCCGCCTGCCTGGAGGGAGAGCGCCCGTCTGCCTCCCCGACCTGCACAGATGCGTCAGCTCAGCACCCAGGGGGTCACAAGACGCGGGTCCACGCCCAGCAGCCACCCCCGGGCTCTGAAGGCATTTGTCAGATCCCTGGAAGCCTTTTCTGCCTCACGCCAAACACCACTAAGTCCTTTGACCGTTCAGCTCACTGACTTGATTTTTAGACCTTTCGTGTGCAGGGCACCCTCCCCAGACTGAAGTTTCCAAGGTACTAAATTTAGTTCCCGTGCATCCATGTATTTATTTGGTCATGGTATCCATTTCTTATTAATGTGCCTCTTAGCCCAGCACACAGGAAGGTCTACACCAGCCACAGCCTCTCCCTAGCCCCTCCACCCCCACTGGTAAGTGACGATGCAACAGGTGCGGGTCTGCCTGAGTTCCCACCAAGCCCACTAGAAATAACATCATCTCCGTGGGGCCAGGGGTCGGGTCAGGTGACTCCTCGGTTAATACTCCTTCACAAACCTCACGCATCCTGCTCTTGACCTCTGGCCAGCACACGTCTTCCCTGCGCGCACAGCACGCACCTACACGGCAAAGGCGGAGCCCGGTCTTCGCTCTGGGTCACCGGCTGCCAGTTGCCAGCGGCCAGCCCACCGTGAACACTGCCTGTTTGAACTTCTGCTCTACATTTTACTATTCAAATTACCAAATCTACTCTTGCTATTTACGTATGTCCAGATCTGTGAACAGGATCATAATTACCCCCAAAACAGAAAAAAAGTCAGTAGCACAGTAGCACAGTATTCCTAGTCAGGATTAAGAATGTATAGAGGGACGCCTGGGTGGCTTAGTCGGTTAAGCATCCGACTTCAGCTCAGGTCACGATCTCATGGTTTGTGGGTTCAAGCCCCGCATTGGGCTCTGTGCTGACAGCTCAGAGCCTAGGGCCTGCTTCCCATTCTGTGTCTCCCTCTCTCTCTGCCCCTACTCTGATCATGCTGTCTCTCTCTCTCAAAATTAAATACTTAAAAAAAAAAAAGAATTTATAGAAAAAGCAATGCTCTGAAGATAGTAAAAAACTCACCACCTGTATATGTTTTGGTTATTGGTTTTATTTTTTTTAATTTAAAAATTCTTTTTAAAACTTTTTTAATGCTTATTTTTTTTTTGACAGAGAGAGAGACAGAGCATGAGCGGGAGAGCGTCAGAGAGAGAGAGAGACACACACACAGAGAATCTGAAACAGGCTCCAGACTCTGAGCTGTCAGCACAGAGCCTGACGCGGGGCTCGAACCCATGAACCGTGAGCCGAAGTCAGAAGCTTAGCTCACTGAGCCACCCAGGTGCCCCTATTCTACTTGTTTTAAAATATAATCTTTTTTTTTTTTTAATCTTTTTATTTCTAGCAGAGAGAGAGAGAGACAGCGTGAGCAGGGGAGGGTCAGAGAGAGGGAGTCACAGACTGAAACAGGCTCCAGGCTCTGAGCTGGCAGTCAGCACAGAGCCCGACGCAGGGCTCGAACCCACGAACCGCGAGATCATGACCCAAGCGAAAGTCGGAAGCTTAACTGACTAAGCCACCCAGGCGCCCCTAAAATATAATCTTAAAATCTAGGAATGGAGCCATTAAGGTTACTTGGGTGAATCACAAAAAATTGATTTAAGAAAAAAAACCTCTTTGAGAATTTCCTGAAATACTATCAGGTAATTAAGTGTACAACCAGATACTTATGCAAAACACAGTTTTTAAAAGAAGCTTTTTGTTTTAAAATGATATCAAGTACAATTCTGAGGAAAGTGTACCCAGCGTCACGCCACCCTGAGACTGTCCCTGCTGTCACTCCGCTAGCCCCCTCGGCCCCTCCCCCACAGGCGCACAGGACTCACTGCTATCATGTCTGTGTAGCTTTTTATCTGCTAGGTTCGACTCTGGGTGCTCTAGTCACAATAATTATGGAGGAACAGTTCCTTCACAGAAAGCACATTTGCTAAAGCATTTTACAGCTGGGACGGGGGCGGGGGGGAGGGAGGGTGTGTGTGGAGAGGGCAAAGGACATGTTTGTTCAAGGGAATCATCTCAGAATTTCTGGGACAGAAGTGACAGTTTAGAAACAAAAATCAGAAATGAACATGGCACTGATCTGGCTGAAGAACTAGAGAGTGCAAGTTTTTTTTTTTTTTTAATGTTTATCAACAAAGGGCACATGATGGAAGTAAAAGAGAGAAAATGGGCTGAGAAAACAGGAACATGGGGTAAAAGCAATGTACTAAACACTCCAAATTCTAGCTTAGTTCTATACAAACGCCATGGACTGTTGTGTGGCTGAAGATCAACGAGCCAGGTCCTCTCTGGTCCTAACTCTTCTCTACACAAGTGCACTGAGCCGTGTGAGTGCGTGAACATGGGGGGTCGGGCGGGGGGCCGGGGAGCTCCTGCGTCTCAGGCCCAAGCCAGGCTGCAAACCACTCCCTTCACATTCTTCTTACTCAACAACCAGCATTTTACAAACACTATCAAGCCCCAGTTTTTCCCAGGCTCTAATGCTTTCCTTTAAAAGGTATTCCAGAAACTACACTAAGCAGCATCTTTTACATGTCGGCTTCTACCATCTAACACTGGAAACGCCTCGCGGAGCCCGAGACCTGGACCGACCGGCCCTCTGTTGACACGTGTTCCCGTCCTGAACAGCCCCCGCGCACAGGCTGAATGAGTCCAGGACAAGCTCACACTGGCGGCAGGAAGACGGCGAACTGCCGAGTTCTAGCGCTGCTTCCTGCGGACGCCGTTACCGCCTGGACACAGAACAGCATTACTATCTCCAGGGACGTCTGGATTCTCAAGTGCGCTTTCAATGCTGGTATCAAAATAGTATTGGAATAAAAAAAAAAAAATCACCTTTGTGGGAAAATGTTAATGCTCTAGCTGGACTGTGGTCCCTAACTGCCAAAGTTTCCACCCATCTTTAACATTACTACTCAAGAACCATCAGCCTGTTCTCTTAATCTCTTCAATCACCGGAGTTAACCCTTAAATCCTCACAGTGGATGCAAGTTACACACCACGTACGCCTATGGAGCCTTGGGCCCGTGAGAGCAGCGAACACGACCTCACAAGGGACATGAGACTCAGACAAGAGCTGCTGACCCTTGTACACGGGGTTCAGGGGTAGTGAGCCCCGCGCAGCTGGAAATCCACGTCTAACTCTGGCTCCCCCACAATGTAACTACTAACAGCCTGCTGCTGGCTGGACGCCTTACGGGTAACAAGGCTGACTAACACGGATTCTATGCTGCGTTCTCACAGTACAGTAAGCCAGAGGAAGAAAACGACACTAAGAAAACCGTAAGGAAGAGAAAATACACCGACAGTACTGGACTTCATTTACTGAAAATAAATCCACATACAGGTGGACCCAAGTGGTTCACACCCGTATTGTTCAAGGCTCAACTGGACAAAAACATTTTTTTTAAAGTATGGGTTCCCAGGGTGGTTTGGAAGACCACCTTCAAATCTGGGTCCTTCTGCCTCTGGGTTGCCAAAGAAGCCCACAGCCTCTGCCTCAAGTTTTATGTTCTTATTCTGTATCCAGAAACTCCGATTCTACCCTTGGACTCACCTACGGAGGGCAGCACAGGGGATCCACACACTTCATAACCTGTCATGGACACGGGTAGGCAGGCAGGTACATAAGTGTAAAACATAAATGTGAAACATAACCTAGGGCCTTTTTCAGGCCTGTCTGGCTAATAAATAGCTGCAAAGTAGACCACTACTGCTTAGCGAAGGTTTTCGGAGGCCGGGCCCAGTCTCTCTGGCGTACTCCGCAAGTCCGCTACCGGCCGCCCTTAGCTTCCCGCTGCGCCAGAAGGCCCTGGGGAATCTTCCAACAGTGACATCACCGGGTCAGAACTGTTTTCTACTCAGGGGGACAGATGGAGCTCAAAACCAGTTAATAACAGTTTTTAGACGAGTTACGTCGAGACCTGGGGCCCCTCCTCAGGAGACGCCACAGCAGTGAGAAAAAGTAATACCTGTGGAATCAAAGGTATTTTTTTGGGATGCATAGGCTTGCTGTCCTTGAGTACGTTACAAAACAGGTACAAACCTGCCCTGCGTGTCCGGCATCAGGCGAGCGTGACACTAAGGAAGAATCCTCAGGGAGCCAGGTGGCCACCACTCCCGCGGGCACAGACGGACTCGTGAAGCCCGGCTCTCAGCAGGGACGCACGTGGCCGGGAGGTCTAGGAGTAAATAGCGGAAGAGGTTCCATCCTGGGCCTGGTCCTATCTCACAGCAAGTAAACAAGGGTCTTCAGAGGCAGCCCGGGTAAAAGGAGGTAGCAGCTGATAAATTAATTTAAAAAATAATAATAATAAAATAGTGTTTCCTAGCAGAGCAGACATAGATGAGAAAGGGGTGGTGGGGGGCCAGCAGAGAGCCGCAGAGAGCTCTGGGGGCCCCGGGGCGGGGTCAGAGCACGGAGTAACAGCGGGGCGTGGGCCCAGCATGAGGCTGAAGGTCAGAGAGACGGAGCCATCAGGGGACGCGGTCACCGTGCGTGTCTGGACTTTCCGCAGAGGGCCGTGCGCAGGGGTGAGCACTGAGGCAGAGCCGTGAGCCCAAGCGGTCCAGAGCCGGGAGGAGGGGACGAGGGGGAAGCGAGGCAGGAATCCCCATCCCAGCCGTGGGCAAGGAAGCAGGTGATCACTGCTGAAAGCACTTCTCAGCCCTCCTGTGGGCTCACTGTTCCCACCGCGCACGTCCGTTCTTTATGTCATAAACACTCCACTCATCACGGCTTTTCCCCCACACTAGAGAGAGTTTCTCCTTTCATTTTGCGTCCACTTTTCCCATCTGGTACCTTTTCTGAGCCTTTCCTGTCTGGTGTCTGGGCCTGAAAGCTTAGGAAGCGGTGCTTCCAAAGGGCTGGTAAATAGTTCACCAACCTCCTGCTGTGGCTCACCGGTTCCACACTGTGTGCAGGGCACAGACACGGCATCACGTGCCTTCAGCAAACGAGGGAACTCGAGCCCCGCTCTGTCCTCAGAGCTCGGGCCCCGGAGGGGGACACGGGAGGAGGCCCAGCCACGATATGAGGTGACCAACGCCCTACCGGGTAAACGCGCGGTTGGCTCCCGGAAGACACAGAGGCCGGCCCGGGGTGGGAAGGGACCGCTCGCCGCCCGCAGCGGCCCTGGCAGGTCAAGGATGACTGCAGACGCGCCCCCCCCTGCTACGTCCGCTCGGGGCCCTGCACCTGCCACTGCTCTTCCATGTCACCAGCACGCGGTCCTGTGTCGTCCCATCCCCACTCGCGGGCGCCGAGTTCATTCCGGCCGCCCGAGCGCCCCAGACTTCAGCTTCCGCGTGCGCACCACGCACATGCAGCACGTGTGGGTACAGGGGGGCTGCGGGCGAGGAGCAGGGTGACCAAGTCCTGGGCACACAGTCAGCACGTGGTCAACAGAAGCGCTGGTGGCCGTGCTTACCACGTGCACAGCGGCACTGACCTTTGGTGAAGTTGTTAGTCGGTTGATGGTTTTTCCTGGTGTACGATATGAATTGTTATTTAATTCTGCATTTACACTATTAACTAGTCGACTGTAAAGAAGGTTATAACAACTTTCTTTGAAGCATAAATTCATATTCATAATTAGATCCACATATGAGCTTTGTACCCTGTCCCACTGACCTAAATTTACATAGTAACAGAGTTTTATGTGATGCTCCTCCAGACACGCATTCCCTCCCACGTGACTGAATTAACGGGAGACAAAGGTTGCCACAGAAAAAGCCTAAAATGCCTTGTGCAGTTTACAACAATGCTGTTAATTTGTTTTAAGATTCAAAAAACAAAAAGAAAAGAGAAATGGCTTTCTACAACCAGGAAGTCATAACTTCCTGCATTTCTCTTCATTTTCAACTCGAAACATTTCCGAGTACGAGCAGGAAGAGGAAGGGGAGTCACTTCTGCATGAACTGGCACCTTCATCGCAAGGCCACAGGGGGTCCCAACTGCAGTGATCAGTGAGAGGAAGGGAAGGATGACCTGAAGGTGCTGTGAAACCAGAACAGCCCCCCACCCCCCCCCCCGAGCCACGCAATGCGGATCGGGTTAAAGACAAATTCGCAAGGCTCGGTTCCTATGTCCTTTCTTGAGAAAGTAACAAGTGCACGGACAGCACAGCCTTGCTGGGTCTCTGGTTACACACAGTGACAACAAATGGAGAGCCCCGAAATGTCTCTGTGGGAACCCGGACATGAGCAAGGGACGACTGTGGTGGAAGGGAGGGACGCTGGGCGAACGCCACTGCACTGCAGCTGAGGAAACGGAAAAATAATACGTGCACCTCTACCACACACCACACAGAAAAAGAAATTTCACATGTATCAAGGACCTAAATGTGAAAAATACAAGTTGAAAGCACAAGTCACAATACACTATTAAAGACTGGTAACTCCTTCCTACTGTATTATAAAAACCTTATCACAAAAATGCCACAAGATTAAAAGTTACAAAATAGATGTTTTCAATGTTTAAAGGAGACAAAGGATTAGTAAGCATCATATATAAAGAGCTAGTACAGGTCAATGGGAAAAACAGGCAGCCCCACTGAGCAACACAAGTGAAGAACACAGGCAGTTCTAAGAAAGACCCTGAGAGAACAGGAAGCCCTAAATAGTCAGAAAACATGAAGAGAAGAATCTTAATTTAAATAATCAACTAAGTAAATGGAAATTAAAACAATGAGATAGTATTTCACACCAACAGAATTGGTGTAAGTCTGAAAAAACCATGGACTGGCAAAGACGTTCAGGAAAACAGGGCTTCTGCACCGGGGATGGAACACTGTCACGCCCCGGCAGGAGGACGATTCTGCCCGTGCACAAAGCACGCCCGGACCGTGCAAGCCGCCAGCGTGATTCCCAGCCACGTGCCCTGCACAGTGCTGACCACAGGCACGGCGGCGTCCGGACGGCGTCCCACAGCCGCAGCATGACTGCAGGGGTACAAACCCAGGCAATCGGGTAACCGCGGGGCATCTGTGGCTGGGGCCTGCTGCCCGCCATCAGCGAGCAGGGCCAGACCAGGGCCTTGCAACGTGCGGAAAAGTCTCCCGCACAGGATCCCCCCGGGTCAGCAGCTTCTGAGTATTCTGCTGGACAAGCCTGTTCATGATGATCCGAGCTTAAAATTAACTCCGTTTTAATAATGAAGTACTTTCTTCACAATTAACAGACACTGAATTTCCAGGAATCCTGCTCTGAAAATGAGCCGTTTGCCATTTCACAGTGACAGCCGCTCACGGCACCTGAGTTGTCAGGACCAGGCATCTGCATCGAGCTGCATCTGCAGCCCCACATTCGCGGTGAGCGCAAGCTGCTGACTTGATGCCGTCAGTATACTCAAACCGGAGCACGGACAAGCCTTTCCATTGCTTCTGAGCCTTGAATGCTGGCGTTGTCTGAATGACCACACAGCAAGAGACCCTGGGCATAGGTATTCTATCTGCATTCGTGAACTGAGGCCCTGCATTCATGAAACTGAAACTGTGCCTCACCTCCGGACCGGGACCGCCCTGGTGCCTGGTGTCCGCACAGGGAGTCTTGGATTCCTATCTGAGAGGGAGCTAGGAGGTTTCTTGAGGTGAACTGAGGTTCTGAGAGTAGGAGTCTCAGCCTTAGACTGAAGGTCCTGTTCACTCTTAGTTCCACGGAAGGTCCCCTCACAGACTGTCCTGGCATTAGATGTGGGCCCGCGTCGCCTGACAGCACCCCTGTGCCCTCTACCACATGTGACGATCACCTTTTCCAATGGTTAATATGTTCCTCAAAGTCAACGCAGTCATTACAGAGCCTCATAACCAAGTCTACTGTGACTTATTTCAGAGTAGAACTCAGGACAGGTGAAGCAATGTTTCATTTCCACTTCACTTGATTCACTTCACTCAGGTGAAGGCGTATTTCATAGAACTGCTGTGCTTCTGAGATTTATGTCACCAGCTAGCTCCTGACCAGGTAGGTTTAGAGGTCTGTGCTGAGCACGACGGAGGCGATGGACATGAAGACCAGGACCCCACGTGCACCTTCCTCGCACTCTGTTACTGTAAGTGCGCTGGGAGTATTTGGAAAACTCAGCCACGCTGTCGCTGGTAGTTTATTCCAAACCCTGAGCCTTGCAGCCTGAGCTGTGTGAGACCGCCAGTGTGTGCCCGCGACCCGCTGGATACCAGAGCCTGCTGATGAACTGTAATTCAGAAGAGGAGAAAGAAACAATATCAGAACGCTAGCTAGATTTTTAGCAAATGCAGGTCACTTAATCCAAGCCAGCACTCTGGCCAGTTCCTGCAGCTCTCAGAACAGCCGTTACTGTGGGCTGAGCACAGAGGACTGAGATAAGAACACATCACTTTAAATACCATGAGGCTTTCGTTATTAGTAGTTATAGGTTTTAGTTTTATAATAAATGAAAGTAGTAGGTTAGGACTGTATAGACCCTCTTAAAAAGGACCAAGGTGGGGGTGCCTGGGTGGCTTAGTCGGTTGAGCGTCCGACTTCGGCTCAGGTCATGATCTCGAGGTTCGTGAGTTTGAGCCCCGCGTCGGGCTCTGTGCTGACAGCTCGGAGCCTGGAGCTGCTTCCTATTCTGTGTCTCCCTCTCTCTGCCCCTCCCTTGCTTGTGCTCTGTCTCTCTCTCTCAAAAATAAGTAAAATATTATAAAAAAGAAGAAGTGAAAGTAAAGATGGGGCCCAAGATGGTCCCTCGATTCTCATCTGCTGGGTCCTTGGGCAGTGACGGGCCAGCAGGGCGTCTAAGGGAGCAGCTGCCGTCACTCTGGGCAAGAACACCCTAACCTCCTGGCAACAGGCTGACACACTATCCCCGTCAATAAAATACCACACGGCCACTACAGACCCAACTTCTGAAGACCTACTTACTTAGACACAGATGAAGCAGAAAATAAAATTCTATGTAGAAAAGATGATATGAATAAAGTCAAGAGAAATACAAATAAAAATGAAATTTGTAATAGTGTTGGTGTTGAAATTATGTGCGATCATTTTAAAATAAAAAACATAATTTTTAACCATGAAAAGTTGTTAGACACAAGCTACAAGGACTGTCCAGGCCCGGGGTCGGGGTGGGTGGGTGGCTGGTTTCTCCACACGCCGCTCTCACGGCCCCTGCCGTACGGTGATCTCACTGCGCTGCCTCCTCTGGGTGTGGGGGTCACACCCCCCAGGGGACCCCTCACTGTCAGCGGTCACCAGCCCGGTCCCTGCTCCCCTGCGGACGCCCTATCCCGCCCCACAGACAGCGGCGGGGGCCGGCTGCACCCGCCCTCCCTGAACCTGCCAGGAGCTGGAAGAGACGCAGGGAGGGCCCGGGGGAAACGTGCCCTGTGGCCTGGAGGCGCTGCGCTTCCCGCCGCTGTGGACAGCGCCGCCGGGCTCACAACAGGCCCCGCTGTCCTCGGCCTGCGAACACGGTCCCCTGGCAGCTGGTCCAACTTCTCAGGCAGTGACCGAAGCCAGCGTCAAAACCAAACCCAGCACAGGGTTCCCTAAAAAGTGCACAGCGCCGGGAGGCCCGCCCAGAAGGAGAGGGCCGGGTCACCTCGGGAGCCCGGGGACACACTCGGTGAGGACGCAGTATTAATGTGGGGTCCCCTTTCGGGGCGCGCCGGCCCCCTGTCCTGCCCTGGGTCCTGGTTTATGTTGTGTGGGGCTGTGGCGCGAGCCGCGAAGCAGGCCACAACAGAGGCCAGAGGAGGGAGGGACTCTGTGTTCTCGCCATCATTATTTATCATCAGTGCTTCCTGATAATTCTTCACCTAGAGTTCCCCTTCAATACCGTTAGCAAAGCGATCGTTAGGACCGTCTGCCCCGGAAAGGCCGGCTGCTGGCTGGCCACGCGAAAGGTCTGCAGCGGAGACAGACAGATGGGATTCTGCGCAGCCACGCCAGGACCCGGGGCCCACGAGAGCAGGGCCCCAGGAAAGTTCTAGCCAGGACTGCAGCACGCGCCCACAGCCCCCTCACAGAGCGACGGAAGAACGTTGGCTGGTTACAACAGTTGTCAAACCCCAGGAAAGACAAACTCCTGCAATCAGGCAGGCATGGGGGCCACTGAGCTCACTCCCTGGAGGCGGTGGGTGTCCATTCTCCAAAGGAACATCACACTTCAAATCAGAGCCCAGCTGGACCCTCCCCGCAGGGCTACCCTGACCACAAACCAGGCCCATGTTCCGACGTGGGGCGGTGCACCCCCCCCAACACCTCCTCCAGCCTCCCATGCCCCTCCTGTTGTCAAGGGAATCCCCAAACTTCACCTTCTAGAAAAAAATGGAAGCTAGGTAGATTGTAAGGGAGAGGATACAAACTCCCAACTCTCAATTTCCGCAGGGGCTGAAAGATAAACGATTTTTGGATGAAAGGAAGAGATACGATCCACCGCCAAAATATGTGTATCATGGAAGCAGGGAAATGCCGTGTCCTCACGTGAGGCCAGGAAGTCCACCGAGCGGCTCCAAGGTCAGGAGGCCTCTACTCCCCAGACCATGACGACACAAGGCAGGAGCCTCAGTGAACGACGAGACGCCTGCTTCAGGTCCCAGGCGGGAGGACCTTGGAGCCACGGCCAGCATGCTCTGCCGCCCGCACGGGACTCGCAGGGCAAGCGGCCGGCCACCCAGAGCACGCGTGACCCCCGGAGCGCCCAGTGCGCGACTCTGGCCTCCCTCCCTCCACCGTCAGGACGTCAGGTTTCAAAAATAAAGAATCCAAGTTAAAAATGCGTCTCCACCTGACACACAGGCCAAGGTAAAAGCCAGGCGGAGGAGAGGGAGACGTGAAATCGTTTTTGTTCCTAAGCCGCACACTGAGCTCGAGCTGGGGGGTGGGGGGGGGGTGTTTCACCAGAGACCGGGGACCCGCACTCTCCCCTACGCACCACTGCTTTATTAACTCGTTACAGTGTGAGTCTTCTCAAAAGAAAGAGGAAAAATGAAAGTTAATAACAATGGCAAACAAATTTCACCCTCTAAACACCTACGAGAAATTATGGGGGAAAAATATCATCTCTGTCTGTAAATTTAAAAAATTTCTCTGTGGCAAAATATAACTTAAAAGGCAAACCAGAAAGCACAAAAAATTATGTAAAATGTATATCAGAACAAAGATTACTAGCCTCCACATATAAAAAGCTTTCTACTAATAAATGAGAAAATATATACAGCCAAATTTAAAAATGTAGCCAAAGACACGAAGAAACAATTCAAAAACAGTAACACAAGAGGCCAACTTACACAGAGTGCTCAGTCTCATTAATAATAAATGCAAATTTAATGAAAACTCAGTGCCATTTGGTGTTGACATATACGGGGCGCCAACTGTCCCGATGTTCTCAGCCTAGAAAAGGACGCGGTATTTATTCTCTTACACTTCAGAAGTCTGTCCCACTCTGGCCACGCATTCCCAACGCACGTGGGTTTCCCCCTCTCCTCAATGAGAAATTTATCATTACGCTGATCTTTTCAAACATATGTGCTATTTATCAGTTTTAATGTATGAACCTCGTCCCATTTTCCTACTGATTAACTGGTGGTGGTGGTTCTTTGATATCCTCGGTGGAATCATTCACCGATATTTTTTTCTTATTAAATAAAAGCAGAAGGTAGGTTTTATACTCTGAGCTTCAGAACCACATCTGCAGGGTTTGATACGTGGAATCCCACAGATGTCGATTTCAAAATCCAGGTCGGCACCTTCCTTTTTGCCTTTAAATGAGATCCACAAAATGCAGGGCACCGGGCACCAGGGACAAAGCCCATTAACATGACTCAGAAATACCCTAAAAGTACTGACTATGCTGTGTTGTCTGGCTCTCTGGTGAAGCCCAGCATAAAACTATATTCACTTTACATAAAAAACCAGAGGCAAGGGCTGCTTTAGCAGCGAACACTGGGTCAGGCTCAACAAAACCGTTTCCGGTCTCACTGTATTTTGTGTGATTACCAGAAGGACCAGACGCTTATTTCCGGATCCTTTTTTGAATATGTATTAGCTTTAATTTTGGGAATTTAGCTTGATTACAAAGTATATAACTTACTTTATAACAACGGCTAAGTTTAAAAACTGACGAGCAGAATTCTGGAAATGTAGCAAGCGGCTCCCGTGGGACCCGCAGGGTCCTGTGCCTGGCTGTGCCCTGCCCTGCCCTGCGCTGCAGGGTCCTGGGCGCACCTCGTGGACTGGAGCTGCGGCTGCGGCTCGCTGGAGGGTGCTGACCCCACGGCCTGGTTCTGCTGCCGTTCCTGCAGAGAAGCTTCCTCCCGGCGCCCGCGTCTGTCCTCTGCTCTCCCGGGCGACCCTGCGGTGCTGTGGAGCGAGTCCCACTCTGGGCTCCTCCCCACTTGGGACTTCGGCCTGCAGGGCAGTCGGCTACTTCCCAGGTCTAAGCTGTTCACCCTTCCCCTGAACCCTGAGCTTCCTCATCACCGCACCCCTTGGATATTTTGTTAAACTTTCTGGTATAAGCTGGTTTTGATCCATTTTTTTTAAATTTTTTTATTTATTTCTAGGAGAGAGAGACAGTGTGAGCAGGAGAGGGTCAGAGAGAGAGGGGGACACAGACTCCGAAATAGGCTCCAGGCTCTGAGCTGGCAGTCAGCACAGCGCCCGACGTGGGGCCCGAACCCACGAACCACGAGACCACGACCTAAGCGAAAGTTGGACGCTTAACCGACTAAGCCACCCAGGCGTCCCGTTCTTGATCTATTTTTAAGTGCCTTCTCGCAGATGCTCTCTGTTACACGCACCTTACAAAAGAAGGCAGCGGGGGTGCCGACCACAGCTGTCTCTGCAGTATTTTCCTGCGGAGAACTTGGCAGTGAGCAGAGGAGGAAAGGCCGGGATATACAGTTAACGTTCAAGTTTCACTTTTTATTTCTAATGGTGGAAAAAAAATACAGTAAAATGGGCTGAACTTCCACTGTTTGGTTAAAATGAAATTCAAGTGCTTTAAATCAAGGGATTACTATGTCTGGTAGATGCAAACTTAATTTCTACTTGGTTCTAAAAGTGACTTAAGAGGTTGTATTTTAATATCCAACTGATGAGAATAATTTTAAGATTTATTCCTGATTTTTATTTTTAGTTTATTTTATAATATAGCAGCCCGTGTGGTTTCTATTCTGGAGACTTAAGATTTTGCTTGTAGTCTAGAATCTAGTTTTTACATTTAATTCACACGGAGAGAAAGATGACACACGCCTGCTGAATGAAGCTCACATTTTAATGAGGGACCGGGATGGACCCAGGAGGGCAGGGAATTTGTGAATCATGGTTTCGGCCTCTCTGAGTTCCAGGGCCCCACAGACAAGTTTGCTGCCGACCTAATTTTCTTTTTCTCTTTAAACTTGAAACTACGTGGATGTTCTGGAATACATATATTTTCTTATCGTTGGAATTCTCCAGATTTCTGTCTCGAATACTCTCGGGGGTCTCCTCTGCCGCACCCCTGCCCCAGCCTCAGCCGCGCCTCTTCCTTCCGAGCGCGGTCAACACGAAGACGCGAGTCCCTGGAAGTCTTCTTCCCTCATTCCTCTGGAGTGAACACGCACGCATGTGAGTACACGCGGCCACGTGTGCCCGCTTCCCGAGCCGCAGCCCCTCCCAGGACCTGCGCAGGGCCTCGTCCTCACTCGGTCCGGAGGGGCCCCTCCGCTGCTTTGTCTGAAATCCCTACAGCTGTGTTTGCAATTCCCAGCAATTTTTCTGTCCTCAGTTCATTTGTTTTTCTGAGTATCTGCTCTGGTTTGTATCAGTGCCGTCCCCTCCTAATCTCTCTTGGGACGATCATTTATTTTTCTAAGTTGTTCCCGGTTTCTTACAAGAGGTCCATTTCGGACAGTTCTATTGCTTTTGTTGGTCAAATCGGTCTTTCGCTTTCTTTTGAAACGCTCCATCGCTCCACGTGTCCTCCGACTCTTCCACGTTGGCTCTGGAGAGGGTCGCCAGTGACAGAGGACCCAGGTCTCTGCGTGTCCTGAGCCGTCACGAAGCGCAGAGAGAAGGTCTGAGGCTTCCTGTAAAAGTGTCATCTCGGTGACACCATCACCTGTAGGTACCGAACGGGCTGGCGAGTGAGAGCAGAGCAGGCGTTTTACTTTTGTCTTGAATAATATTAGTTCATGTCTTGAGTAACACCAGGAAGATACTGATTTCATAGGTGTGCGTGCGTGCACGTGATCTTTAATGTCCGTGGAACGTTTTAAAAAGGGACATTAAATCTGAATAACATCCCCCAGTATACGTGCTGCACAGCTATTATTTTATCTTCTGATTCTCCTTGGCTTTTTTCCATCTTGGTCTGCATCCCTGCTGCGATTGAAAACCAAAAACCAAAAGAGAGAGGGATCTTCTGCAATGAAAATTATTTAAACTCCATTTCTGGCACCGCAGGTATTTAAGGGAGGGGGACCGTGTTCTTGCCCCCACGCTCCCCCGGTCACTCTCAGCTCC
>JAESUZ010005096.1:0-39503 GCA_017311185.1 Proteles cristata cristata
TAGGTCTTCGGTCCTGCTTATCTTCTTGTAAATTCCTTTGGCCTGCTTTTCTTCTTGTTAATTCCTTTCGCTCTTCTTTTCTTTGGTGAATTCAACCTATCCAATTGATTGATTTGCGAATATAGAACCAGCCCTGTAGCCCACGCATGAATCCCACTAGATCATGCTGGAAAGTTCTTTCCATGTGCTGCGGAACTCGATTTGCAAGTATCTTGTTGAGAATTTTTGGATGTGTATTCATCAAGGATAGCGCCCCGTTGTTCTCCTTTTTCGGAGGGTCTCGGTCTTCCGTGGGAATCTCAGTGATGCTGGCTTCATGAAATGAGACCGGGAGTTTCCCTTCGATTGCTATTTATTGGAATAGCTTGAGAGGAATGTGTCTCTGTCAAACATCTGGAAGAATTCCTGCAGGGAAGACATCGTGGCTAGGGCTCTCATCTCCTGGGGGATTTTGGACAACTGATTCCAATTCTTCCCTAGGCATGGGTCTGTTCAGGTTTTTAGTCTCGTGCCGTGAGAACTTTGGCATTGAGTGTGTGTTTAGGAATATCTCCATTTTTTAGAACATGTCCAATCTCTTGGCATGGGATTTTGAATTTATCCCCTACAATGGCTTGCATTTCCGAGTGCTTGGGAGGAATCCATCCATTTTCATTGATGATTTTTCCCTTGGAGGGCTCTGTCTATTTTTCAGAATCATGGCTGAAGGTTTGACAATTTTGTTCATTTTTTTCAAGAGCCAACTCCGGGGTCCTTGGATCTGTTCAACGGTTTCCTTGGTGTCTCGAGTGTTTTTGTCTGCCCTGATGAAGAAACTTCCCTTCTGCTCTTGGGGTTGGGATGCTCTCGTTGCTCTCCTTCTCGTTCCTTGAGGTGCTCTGTTGGATTCCGTCCTGGCGCTTCTCTAGATTTCTTGAACTAGGCCGGAGGTGCCATGGACTTTCCGCTTCAGACGCCCTTGACCACATCCCCTTCAGTTTGCGTGGTTGTAGCTTCATTTTCCTTTGTTTCCACCTATGTGAAAATGTCTTCTCTATTTTCCTGATTGGCCCATTCCTTCCTTCACCTCCATGTGTTCGGAGGATTCCCAGACTTTGTCCTTGGATTGGTTTCAAGTCTCCTAGTATCATGGCTTGCAAGTGTGCATGGGACGACCTCCATTCTTTGATATTGATTGAGGGATGCTTTATGTGCCACGATGTGATCTCTCTTGGTGAATGAGCCATGCGCATTGCAGACGAAAGCGGATTGCATGGCCTCACGATGTAGAGTTCTTAAGATCTCTGTCAAAGCCATGGTGTCCAAAGTGTCATGCATGTCCGTGGTTTCTTGAGGGAGTTTCTGTCTTGCTGACCTCTCCATTGCTGTAAATGGAGTAGCAACGACCCCTGGTATTAGCACATTCCTATCCGTCAGATTGTTTCTGTGTCTGATGACTTGTTGGATATATTTCGGTGCTTCTGTATTCGGTGCACAG
Organism: Proteles cristata cristata; assembly: GCA_017311185.1. NCBI lineage: Eukaryota > Metazoa > Chordata > Mammalia > Carnivora > Hyaenidae > Proteles > Proteles cristata. The sequence goes on from JAESUZ010005096.1 coordinate 1,478, forward strand.
ACATTTCTGATCGGTAGCTCCTGCTGAGGGGTCGATCCTGAAATGATGATATGTGATGATTATATCATGCCCTTCTTTATCCCTTGCTCCTGTGTGTCCTTTAAGGTCCATTGTGTCTGACAAAAGGATCGCTGCTCCGGCTTTCCTGGGACTCCCAGTAGCGTGATGTACCACTCTGCATCGCCAGACGTTCAATGGGAAGGTGTTCTCCAGTCGAAAATGAGTTTATTGTAGACAGCAAAGAGGTGGGTTTTGTTTTCTGATCCGTTCTGCTTCCCTACATCCTTTGATTGCAGCATTCAAACCCTTTACATTCAGTGTTTTCACTGAAAACTGTGGGTTTAGAATCATCGTGTCTTATGTGGAGCTCATGGTGTCTCTAGTACCTTGCTTTCCTTGCAGCATTTCGCTCATAGAGTCCCTTCGGATTTCTCCTTTCCTCTTCTTGTCATTTTTTCGATAAACCATAGTTTCTCTTGTAATTTAGCTTGTATGCGGCTTGATTTTTGTTTACAAGTCGTTTCTTGTCAAGTTGGTTTCCATAGAACACCCAGTGCTCGCCCCTACGAGTGCCCTCCTCCATGCCCATCACAGCTCCTCCCCCCCGTCACCCATCAGTCCTCAGTTCGGTCTCAGCATTCAAGAGTCTCTCAGGGTTTGCCTCTCTTCCCCTCCTCCACTGGTTCCCCCCTTCCTCTCCTCCACGGGCCTCCGTTCAGTTCCTTCTAATCCTCCTAGACGTGCAAACATAAGGTATGTTTGCCTCCCTTCCTGTCTTATTTCACTCAGGAGAGCACCTTCAAGGTCCATCCAAGTGTCTCTTCATGGCAAGGTTGCCTTCTTTCGCACTGCCATGTCGTGATCCATCGTAGAGAAGAGCCACATCTTGACGATCCCTTGGTCCGTTGATGGACACTGAGGCTCCTTCCACGTTTGGGCTATTGTTGAGAGGGCTGCTATGGACCTTGGGCTACACGAGGCCCAGTGCATCTACACTCCTGGATGCCTTGGGTTGATTCCCAGCAGTGCCATTGCTGGGTCCGAAGGGGGTTCTATTGTTCATCTGTTGAGGAACCTCCACATTGTTTTACAGAGGGGCTGCGCCAGTTTCCATCCCCACCAAGAGTGTAGGAGGGTGCCCCTTTCTCCACATCCTCGCCAGCATCTCGAGTTCTCTGGTTTCCTCATTTGAGCCACTCTGGGGTGTGGTGGTATCTCAGTGTGGTTTTGATTGGTCGTTCCCGGATGAGGAGGGATGCTGAGAGTCGTTTCCTGTGTCTGTTGGCCATCTGGATATCCTCTTTAGAGAAGGGTCTCTTCCCATGTTCTGCCCATTTCTTCCCTGTGTTGTTTGTTTTCCGGGTGTGGAGTTGGTGGAGTTCCTTCTCGAAGGGGGGGATGGCTCCTCTGTCTGAAATGTCATTTGCAACTCTCTTTTCCCATTCCGTCGGTCGCCTAGTAGTGTCATAGATTGGTTCCTTGGCAGTGCTGGGGCCTTTCATCTTGCCGAGCTGCCGATCCTTTATTGTTGCTCTTGATTCCCTTGCCTTTAGGGATGTGTCAAGGAAGAAATTGCCACGGTGGAAGTCAAGGAGGTCGCTCGCTGCTTTCTCCTCTATGGTTTGGATGATTGCCTCTCTCACGTTCAGGTCCTTGTTCCGTTCTGCGTTTCTTTGTGTGTACAGGGAGAGAAAAATGGTGTGGTTTCATTCTTCTGCAAGGTGCTGTCCCGTGCTCCCAGCACCATCTGTTAAAGAGGCTGTCTTTTGTCCATTGGATATTCTTTCCTGCTGTGTCCAAGGTTCGTTGGCTGTATACTTTTGGGTCCGATTCCGAGTGGCCAATTCGATTCCATCGGACTATGTGTCTGTTCTTGTGCCAATACTGCCTTGATGATGACAGCTTTGTAGGAGAGGCTAAAGCCTGGGATGCTGGGGTCTCCAGTCCGGCTTTTCTTCTTCCCTATTCCTTCGGCTCTTCCAGGTCTTTTGTGGTTCCGTACACAGTTGAGTATAGAGCGTTCTAGTTGGGAGATGAATGCTGCTGCAACTACGATTGCGATTGCCTTGAAGGGGTAGATTGCTTTGCGTAGTCATGACATTTTCACAGAGTTTCGTTCTCCAATCCATGAGCGTGGAATGGTTTTCCATTTCTTTGTGTCTTCCCCCATTTGCTTCTATGACTTTTCTATAGTTTTCTCCTATCTTGGCTAAGGTTTTCTTCCCAGGCAGTTTATGTTTGCTTGTGCGTTTGTGGAAGGGATCCGTTACTTGACTCCTCTTTCCGCTCCTTCATTGTTGGTGTATCCGAAAGCCACGGATTTCTGTATGGGAATTGAGTGTTCTCCAACTTTGCTGCATTCATGGATGAGTTCTGCTAGGCTTGTGGGGGAGTCGGTCCTGTTTTCTACGAAGACTAGCAAGCCATGTGCGAAACGTGAACGTTTGACTTCTTTGCCAATTCTCATGCCTTTATTTCCTGGTTCTGTCCCGGGTCTGATGCCAGGGCTTGTAGCGCTATGTGGAACAATGGTGGTGAGAGTGGACATCCCTGTCGTGTTCCTGATTTCACGGGGGAAGCTCTCAGGTGTTCCCCATTGAGGATGATGTTAGTGGAGGGCGTCGCATGGATGGCTTTTAGGATGGCAACGTCAGCTCCTTGGATCCCGACTTTCTCCAGGGTCTTGATGAACAAGGGATGCTGCATTTCCTCGATTGTTTTTCGGCCTGTATGAACAGGATCCTATGGGTTTAATGATTTCTTTGGTGAAGATGAGGTATCCCACTGATTGATTTGCGAATTTTGAACCAGCCCTGCAGCCCAGGCATGAATCCCACTAGATCATGCTGGAAAGTTATTTCCATGTGCTGCGGAGCTCGATTTGCAAGTATCTTGTTGAGGATTTCTGGATCTGTATTCATCAAGGATAGTGCCCCTTTGTTCTCCTTTTGCGGTGGGTCTCTGTCTGCCGGGGGAATCTCAGTGATGCTGGCTTCATGAAATGAGTCCGGGAGTTTCCCTTCGATTGCTATTTTTCGGCATGGCTTGAGAGGAATGTGTCTGTGCTCAACATCTGGAAGTATTCCTGCAGGGAAGACATCGGGGCTAGGGCTCTTATCTTGAGGGGAATTTGGACAACCGATTCCACTTCTTGCCAACGCATGAGTCTGTACAGGTGTTCCATCTCGTGCCGTGTGAACTTTGGCATTGAGTGTGTGTTTAGGAAATTGTCCATTTCTGGGAACGTGTCCAGTCTCCCGGCATAGGATTTTGGATTTATCCCCTGCAATGGCTTGCATTTCCGAGTGCTTGGGTGTGATCCGTCCATTTTCATTGATCATTTTGTCGCTTGGAGAGCTCTCTCTATTTTACAGAAGCCTGGCTGAAGGTTTGACAATTTTGTTCATTGTTTTCAAAAGCCACCTCCGGGGTCCCTGGATCTGTTCAACGGTTTCCTTGGTGTCTCGAGTGTTTTTGTCTGCCCTGATGAAGAAACTTCCCTTCTGCTCTTGGGGTTGGGATGCTCTCGTTGCTCTCCTTCTCGTTCCTTGAGGTGCTCTGTTGGATTCCGTACTTGCGCTCCTCCTGATTTCTTGAACTAGGCCGGAGGTACCATGGACTTTCCGCTTCAGACGGCCTTGACCACATCCCCTCCAGTTTGCGTGGTTGTAGTTTCATTTTCCTTTGTTTCTACCTATGTGAAAATGTCTTCTCTATTTTCCTGATTGGCCCATTCCTTCCTTCACCTCCATGTGTTCGGAGGATTCCCAGACTTCGTCCTGGGATTGGTTACAAGTGTCCTAGTATCATGGCTTGCAAGTGTGCATGGGACGACCTCCATTCTTTGATATTGATTGAGGGATGCTTTATGTGCCACGATGTGATCTCTCTTGGTGAATGAGCCATGCGCATTGCAGACGAAAGCGGATTGCATGGCCTCACGATGTAGAGTTCTTAAGATCTCTGTCAAAGCCATGGTGTCCAAAGTGTCATGCATGTCCGTGGTTTCTTGAGGGAGTTTCTGTCTTGCTGACCTCTCCATTGCTGTAAATGGAGTAGCAACGACCCCTGGTATTAGCACATTCCTATCCGTCAGATTGTTTCTGTGTCTGATGACTTGTTGGATATATTTCGGTGCTTCTGTATTCGGTGCACAGACATTTCTGATCGGTAGCTCCTGCTGAGGGGTCGATCCTGAAATGATGATATGTGATGATTATATCATGCCCTTCTTTATCCCTTGCTCCTGTGTGTCCTTTAAGGTCCATTGTGTCTGACAAAAGGATCGCTGCTCCGGCTTTCCTGGGACTCCCAGTAGCGTGATGTACCACTCTGCATCGCCAGACGTTCAATGGGAAGGTGTTCTCCAGTCGAAAATGAGTTTATTGTAGACAGCAAAGAGGTGGGTTTTGTTTTCTGATCCGTTCTGCTTCCCTACATCCTTTGATTGCAGCATTCAAACCCTTTACATTCAGTGTTTTCACTGAAAACTGTGGGTTTAGAATCATCGTGTCTTATGTGGAGCTCATGGTGTCTCTAGTACCTTGCTTTCCTTGCAGCATTTCGCTCATAGAGTCCCTTCGGATTTCTCCTTTCCTCTTCTTGTCATTTTTTCGATAAACCATAGTTTCTCTTGTAATTTAGCTTGTATGCGGCTTGATTTTTGTTTACAAGTCGTTTCTTGTCAAGTTGGTTTCCATAGAACACCCAGTGCTCGCCCCTACGAGTGCCCTCCTCCATGCCCATCACAGCTCCTCCCCCCCGTCACCCATCAGTCCTCAGTTCGGTCTCAGCATTCAAGAGTCTCTCAGGGTTTGCCTCTCTTCCCCTCCTCCACTGGTTCCCCCCTTCCTCTCCTCCACGGGCCTCCGTTCAGTTCCTTCTAATCCTCCTAGACGTGCAAACATAAGGTATGTTTGCCTCCCTTCCTGTCTTATTTCACTCAGGAGAGCACCTTCAAGGTCCATCCAAGTGTCTCTTCATGGCAAGGTTGCCTTCTTTCGCACTGCCATGTCGTGATCCATCGTAGAGAAGAGCCACATCTTGACGATCCCTTGGTCCGTTGATGGACACTGAGGCTCCTTCCACGTTTGGGCTATTGTTGAGAGGGCTGCTATGGACCTTGGGCTACACGAGGCCCAGTGCATCTACACTCCTGGATGCCTTGGGTTGATTCCCAGCAGTGCCATTGCTGGGTCCGAAGGGGGTTCTATTGTTCATCTGTTGAGGAACCTCCACATTGTTTTACAGAGGGGCTGCGCCAGTTTCCATCCCCACCAAGAGTGTAGGAGGGTGCCCCTTTCTCCACATCCTCGCCAGCATCTCGAGTTCTCTGGTTTCCTCATTTGAGCCACTCTGGGGTGTGGTGGTATCTCAGTGTGGTTTTGATTGGTCGTTCCCGGATGAGGAGGGATGCTGAGAGTCGTTTCCTGTGTCTGTTGGCCATCTGGATATCCTCTTTAGAGAAGGGTCTCTTCCCATGTTCTGCCCATTTCTTCCCTGTGTTGTTTGTTTTCCAGGTGTGGAGTTGGTGGAGTTCCTTCTCGAAGGGGGGGATGGCTCCTCTGTCTGAAATGTCATTTGCAACTCTCTTTTCCCATTCCGTCGGTCGCCTAGTAGTGTCATAGATTGGTTCCTTGGCAGTGCTGGGGCCTTTCATCTTGCCGAGCTGCCGATCCTTTATTGTTGCTCTTGATTCCCTTGCCTTTAGGGATGTGTCAAGGAAGAAATTGCCACGGTGGAAGTCAAGGAGGTCGCTCGCTGCTTTCTCCTCTATGGTTTGGATGATTGCCTCTCTCACGTTCAGGTCCTTGTTCCGTTCTGCGTTTCTTTGTGTGTACAGGGAGAGAAAAATGGTGTGGTTTCATTCTTCTGCAAGGTGCTGTCCCGTGCTCCCAGCACCATCTGTTAAAGAGGCTGTCTTTTGTCCATTGGATATTCTTTCCTGCTGTGTCCAAGGTTCGTTGGCTGTATACTTTTGGGTCCGATTCCGAGTGGCCAATTCGATTCCATCGGACTATGTGTCTGTTCTTGTGCCAATACTGCCTTGATGATGACAGCTTTGTAGGAGAGGCTAAAGCCTGGGATGCTGGGGTCTCCAGTCCGGCTTTTCTTCTTCCCTATTCCTTCGGCTCTTCCAGGTCTTTTGTGGTTCCGTACACAGTTGAGTATAGAGCGTTCTAGTTGGGAGATGAATGCTGCTGCAACTACGATTGCGATTGCCTTGAAGGGGTAGATTGCTTTGCGTAGTCATGACATTTTCACAGAGTTTCGTTCTCCAATCCATGAGCGTGGAATGGTTTTCCATTTCTTTGTGTCTTCCCCCATTTGCTTCTATGACTTTTCTATAGTTTTCTCCTATCTTGGCTAAGGTTTTCTTCCCAGGCAGTTTATGTTTGCTTGTGCGTTTGTGGAAGGGATCCGTTACTTGACTCCTCTTTCCGCTCCTTCATTGTTGGTGTATCCGAAAGCCACGGATTTCTGTATGGGAATTGAGTGTTCTCCAACTTTGCTGCATTCATGGATGAGTTCTGCTAGGCTTGTGGGGGAGTCGGTCCTGTTTTCTACGAAGACTAGCAAGCCATGTGCGAAACGTGAACGTTTGACTTCTTTGCCAATTCTCATGCCTTTATTTCCTGGTTCTGTCCCGGGTCTGATGCCAGGGCTTGTAGCGCTATGTGGAACAATGGTGGTGAGAGTGGACATCCCTGTCGTGTTCCTGATTTCACGGGGGAAGCTCTCAGGTGTTCCCCATTGAGGATGATGTTAGTGGAGGGCGTCGCATGGATGGCTTTTAGGATGGCAACGTCAGCTCCTTGGATCCCGACTTTCTCCAGGGTCTTGATGAACAAGGGATGCTGCATTTCCTCGATTGTTTTTCGGCCTGTATGAACAGGATCCTATGGGTTTAATGATTTCTTTGGTGAAGATGAGGTATCCCACTGATTGATTTGCGAATTTTGAACCAGCCCTGCAGCCCAGGCATGAATCCCACTAGATCATGCTGGAAAGTTATTTCCATGTGCTGCGGAGCTCGATTTGCAAGTATCTTGTTGAGGATTTCTGGATCTGTATTCATCAAGGATAGTGCCCCTTTGTTCTCCTTTTGCGGTGGGTCTCTGTCTGCCGGGGGAATCTCAGTGATGCTGGCTTCATGAAATGAGTCCGGGAGTTTCCCTTCGATTGCTATTTTTCGGCATGGCTTGAGAGGAATGTGTCTGTGCTCAACATCTGGAAGTATTCCTGCAGGGAAGACATCGGGGCTAGGGCTCTTATCTTGAGGGGAATTTGGACAACCGATTCCACTTCTTGCCAACGCATGAGTCTGTACAGGTGTTCCATCTCGTGCCGTGTGAACTTTGGCATTGAGTGTGTGTTTAGGAAATTGTCCATTTCTGGGAACGTGTCCAGTCTCCCGGCATAGGATTTTGGATTTATCCCCTGCAATGGCTTGCATTTCCGAGTGCTTGGGTGTGATCCGTCCATTTTCATTGATCATTTTGTCGCTTGGAGAGCTCTCTCTATTTTACAGAAGCCTGGCTGAAGGTTTGACAATTTTGTTCATTGTTTTCAAAAGCCACCTCCGGGGTCCCTGGATCTGTTCAACGGTTTCCTTGGTGTCTCGAGTGTTTTTGTCTGCCCTGATGAAGAAACTTCCCTTCTGCTCTTGGGGTTGGGATGCTCTCGTTGCTCTCCTTCTCGTTCCTTGAGGTGCTCTGTTGGATTCCGTACTTGCGCTCCTCCTGATTTCTTGAACTAGGCCGGAGGTACCATGGACTTTCCGCTTCAGACGGCCTTGACCACATCCCCTCCAGTTTGCGTGGTTGTAGTTTCATTTTCCTTTGTTTCTACCTATGTGAAAATGTCTTCTCTATTTTCCTGATTGGCCCATTCCTTCCTTCACCTCCATGTGTTCGGAGGATTCCCAGACTTCGTCCTGGGATTGGTTACAAGTGTCCTAGTATCATGGCTTGCAAGTGTGCATGGGACGACCTCCATTCTTTGATATTGATTGAGGGATGCTTTATGTGCCACGATGTGATCTCTCTTGGTGAATGAGCCATGCGCATTGCAGACGAAAGCGGATTGCATGGCCTCACGATGTAGAGTTCTTAAGATCTCTGTCAAAGCCATGGTGTCCAAAGTGTCATGCATGTCCGTGGTTTCTTGAGGGAGTTTCTGTCTTGCTGACCTCTCCATTGCTGTAAATGGAGTAGCAACGACCCCTGGTATTAGCACATTCCTATCCGTCAGATTGTTTCTGTGTCTGATGACTTGTTGGATATATTTCGGTGCTTCTGTATTCGGTGCACAGACATTTCTGATCGGTAGCTCCTGCTGAGGGGTCGATCCTGAAATGATGATATGTGATGATTATATCATGCCCTTCTTTATCCCTTGCTCCTGTGTGTCCTTTAAGGTCCATTGTGTCTGACAAAAGGATCGCTGCTCCGGCTTTCCTGGGACTCCCAGTAGCGTGATGTACCACTCTGCATCGCCAGACGTTCAATGGGAAGGTGTTCTCCAGTCGAAAATGAGTTTATTGTAGACAGCAAAGAGGTGGGTTTTGTTTTCTGATCCGTTCTGCTTCCCTACATCCTTTGATTGCAGCATTCAAACCCTTTACATTCAGTGTTTTCACTGAAAACTGTGGGTTTAGAATCATCGTGTCTTATGTGGAGCTCATGGTGTCTCTAGTACCTTGCTTTCCTTGCAGCATTTCGCTCATAGAGTCCCTTCGGATTTCTCCTTTCCTCTTCTTGTCATTTTTTCGATAAACCATAGTTTCTCTTGTAATTTAGCTTGTATGCGGCTTGATTTTTGTTTACAAGTCGTTTCTTGTCAAGTTGGTTTCCATAGAACACCCAGTGCTCGCCCCTACGAGTGCCCTCCTCCATGCCCATCACAGCTCCTCCCCCCCGTCACCCATCAGTCCTCAGTTCGGTCTCAGCATTCAAGAGTCTCTCAGGGTTTGCCTCTCTTCCCCTCCTCCACTGGTTCCCCCCTTCCTCTCCTCCACGGGCCTCCGTTCAGTTCCTTCTAATCCTCCTAGACGTGCAAACATAAGGTATGTTTGCCTCCCTTCCTGTCTTATTTCACTCAGGAGAGCACCTTCAAGGTCCATCCAAGTGTCTCTTCATGGCAAGGTTGCCTTCTTTCGCACTGCCATGTCGTGATCCATCGTAGAGAAGAGCCACATCTTGACGATCCCTTGGTCCGTTGATGGACACTGAGGCTCCTTCCACGTTTGGGCTATTGTTGAGAGGGCTGCTATGGACCTTGGGCTACACGAGGCCCAGTGCATCTACACTCCTGGATGCCTTGGGTTGATTCCCAGCAGTGCCATTGCTGGGTCCGAAGGGGGTTCTATTGTTCATCTGTTGAGGAACCTCCACATTGTTTTACAGAGGGGCTGCGCCAGTTTCCATCCCCACCAAGAGTGTAGGAGGGTGCCCCTTTCTCCACATCCTCGCCAGCATCTCGAGTTCTCTGGTTTCCTCATTTGAGCCACTCTGGGGTGTGGTGGTATCTCAGTGTGGTTTTGATTGGTCGTTCCCGGATGAGGAGGGATGCTGAGAGTCGTTTCCTGTGTCTGTTGGCCATCTGGATATCCTCTTTAGAGAAGGGTCTCTTCCCATGTTCTGCCCATTTCTTCCCTGTGTTGTTTGTTTTCCGGGTGTGGAGTTGGTGGAGTTCCTTCTCGAAGGGGGGGATGGCTCCTCTGTCTGAAATGTCATTTGCAACTCTCTTTTCCCATTCCGTCGGTCGCCTAGTAGTGTCATAGATTGGTTCCTTGGCAGTGCTGGGGCCTTTCATCTTGCCGAGCTGCCGATCCTTTATTGTTGCTCTTGATTCCCTTGCCTTTAGGGATGTGTCAAGGAAGAAATTGCCACGGTGGAAGTCAAGGAGGTCGCTCGCTGCTTTCTCCTCTATGGTTTGGATGATTGCCTCTCTCACGTTCAGGTCCTTGTTCCGTTCTGCGTTTCTTTGTGTGTACAGGGAGAGAAAAATGGTGTGGTTTCATTCTTCTGCAAGGTGCTGTCCCGTGCTCCCAGCACCATCTGTTAAAGAGGCTGTCTTTTGTCCATTGGATATTCTTTCCTGCTGTGTCCAAGGTTCGTTGGCTGTATACTTTTGGGTCCGATTCCGAGTGGCCAATTCGATTCCATCGGACTATGTGTCTGTTCTTGTGCCAATACTGCCTTGATGATGACAGCTTTGTAGGAGAGGCTAAAGCCTGGGATGCTGGGGTCTCCAGTCCGGCTTTTCTTCTTCCCTATTCCTTCGGCTCTTCCAGGTCTTTTGTGGTTCCGTACACAGTTGAGTATAGAGCGTTCTAGTTGGGAGATGAATGCTGCTGCAACTACGATTGCGATTGCCTTGAAGGGGTAGATTGCTTTGCGTAGTCATGACATTTTCACAGAGTTTCGTTCTCCAATCCATGAGCGTGGAATGGTTTTCCATTTCTTTGTGTCTTCCCCCATTTGCTTCTATGACTTTTCTATAGTTTTCTCCTATCTTGGCTAAGGTTTTCTTCCCAGGCAGTTTATGTTTGCTTGTGCGTTTGTGGAAGGGATCCGTTACTTGACTCCTCTTTCCGCTCCTTCATTGTTGGTGTATCCGAAAGCCACGGATTTCTGTATGGGAATTGAGTGTTCTCCAACTTTGCTGCATTCATGGATGAGTTCTGCTAGGCTTGTGGGGGAGTCGGTCCTGTTTTCTACGAAGACTAGCAAGCCATGTGCGAAACGTGAACGTTTGACTTCTTTGCCAATTCTCATGCCTTTATTTCCTGGTTCTGTCCCGGGTCTGATGCCAGGGCTTGTAGCGCTATGTGGAACAATGGTGGTGAGAGTGGACATCCCTGTCGTGTTCCTGATTTCACGGGGGAAGCTCTCAGGTGTTCCCCATTGAGGATGATGTTAGTGGAGGGCGTCGCATGGATGGCTTTTAGGATGGCAACGTCAGCTCCTTGGATCCCGACTTTCTCCAGGGTCTTGATGAACAAGGGATGCTGCATTTCCTCGATTGTTTTTCGGCCTGTATGAACAGGATCCTATGGGTTTAATGATTTCTTTGGTGAAGATGAGGTATCCCACTGATTGATTTGCGAATTTTGAACCAGCCCTGCAGCCCAGGCATGAATCCCACTAGATCATGCTGGAAAGTTATTTCCATGTGCTGCGGAGCTCGATTTGCAAGTATCTTGTTGAGGATTTCTGGATCTGTATTCATCAAGGATAGTGCCCCTTTGTTCTCCTTTTGCGGTGGGTCTCTGTCTGCCGGGGGAATCTCAGTGATGCTGGCTTCATGAAATGAGTCCGGGAGTTTCCCTTCGATTGCTATTTTTCGGCATGGCTTGAGAGGAATGTGTCTGTGCTCAACATCTGGAAGTATTCCTGCAGGGAAGACATCGGGGCTAGGGCTCTTATCTTGAGGGGAATTTGGACAACCGATTCCACTTCTTGCCAACGCATGAGTCTGTACAGGTGTTCCATCTCGTGCCGTGTGAACTTTGGCATTGAGTGTGTGTTTAGGAAATTGTCCATTTCTGGGAACGTGTCCAGTCTCCCGGCATAGGATTTTGGATTTATCCCCTGCAATGGCTTGCATTTCCGAGTGCTTGGGTGTGATCCGTCCATTTTCATTGATCATTTTGTCGCTTGGAGAGCTCTCTCTATTTTACAGAAGCCTGGCTGAAGGTTTGACAATTTTGTTCATTGTTTTCAAAAGCCACCTCCGGGGTCCCTGGATCTGTTCAACGGTTTCCTTGGTGTCTCGAGTGTTTTTGTCTGCCCTGATGAAGAAACTTCCCTTCTGCTCTTGGGGTTGGGATGCTCTCGTTGCTCTCCTTCTCGTTCCTTGAGGTGCTCTGTTGGATTCCGTACTTGCGCTCCTCCTGATTTCTTGAACTAGGCCGGAGGTACCATGGACTTTCCGCTTCAGACGGCCTTGACCACATCCCCTCCAGTTTGCGTGGTTGTAGTTTCATTTTCCTTTGTTTCTACCTATGTGAAAATGTCTTCTCTATTTTCCTGATTGGCCCATTCCTTCCTTCACCTCCATGTGTTCGGAGGATTCCCAGACTTCGTCCTGGGATTGGTTACAAGTGTCCTAGTATCATGGCTTGCAAGTGTGCATGGGACGACCTCCATTCTTTGATATTGATTGAGGGATGCTTTATGTGCCACGATGTGATCTCTCTTGGTGAATGAGCCATGCGCATTGCAGACGAAAGCGGATTGCATGGCCTCACGATGTAGAGTTCTTAAGATCTCTGTCAAAGCCATGGTGTCCAAAGTGTCATGCATGTCCGTGGTTTCTTGAGGGAGTTTCTGTCTTGCTGACCTCTCCATTGCTGTAAATGGAGTAGCAACGACCCCTGGTATTAGCACATTCCTATCCGTCAGATTGTTTCTGTGTCTGATGACTTGTTGGATATATTTCGGTGCTTCTGTATTCGGTGCACAGACATTTCTGATCGGTAGCTCCTGCTGAGGGGTCGATCCTGAAATGATGATATGTGATGATTATATCATGCCCTTCTTTATCCCTTGCTCCTGTGTGTCCTTTAAGGTCCATTGTGTCTGACAAAAGGATCGCTGCTCCGGCTTTCCTGGGACTCCCAGTAGCGTGATGTACCACTCTGCATCGCCAGACGTTCAATGGGAAGGTGTTCTCCAGTCGAAAATGAGTTTATTGTAGACAGCAAAGAGGTGGGTTTTGTTTTCTGATCCGTTCTGCTTCCCTACATCCTTTGATTGCAGCATTCAAACCCTTTACATTCAGTGTTTTCACTGAAAACTGTGGGTTTAGAATCATCGTGTCTTATGTGGAGCTCATGGTGTCTCTAGTACCTTGCTTTCCTTGCAGCATTTCGCTCATAGAGTCCCTTCGGATTTCTCCTTTCCTCTTCTTGTCATTTTTTCGATAAACCATAGTTTCTCTTGTAATTTAGCTTGTATGCGGCTTGATTTTTGTTTACAAGTCGTTTCTTGTCAAGTTGGTTTCCATAGAACACCCAGTGCTCGCCCCTACGAGTGCCCTCCTCCATGCCCATCACAGCTCCTCCCCCCCGTCACCCATCAGTCCTCAGTTCGGTCTCAGCATTCAAGAGTCTCTCAGGGTTTGCCTCTCTTCCCCTCCTCCACTGGTTCCCCCCTTCCTCTCCTCCACGGGCCTCCGTTCAGTTCCTTCTAATCCTCCTAGACGTGCAAACATAAGGTATGTTTGCCTCCCTTCCTGTCTTATTTCACTCAGGAGAGCACCTTCAAGGTCCATCCAAGTGTCTCTTCATGGCAAGGTTGCCTTCTTTCGCACTGCCATGTCGTGATCCATCGTAGAGAAGAGCCACATCTTGACGATCCCTTGGTCCGTTGATGGACACTGAGGCTCCTTCCACGTTTGGGCTATTGTTGAGAGGGCTGCTATGGACCTTGGGCTACACGAGGCCCAGTGCATCTACACTCCTGGATGCCTTGGGTTGATTCCCAGCAGTGCCATTGCTGGGTCCGAAGGGGGTTCTATTGTTCATCTGTTGAGGAACCTCCACATTGTTTTACAGAGGGGCTGCGCCAGTTTCCATCCCCACCAAGAGTGTAGGAGGGTGCCCCTTTCTCCACATCCTCGCCAGCATCTCGAGTTCTCTGGTTTCCTCATTTGAGCCACTCTGGGGTGTGGTGGTATCTCAGTGTGGTTTTGATTGGTCGTTCCCGGATGAGGAGGGATGCTGAGAGTCGTTTCCTGTGTCTGTTGGCCATCTGGATATCCTCTTTAGAGAAGGGTCTCTTCCCATGTTCTGCCCATTTCTTCCCTGTGTTGTTTGTTTTCCGGGTGTGGAGTTGGTGGAGTTCCTTCTCGAAGGGGGGGATGGCTCCTCTGTCTGAAATGTCATTTGCAACTCTCTTTTCCCATTCCGTCGGTCGCCTAGTAGTGTCATAGATTGGTTCCTTGGCAGTGCTGGGGCCTTTCATCTTGCCGAGCTGCCGATCCTTTATTGTTGCTCTTGATTCCCTTGCCTTTAGGGATGTGTCAAGGAAGAAATTGCCACGGTGGAAGTCAAGGAGGTCGCTCGCTGCTTTCTCCTCTATGGTTTGGATGATTGCCTCTCTCACGTTCAGGTCCTTGTTCCGTTCTGCGTTTCTTTGTGTGTACAGGGAGAGAAAAATGGTGTGGTTTCATTCTTCTGCAAGGTGCTGTCCCGTGCTCCCAGCACCATCTGTTAAAGAGGCTGTCTTTTGTCCATTGGATATTCTTTCCTGCTGTGTCCAAGGTTCGTTGGCTGTATACTTTTGGGTCCGATTCCGAGTGGCCAATTCGATTCCATCGGACTATGTGTCTGTTCTTGTGCCAATACTGCCTTGATGATGACAGCTTTGTAGGAGAGGCTAAAGCCTGGGATGCTGGGGTCTCCAGTCCGGCTTTTCTTCTTCCCTATTCCTTCGGCTCTTCCAGGTCTTTTGTGGTTCCGTACACAGTTGAGTATAGAGCGTTCTAGTTGGGAGATGAATGCTGCTGCAACTACGATTGCGATTGCCTTGAAGGGGTAGATTGCTTTGCGTAGTCATGACATTTTCACAGAGTTTCGTTCTCCAATCCATGAGCGTGGAATGGTTTTCCATTTCTTTGTGTCTTCCCCCATTTGCTTCTATGACTTTTCTATAGTTTTCTCCTATCTTGGCTAAGGTTTTCTTCCCAGGCAGTTTATGTTTGCTTGTGCGTTTGTGGAAGGGATCCGTTACTTGACTCCTCTTTCCGCTCCTTCATTGTTGGTGTATCCGAAAGCCACGGATTTCTGTATGGGAATTGAGTGTTCTCCAACTTTGCTGCATTCATGGATGAGTTCTGCTAGGCTTGTGGGGGAGTCGGTCCTGTTTTCTACGAAGACTAGCAAGCCATGTGCGAAACGTGAACGTTTGACTTCTTTGCCAATTCTCATGCCTTTATTTCCTGGTTCTGTCCCGGGTCTGATGCCAGGGCTTGTAGCGCTATGTGGAACAATGGTGGTGAGAGTGGACATCCCTGTCGTGTTCCTGATTTCACGGGGGAAGCTCTCAGGTGTTCCCCATTGAGGATGATGTTAGTGGAGGGCGTCGCATGGATGGCTTTTAGGATGGCAACGTCAGCTCCTTGGATCCCGACTTTCTCCAGGGTCTTGATGAACAAGGGATGCTGCATTTCCTCGATTGTTTTTCGGCCTGTATGAACAGGATCCTATGGGTTTAATGATTTCTTTGGTGAAGATGAGGTATCCCACTGATTGATTTGCGAATTTTGAACCAGCCCTGCAGCCCAGGCATGAATCCCACTAGATCATGCTGGAAAGTTATTTCCATGTGCTGCGGAGCTCGATTTGCAAGTATCTTGTTGAGGATTTCTGGATCTGTATTCATCAAGGATAGTGCCCCTTTGTTCTCCTTTTGCGGTGGGTCTCTGTCTGCCGGGGGAATCTCAGTGATGCTGGCTTCATGAAATGAGTCCGGGAGTTTCCCTTCGATTGCTATTTTTCGGCATGGCTTGAGAGGAATGTGTCTGTGCTCAACATCTGGAAGTATTCCTGCAGGGAAGACATCGGGGCTAGGGCTCTTATCTTGAGGGGAATTTGGACAACCGATTCCACTTCTTGCCAACGCATGAGTCTGTACAGGTGTTCCATCTCGTGCCGTGTGAACTTTGGCATTGAGTGTGTGTTTAGGAAATTGTCCATTTCTGGGAACGTGTCCAGTCTCCCGGCATAGGATTTTGGATTTATCCCCTGCAATGGCTTGCATTTCCGAGTGCTTGGGTGTGATCCGTCCATTTTCATTGATCATTTTGTCGCTTGGAGAGCTCTCTCTATTTTACAGAAGCCTGGCTGAAGGTTTGACAATTTTGTTCATTGTTTTCAAAAGCCACCTCCGGGGTCCCTGGATCTGTTCAACGGTTTCCTTGGTGTCTCGAGTGTTTTTGTCTGCCCTGATGAAGAAACTTCCCTTCTGCTCTTGGGGTTGGGATGCTCTCGTTGCTCTCCTTCTCGTTCCTTGAGGTGCTCTGTTGGATTCCGTACTTGCGCTCCTCCTGATTTCTTGAACTAGGCCGGAGGTACCATGGACTTTCCGCTTCAGACGGCCTTGACCACATCCCCTCCAGTTTGCGTGGTTGTAGTTTCATTTTCCTTTGTTTCTACCTATGTGAAAATGTCTTCTCTATTTTCCTGATTGGCCCATTCCTTCCTTCACCTCCATGTGTTCGGAGGATTCCCAGACTTCGTCCTGGGATTGGTTACAAGTGTCCTAGTATCATGGCTTGCAAGTGTGCATGGGACGACCTCCATTCTTTGATATTGATTGAGGGATGCTTTATGTGCCACGATGTGATCTCTCTTGGTGAATGAGCCATGCGCATTGCAGACGAAAGCGGATTGCATGGCCTCACGATGTAGAGTTCTTAAGATCTCTGTCAAAGCCATGGTGTCCAAAGTGTCATGCATGTCCGTGGTTTCTTGAGGGAGTTTCTGTCTTGCTGACCTCTCCATTGCTGTAAATGGAGTAGCAACGACCCCTGGTATTAGCACATTCCTATCCGTCAGATTGTTTCTGTGTCTGATGACTTGTTGGATATATTTCGGTGCTTCTGTATTCGGTGCACAGACATTTCTGATCGGTAGCTCCTGCTGAGGGGTCGATCCTGAAATGATGATATGTGATGATTATATCATGCCCTTCTTTATCCCTTGCTCCTGTGTGTCCTTTAAGGTCCATTGTGTCTGACAAAAGGATCGCTGCTCCGGCTTTCCTGGGACTCCCAGTAGCGTGATGTACCACTCTGCATCGCCAGACGTTCAATGGGAAGGTGTTCTCCAGTCGAAAATGAGTTTATTGTAGACAGCAAAGAGGTGGGTTTTGTTTTCTGATCCGTTCTGCTTCCCTACATCCTTTGATTGCAGCATTCAAACCCTTTACATTCAGTGTTTTCACTGAAAACTGTGGGTTTAGAATCATCGTGTCTTATGTGGAGCTCATGGTGTCTCTAGTACCTTGCTTTCCTTGCAGCATTTCGCTCATAGAGTCCCTTCGGATTTCTCCTTTCCTCTTCTTGTCATTTTTTCGATAAACCATAGTTTCTCTTGTAATTTAGCTTGTATGCGGCTTGATTTTTGTTTACAAGTCGTTTCTTGTCAAGTTGGTTTCCATAGAACACCCAGTGCTCGCCCCTACGAGTGCCCTCCTCCATGCCCATCACAGCTCCTCCCCCCCGTCACCCATCAGTCCTCAGTTCGGTCTCAGCATTCAAGAGTCTCTCAGGGTTTGCCTCTCTTCCCCTCCTCCACTGGTTCCCCCCTTCCTCTCCTCCACGGGCCTCCGTTCAGTTCCTTCTAATCCTCCTAGACGTGCAAACATAAGGTATGTTTGCCTCCCTTCCTGTCTTATTTCACTCAGGAGAGCACCTTCAAGGTCCATCCAAGTGTCTCTTCATGGCAAGGTTGCCTTCTTTCGCACTGCCATGTCGTGATCCATCGTAGAGAAGAGCCACATCTTGACGATCCCTTGGTCCGTTGATGGACACTGAGGCTCCTTCCACGTTTGGGCTATTGTTGAGAGGGCTGCTATGGACCTTGGGCTACACGAGGCCCAGTGCATCTACACTCCTGGATGCCTTGGGTTGATTCCCAGCAGTGCCATTGCTGGGTCCGAAGGGGGTTCTATTGTTCATCTGTTGAGGAACCTCCACATTGTTTTACAGAGGGGCTGCGCCAGTTTCCATCCCCACCAAGAGTGTAGGAGGGTGCCCCTTTCTCCACATCCTCGCCAGCATCTCGAGTTCTCTGGTTTCCTCATTTGAGCCACTCTGGGGTGTGGTGGTATCTCAGTGTGGTTTTGATTGGTCGTTCCCGGATGAGGAGGGATGCTGAGAGTCGTTTCCTGTGTCTGTTGGCCATCTGGATATCCTCTTTAGAGAAGGGTCTCTTCCCATGTTCTGCCCATTTCTTCCCTGTGTTGTTTGTTTTCCGGGTGTGGAGTTGGTGGAGTTCCTTCTCGAAGGGGGGGATGGCTCCTCTGTCTGAAATGTCATTTGCAACTCTCTTTTCCCATTCCGTCGGTCGCCTAGTAGTGTCATAGATTGGTTCCTTGGCAGTGCTGGGGCCTTTCATCTTGCCGAGCTGCCGATCCTTTATTGTTGCTCTTGATTCCCTTGCCTTTAGGGATGTGTCAAGGAAGAAATTGCCACGGTGGAAGTCAAGGAGGTCGCTCGCTGCTTTCTCCTCTATGGTTTGGATGATTGCCTCTCTCACGTTCAGGTCCTTGTTCCGTTCTGCGTTTCTTTGTGTGTACAGGGAGAGAAAAATGGTGTGGTTTCATTCTTCTGCAAGGTGCTGTCCCGTGCTCCCAGCACCATCTGTTAAAGAGGCTGTCTTTTGTCCATTGGATATTCTTTCCTGCTGTGTCCAAGGTTCGTTGGCTGTATACTTTTGGGTCCGATTCCGAGTGGCCAATTCGATTCCATCGGACTATGTGTCTGTTCTTGTGCCAATACTGCCTTGATGATGACAGCTTTGTAGGAGAGGCTAAAGCCTGGGATGCTGGGGTCTCCAGTCCGGCTTTTCTTCTTCCCTATTCCTTCGGCTCTTCCAGGTCTTTTGTGGTTCCGTACACAGTTGAGTATAGAGCGTTCTAGTTGGGAGATGAATGCTGCTGCAACTACGATTGCGATTGCCTTGAAGGGGTAGATTGCTTTGCGTAGTCATGACATTTTCACAGAGTTTCGTTCTCCAATCCATGAGCGTGGAATGGTTTTCCATTTCTTTGTGTCTTCCCCCATTTGCTTCTATGACTTTTCTATAGTTTTCTCCTATCTTGGCTAAGGTTTTCTTCCCAGGCAGTTTATGTTTGCTTGTGCGTTTGTGGAAGGGATCCGTTACTTGACTCCTCTTTCCGCTCCTTCATTGTTGGTGTATCCGAAAGCCACGGATTTCTGTATGGGAATTGAGTGTTCTCCAACTTTGCTGCATTCATGGATGAGTTCTGCTAGGCTTGTGGGGGAGTCGGTCCTGTTTTCTACGAAGACTAGCAAGCCATGTGCGAAACGTGAACGTTTGACTTCTTTGCCAATTCTCATGCCTTTATTTCCTGGTTCTGTCCCGGGTCTGATGCCAGGGCTTGTAGCGCTATGTGGAACAATGGTGGTGAGAGTGGACATCCCTGTCGTGTTCCTGATTTCACGGGGGAAGCTCTCAGGTGTTCCCCATTGAGGATGATGTTAGTGGAGGGCGTCGCATGGATGGCTTTTAGGATGGCAACGTCAGCTCCTTGGATCCCGACTTTCTCCAGGGTCTTGATGAACAAGGGATGCTGCATTTCCTCGATTGTTTTTCGGCCTGTATGAACAGGATCCTATGGGTTTAATGATTTCTTTGGTGAAGATGAGGTATCCCACTGATTGATTTGCGAATTTTGAACCAGCCCTGCAGCCCAGGCATGAATCCCACTAGATCATGCTGGAAAGTTATTTCCATGTGCTGCGGAGCTCGATTTGCAAGTATCTTGTTGAGGATTTCTGGATCTGTATTCATCAAGGATAGTGCCCCTTTGTTCTCCTTTTGCGGTGGGTCTCTGTCTGCCGGGGGAATCTCAGTGATGCTGGCTTCATGAAATGAGTCCGGGAGTTTCCCTTCGATTGCTATTTTTCGGCATGGCTTGAGAGGAATGTGTCTGTGCTCAACATCTGGAAGTATTCCTGCAGGGAAGACATCGGGGCTAGGGCTCTTATCTTGAGGGGAATTTGGACAACCGATTCCACTTCTTGCCAACGCATGAGTCTGTACAGGTGTTCCATCTCGTGCCGTGTGAACTTTGGCATTGAGTGTGTGTTTAGGAAATTGTCCATTTCTGGGAACGTGTCCAGTCTCCCGGCATAGGATTTTGGATTTATCCCCTGCAATGGCTTGCATTTCCGAGTGCTTGGGTGTGATCCGTCCATTTTCATTGATCATTTTGTCGCTTGGAGAGCTCTCTCTATTTTACAGAAGCCTGGCTGAAGGTTTGACAATTTTGTTCATTGTTTTCAAAAGCCACCTCCGGGGTCCCTGGATCTGTTCAACGGTTTCCTTGGTGTCTCGAGTGTTTTTGTCTGCCCTGATGAAGAAACTTCCCTTCTGCTCTTGGGGTTGGGATGCTCTCGTTGCTCTCCTTCTCGTTCCTTGAGGTGCTCTGTTGGAT
This sequence comes from Proteles cristata cristata, assembly GCA_017311185.1. Lineage (NCBI taxonomy): Eukaryota > Metazoa > Chordata > Mammalia > Carnivora > Hyaenidae > Proteles > Proteles cristata. The sequence continues at coordinate 21,673 of JAESUZ010005096.1, forward strand.
TCCGTACTTGCGCTCCTCCTGATTTCTTGAACTAGGCCGGAGGTACCATGGACTTTCCGCTTCAGACGGCCTTGACCACATCCCCTCCAGTTTGCGTGGTTGTAGTTTCATTTTCCTTTGTTTCTACCTATGTGAAAATGTCTTCTCTATTTTCCTGATTGGCCCATTCCTTCCTTCACCTCCATGTGTTCGGAGGATTCCCAGACTTCGTCCTGGGATTGGTTACAAGTGTCCTAGTATCATGGCTTGCAAGTGTGCATGGGACGACCTCCATTCTTTGATATTGATTGAGGGATGCTTTATGTGCCACGATGTGATCTCTCTTGGTGAATGAGCCATGCGCATTGCAGACGAAAGCGGATTGCATGGCCTCACGATGTAGAGTTCTTAAGATCTCTGTCAAAGCCATGGTGTCCAAAGTGTCATGCATGTCCGTGGTTTCTTGAGGGAGTTTCTGTCTTGCTGACCTCTCCATTGCTGTAAATGGAGTAGCAACGACCCCTGGTATTAGCACATTCCTATCCGTCAGATTGTTTCTGTGTCTGATGACTTGTTGGATATATTTCGGTGCTTCTGTATTCGGTGCACAGACATTTCTGATCGGTAGCTCCTGCTGAGGGGTCGATCCTGAAATGATGATATGTGATGATTATATCATGCCCTTCTTTATCCCTTGCTCCTGTGTGTCCTTTAAGGTCCATTGTGTCTGACAAAAGGATCGCTGCTCCGGCTTTCCTGGGACTCCCAGTAGCGTGATGTACCACTCTGCATCGCCAGACGTTCAATGGGAAGGTGTTCTCCAGTCGAAAATGAGTTTATTGTAGACAGCAAAGAGGTGGGTTTTGTTTTCTGATCCGTTCTGCTTCCCTACATCCTTTGATTGCAGCATTCAAACCCTTTACATTCAGTGTTTTCACTGAAAACTGTGGGTTTAGAATCATCGTGTCTTATGTGGAGCTCATGGTGTCTCTAGTACCTTGCTTTCCTTGCAGCATTTCGCTCATAGAGTCCCTTCGGATTTCTCCTTTCCTCTTCTTGTCATTTTTTCGATAAACCATAGTTTCTCTTGTAATTTAGCTTGTATGCGGCTTGATTTTTGTTTACAAGTCGTTTCTTGTCAAGTTGGTTTCCATAGAACACCCAGTGCTCGCCCCTACGAGTGCCCTCCTCCATGCCCATCACAGCTCCTCCCCCCCGTCACCCATCAGTCCTCAGTTCGGTCTCAGCATTCAAGAGTCTCTCAGGGTTTGCCTCTCTTCCCCTCCTCCACTGGTTCCCCCCTTCCTCTCCTCCACGGGCCTCCGTTCAGTTCCTTCTAATCCTCCTAGACGTGCAAACATAAGGTATGTTTGCCTCCCTTCCTGTCTTATTTCACTCAGGAGAGCACCTTCAAGGTCCATCCAAGTGTCTCTTCATGGCAAGGTTGCCTTCTTTCGCACTGCCATGTCGTGATCCATCGTAGAGAAGAGCCACATCTTGACGATCCCTTGGTCCGTTGATGGACACTGAGGCTCCTTCCACGTTTGGGCTATTGTTGAGAGGGCTGCTATGGACCTTGGGCTACACGAGGCCCAGTGCATCTACACTCCTGGATGCCTTGGGTTGATTCCCAGCAGTGCCATTGCTGGGTCCGAAGGGGGTTCTATTGTTCATCTGTTGAGGAACCTCCACATTGTTTTACAGAGGGGCTGCGCCAGTTTCCATCCCCACCAAGAGTGTAGGAGGGTGCCCCTTTCTCCACATCCTCGCCAGCATCTCGAGTTCTCTGGTTTCCTCATTTGAGCCACTCTGGGGTGTGGTGGTATCTCAGTGTGGTTTTGATTGGTCGTTCCCGGATGAGGAGGGATGCTGAGAGTCGTTTCCTGTGTCTGTTGGCCATCTGGATATCCTCTTTAGAGAAGGGTCTCTTCCCATGTTCTGCCCATTTCTTCCCTGTGTTGTTTGTTTTCCGGGTGTGGAGTTGGTGGAGTTCCTTCTCGAAGGGGGGGATGGCTCCTCTGTCTGAAATGTCATTTGCAACTCTCTTTTCCCATTCCGTCGGTCGCCTAGTAGTGTCATAGATTGGTTCCTTGGCAGTGCTGGGGCCTTTCATCTTGCCGAGCTGCCGATCCTTTATTGTTGCTCTTGATTCCCTTGCCTTTAGGGATGTGTCAAGGAAGAAATTGCCACGGTGGAAGTCAAGGAGGTCGCTCGCTGCTTTCTCCTCTATGGTTTGGATGATTGCCTCTCTCACGTTCAGGTCCTTGTTCCGTTCTGCGTTTCTTTGTGTGTACAGGGAGAGAAAAATGGTGTGGTTTCATTCTTCTGCAAGGTGCTGTCCCGTGCTCCCAGCACCATCTGTTAAAGAGGCTGTCTTTTGTCCATTGGATATTCTTTCCTGCTGTGTCCAAGGTTCGTTGGCTGTATACTTTTGGGTCCGATTCCGAGTGGCCAATTCGATTCCATCGGACTATGTGTCTGTTCTTGTGCCAATACTGCCTTGATGATGACAGCTTTGTAGGAGAGGCTAAAGCCTGGGATGCTGGGGTCTCCAGTCCGGCTTTTCTTCTTCCCTATTCCTTCGGCTCTTCCAGGTCTTTTGTGGTTCCGTACACAGTTGAGTATAGAGCGTTCTAGTTGGGAGATGAATGCTGCTGCAACTACGATTGCGATTGCCTTGAAGGGGTAGATTGCTTTGCGTAGTCATGACATTTTCACAGAGTTTCGTTCTCCAATCCATGAGCGTGGAATGGTTTTCCATTTCTTTGTGTCTTCCCCCATTTGCTTCTATGACTTTTCTATAGTTTTCTCCTATCTTGGCTAAGGTTTTCTTCCCAGGCAGTTTATGTTTGCTTGTGCGTTTGTGGAAGGGATCCGTTACTTGACTCCTCTTTCCGCTCCTTCATTGTTGGTGTATCCGAAAGCCACGGATTTCTGTATGGGAATTGAGTGTTCTCCAACTTTGCTGCATTCATGGATGAGTTCTGCTAGGCTTGTGGGGGAGTCGGTCCTGTTTTCTACGAAGACTAGCAAGCCATGTGCGAAACGTGAACGTTTGACTTCTTTGCCAATTCTCATGCCTTTATTTCCTGGTTCTGTCCCGGGTCTGATGCCAGGGCTTGTAGCGCTATGTGGAACAATGGTGGTGAGAGTGGACATCCCTGTCGTGTTCCTGATTTCACGGGGGAAGCTCTCAGGTGTTCCCCATTGAGGATGATGTTAGTGGAGGGCGTCGCATGGATGGCTTTTAGGATGGCAACGTCAGCTCCTTGGATCCCGACTTTCTCCAGGGTCTTGATGAACAAGGGATGCTGCATTTCCTCGATTGTTTTTCGGCCTGTATGAACAGGATCCTATGGGTTTAATGATTTCTTTGGTGAAGATGAGGTATCCCACTGATTGATTTGCGAATTTTGAACCAGCCCTGCAGCCCAGGCATGAATCCCACTAGATCATGCTGGAAAGTTATTTCCATGTGCTGCGGAGCTCGATTTGCAAGTATCTTGTTGAGGATTTCTGGATCTGTATTCATCAAGGATAGTGCCCCTTTGTTCTCCTTTTGCGGTGGGTCTCTGTCTGCCGGGGGAATCTCAGTGATGCTGGCTTCATGAAATGAGTCCGGGAGTTTCCCTTCGATTGCTATTTTTCGGCATGGCTTGAGAGGAATGTGTCTGTGCTCAACATCTGGAAGTATTCCTGCAGGGAAGACATCGGGGCTAGGGCTCTTATCTTGAGGGGAATTTGGACAACCGATTCCACTTCTTGCCAACGCATGAGTCTGTACAGGTGTTCCATCTCGTGCCGTGTGAACTTTGGCATTGAGTGTGTGTTTAGGAAATTGTCCATTTCTGGGAACGTGTCCAGTCTCCCGGCATAGGATTTTGGATTTATCCCCTGCAATGGCTTGCATTTCCGAGTGCTTGGGTGTGATCCGTCCATTTTCATTGATCATTTTGTCGCTTGGAGAGCTCTCTCTATTTTACAGAAGCCTGGCTGAAGGTTTGACAATTTTGTTCATTGTTTTCAAAAGCCACCTCCGGGGTCCCTGGATCTGTTCAACGGTTTCCTTGGTGTCTCGAGTGTTTTTGTCTGCCCTGATGAAGAAACTTCCCTTCTGCTCTTGGGGTTGGGATGCTCTCGTTGCTCTCCTTCTCGTTCCTTGAGGTGCTCTGTTGGATTCCGTACTTGCGCTCCTCCTGATTTCTTGAACTAGGCCGGAGGTACCATGGACTTTCCGCTTCAGACGGCCTTGACCACATCCCCTCCAGTTTGCGTGGTTGTAGTTTCATTTTCCTTTGTTTCTACCTATGTGAAAATGTCTTCTCTATTTTCCTGATTGGCCCATTCCTTCCTTCACCTCCATGTGTTCGGAGGATTCCCAGACTTCGTCCTGGGATTGGTTACAAGTGTCCTAGTATCATGGCTTGCAAGTGTGCATGGGACGACCTCCATTCTTTGATATTGATTGAGGGATGCTTTATGTGCCACGATGTGATCTCTCTTGGTGAATGAGCCATGCGCATTGCAGACGAAAGCGGATTGCATGGCCTCACGATGTAGAGTTCTTAAGATCTCTGTCAAAGCCATGGTGTCCAAAGTGTCATGCATGTCCGTGGTTTCTTGAGGGAGTTTCTGTCTTGCTGACCTCTCCATTGCTGTAAATGGAGTAGCAACGACCCCTGGTATTAGCACATTCCTATCCGTCAGATTGTTTCTGTGTCTGATGACTTGTTGGATATATTTCGGTGCTTCTGTATTCGGTGCACAGACATTTCTGATCGGTAGCTCCTGCTGAGGGGTCGATCCTGAAATGATGATATGTGATGATTATATCATGCCCTTCTTTATCCCTTGCTCCTGTGTGTCCTTTAAGGTCCATTGTGTCTGACAAAAGGATCGCTGCTCCGGCTTTCCTGGGACTCCCAGTAGCGTGATGTACCACTCTGCATCGCCAGACGTTCAATGGGAAGGTGTTCTCCAGTCGAAAATGAGTTTATTGTAGACAGCAAAGAGGTGGGTTTTGTTTTCTGATCCGTTCTGCTTCCCTACATCCTTTGATTGCAGCATTCAAACCCTTTACATTCAGTGTTTTCACTGAAAACTGTGGGTTTAGAATCATCGTGTCTTATGTGGAGCTCATGGTGTCTCTAGTACCTTGCTTTCCTTGCAGCATTTCGCTCATAGAGTCCCTTCGGATTTCTCCTTTCCTCTTCTTGTCATTTTTTCGATAAACCATAGTTTCTCTTGTAATTTAGCTTGTATGCGGCTTGATTTTTGTTTACAAGTCGTTTCTTGTCAAGTTGGTTTCCATAGAACACCCAGTGCTCGCCCCTACGAGTGCCCTCCTCCATGCCCATCACAGCTCCTCCCCCCCGTCACCCATCAGTCCTCAGTTCGGTCTCAGCATTCAAGAGTCTCTCAGGGTTTGCCTCTCTTCCCCTCCTCCACTGGTTCCCCCCTTCCTCTCCTCCACGGGCCTCCGTTCAGTTCCTTCTAATCCTCCTAGACGTGCAAACATAAGGTATGTTTGCCTCCCTTCCTGTCTTATTTCACTCAGGAGAGCACCTTCAAGGTCCATCCAAGTGTCTCTTCATGGCAAGGTTGCCTTCTTTCGCACTGCCATGTCGTGATCCATCGTAGAGAAGAGCCACATCTTGACGATCCCTTGGTCCGTTGATGGACACTGAGGCTCCTTCCACGTTTGGGCTATTGTTGAGAGGGCTGCTATGGACCTTGGGCTACACGAGGCCCAGTGCATCTACACTCCTGGATGCCTTGGGTTGATTCCCAGCAGTGCCATTGCTGGGTCCGAAGGGGGTTCTATTGTTCATCTGTTGAGGAACCTCCACATTGTTTTACAGAGGGGCTGCGCCAGTTTCCATCCCCACCAAGAGTGTAGGAGGGTGCCCCTTTCTCCACATCCTCGCCAGCATCTCGAGTTCTCTGGTTTCCTCATTTGAGCCACTCTGGGGTGTGGTGGTATCTCAGTGTGGTTTTGATTGGTCGTTCCCGGATGAGGAGGGATGCTGAGAGTCGTTTCCTGTGTCTGTTGGCCATCTGGATATCCTCTTTAGAGAAGGGTCTCTTCCCATGTTCTGCCCATTTCTTCCCTGTGTTGTTTGTTTTCCGGGTGTGGAGTTGGTGGAGTTCCTTCTCGAAGGGGGGGATGGCTCCTCTGTCTGAAATGTCATTTGCAACTCTCTTTTCCCATTCCGTCGGTCGCCTAGTAGTGTCATAGATTGGTTCCTTGGCAGTGCTGGGGCCTTTCATCTTGCCGAGCTGCCGATCCTTTATTGTTGCTCTTGATTCCCTTGCCTTTAGGGATGTGTCAAGGAAGAAATTGCCACGGTGGAAGTCAAGGAGGTCGCTCGCTGCTTTCTCCTCTATGGTTTGGATGATTGCCTCTCTCACGTTCAGGTCCTTGTTCCGTTCTGCGTTTCTTTGTGTGTACAGGGAGAGAAAAATGGTGTGGTTTCATTCTTCTGCAAGGTGCTGTCCCGTGCTCCCAGCACCATCTGTTAAAGAGGCTGTCTTTTGTCCATTGGATATTCTTTCCTGCTGTGTCCAAGGTTCGTTGGCTGTATACTTTTGGGTCCGATTCCGAGTGGCCAATTCGATTCCATCGGACTATGTGTCTGTTCTTGTGCCAATACTGCCTTGATGATGACAGCTTTGTAGGAGAGGCTAAAGCCTGGGATGCTGGGGTCTCCAGTCCGGCTTTTCTTCTTCCCTATTCCTTCGGCTCTTCCAGGTCTTTTGTGGTTCCGTACACAGTTGAGTATAGAGCGTTCTAGTTGGGAGATGAATGCTGCTGCAACTACGATTGCGATTGCCTTGAAGGGGTAGATTGCTTTGCGTAGTCATGACATTTTCACAGAGTTTCGTTCTCCAATCCATGAGCGTGGAATGGTTTTCCATTTCTTTGTGTCTTCCCCCATTTGCTTCTATGACTTTTCTATAGTTTTCTCCTATCTTGGCTAAGGTTTTCTTCCCAGGCAGTTTATGTTTGCTTGTGCGTTTGTGGAAGGGATCCGTTACTTGACTCCTCTTTCCGCTCCTTCATTGTTGGTGTATCCGAAAGCCACGGATTTCTGTATGGGAATTGAGTGTTCTCCAACTTTGCTGCATTCATGGATGAGTTCTGCTAGGCTTGTGGGGGAGTCGGTCCTGTTTTCTACGAAGACTAGCAAGCCATGTGCGAAACGTGAACGTTTGACTTCTTTGCCAATTCTCATGCCTTTATTTCCTGGTTCTGTCCCGGGTCTGATGCCAGGGCTTGTAGCGCTATGTGGAACAATGGTGGTGAGAGTGGACATCCCTGTCGTGTTCCTGATTTCACGGGGGAAGCTCTCAGGTGTTCCCCATTGAGGATGATGTTAGTGGAGGGCGTCGCATGGATGGCTTTTAGGATGGCAACGTCAGCTCCTTGGATCCCGACTTTCTCCAGGGTCTTGATGAACAAGGGATGCTGCATTTCCTCGATTGTTTTTCGGCCTGTATGAACAGGATCCTATGGGTTTAATGATTTCTTTGGTGAAGATGAGGTATCCCACTGATTGATTTGCGAATTTTGAACCAGCCCTGCAGCCCAGGCATGAATCCCACTAGATCATGCTGGAAAGTTATTTCCATGTGCTGCGGAGCTCGATTTGCAAGTATCTTGTTGAGGATTTCTGGATCTGTATTCATCAAGGATAGTGCCCCTTTGTTCTCCTTTTGCGGTGGGTCTCTGTCTGCCGGGGGAATCTCAGTGATGCTGGCTTCATGAAATGAGTCCGGGAGTTTCCCTTCGATTGCTATTTTTCGGCATGGCTTGAGAGGAATGTGTCTGTGCTCAACATCTGGAAGTATTCCTGCAGGGAAGACATCGGGGCTAGGGCTCTTATCTTGAGGGGAATTTGGACAACCGATTCCACTTCTTGCCAACGCATGAGTCTGTACAGGTGTTCCATCTCGTGCCGTGTGAACTTTGGCATTGAGTGTGTGTTTAGGAAATTGTCCATTTCTGGGAACGTGTCCAGTCTCCCGGCATAGGATTTTGGATTTATCCCCTGCAATGGCTTGCATTTCCGAGTGCTTGGGTGTGATCCGTCCATTTTCATTGATCATTTTGTCGCTTGGAGAGCTCTCTCTATTTTACAGAAGCCTGGCTGAAGGTTTGACAATTTTGTTCATTGTTTTCAAAAGCCACCTCCGGGGTCCCTGGATCTGTTCAACGGTTTCCTTGGTGTCTCGAGTGTTTTTGTCTGCCCTGATGAAGAAACTTCCCTTCTGCTCTTGGGGTTGGGATGCTCTCGTTGCTCTCCTTCTCGTTCCTTGAGGTGCTCTGTTGGATTCCGTACTTGCGCTCCTCCTGATTTCTTGAACTAGGCCGGAGGTACCATGGACTTTCCGCTTCAGACGGCCTTGACCACATCCCCTCCAGTTTGCGTGGTTGTAGTTTCATTTTCCTTTGTTTCTACCTATGTGAAAATGTCTTCTCTATTTTCCTGATTGGCCCATTCCTTCCTTCACCTCCATGTGTTCGGAGGATTCCCAGACTTCGTCCTGGGATTGGTTACAAGTGTCCTAGTATCATGGCTTGCAAGTGTGCATGGGACGACCTCCATTCTTTGATATTGATTGAGGGATGCTTTATGTGCCACGATGTGATCTCTCTTGGTGAATGAGCCATGCGCATTGCAGACGAAAGCGGATTGCATGGCCTCACGATGTAGAGTTCTTAAGATCTCTGTCAAAGCCATGGTGTCCAAAGTGTCATGCATGTCCGTGGTTTCTTGAGGGAGTTTCTGTCTTGCTGACCTCTCCATTGCTGTAAATGGAGTAGCAACGACCCCTGGTATTAGCACATTCCTATCCGTCAGATTGTTTCTGTGTCTGATGACTTGTTGGATATATTTCGGTGCTTCTGTATTCGGTGCACAGACATTTCTGATCGGTAGCTCCTGCTGAGGGGTCGATCCTGAAATGATGATATGTGATGATTATATCATGCCCTTCTTTATCCCTTGCTCCTGTGTGTCCTTTAAGGTCCATTGTGTCTGACAAAAGGATCGCTGCTCCGGCTTTCCTGGGACTCCCAGTAGCGTGATGTACCACTCTGCATCGCCAGACGTTCAATGGGAAGGTGTTCTCCAGTCGAAAATGAGTTTATTGTAGACAGCAAAGAGGTGGGTTTTGTTTTCTGATCCGTTCTGCTTCCCTACATCCTTTGATTGCAGCATTCAAACCCTTTACATTCAGTGTTTTCACTGAAAACTGTGGGTTTAGAATCATCGTGTCTTATGTGGAGCTCATGGTGTCTCTAGTACCTTGCTTTCCTTGCAGCATTTCGCTCATAGAGTCCCTTCGGATTTCTCCTTTCCTCTTCTTGTCATTTTTTCGATAAACCATAGTTTCTCTTGTAATTTAGCTTGTATGCGGCTTGATTTTTGTTTACAAGTCGTTTCTTGTCAAGTTGGTTTCCATAGAACACCCAGTGCTCGCCCCTACGAGTGCCCTCCTCCATGCCCATCACAGCTCCTCCCCCCCGTCACCCATCAGTCCTCAGTTCGGTCTCAGCATTCAAGAGTCTCTCAGGGTTTGCCTCTCTTCCCCTCCTCCACTGGTTCCCCCCTTCCTCTCCTCCACGGGCCTCCGTTCAGTTCCTTCTAATCCTCCTAGACGTGCAAACATAAGGTATGTTTGCCTCCCTTCCTGTCTTATTTCACTCAGGAGAGCACCTTCAAGGTCCATCCAAGTGTCTCTTCATGGCAAGGTTGCCTTCTTTCGCACTGCCATGTCGTGATCCATCGTAGAGAAGAGCCACATCTTGACGATCCCTTGGTCCGTTGATGGACACTGAGGCTCCTTCCACGTTTGGGCTATTGTTGAGAGGGCTGCTATGGACCTTGGGCTACACGAGGCCCAGTGCATCTACACTCCTGGATGCCTTGGGTTGATTCCCAGCAGTGCCATTGCTGGGTCCGAAGGGGGTTCTATTGTTCATCTGTTGAGGAACCTCCACATTGTTTTACAGAGGGGCTGCGCCAGTTTCCATCCCCACCAAGAGTGTAGGAGGGTGCCCCTTTCTCCACATCCTCGCCAGCATCTCGAGTTCTCTGGTTTCCTCATTTGAGCCACTCTGGGGTGTGGTGGTATCTCAGTGTGGTTTTGATTGGTCGTTCCCGGATGAGGAGGGATGCTGAGAGTCGTTTCCTGTGTCTGTTGGCCATCTGGATATCCTCTTTAGAGAAGGGTCTCTTCCCATGTTCTGCCCATTTCTTCCCTGTGTTGTTTGTTTTCCGGGTGTGGAGTTGGTGGAGTTCCTTCTCGAAGGGGGGGATGGCTCCTCTGTCTGAAATGTCATTTGCAACTCTCTTTTCCCATTCCGTCGGTCGCCTAGTAGTGTCATAGATTGGTTCCTTGGCAGTGCTGGGGCCTTTCATCTTGCCGAGCTGCCGATCCTTTATTGTTGCTCTTGATTCCCTTGCCTTTAGGGATGTGTCAAGGAAGAAATTGCCACGGTGGAAGTCAAGGAGGTCGCTCGCTGCTTTCTCCTCTATGGTTTGGATGATTGCCTCTCTCACGTTCAGGTCCTTGTTCCGTTCTGCGTTTCTTTGTGTGTACAGGGAGAGAAAAATGGTGTGGTTTCATTCTTCTGCAAGGTGCTGTCCCGTGCTCCCAGCACCATCTGTTAAAGAGGCTGTCTTTTGTCCATTGGATATTCTTTCCTGCTGTGTCCAAGGTTCGTTGGCTGTATACTTTTGGGTCCGATTCCGAGTGGCCAATTCGATTCCATCGGACTATGTGTCTGTTCTTGTGCCAATACTGCCTTGATGATGACAGCTTTGTAGGAGAGGCTAAAGCCTGGGATGCTGGGGTCTCCAGTCCGGCTTTTCTTCTTCCCTATTCCTTCGGCTCTTCCAGGTCTTTTGTGGTTCCGTACACAGTTGAGTATAGAGCGTTCTAGTTGGGAGATGAATGCTGCTGCAACTACGATTGCGATTGCCTTGAAGGGGTAGATTGCTTTGCGTAGTCATGACATTTTCACAGAGTTTCGTTCTCCAATCCATGAGCGTGGAATGGTTTTCCATTTCTTTGTGTCTTCCCCCATTTGCTTCTATGACTTTTCTATAGTTTTCTCCTATCTTGGCTAAGGTTTTCTTCCCAGGCAGTTTATGTTTGCTTGTGCGTTTGTGGAAGGGATCCGTTACTTGACTCCTCTTTCCGCTCCTTCATTGTTGGTGTATCCGAAAGCCACGGATTTCTGTATGGGAATTGAGTGTTCTCCAACTTTGCTGCATTCATGGATGAGTTCTGCTAGGCTTGTGGGGGAGTCGGTCCTGTTTTCTACGAAGACTAGCAAGCCATGTGCGAAACGTGAACGTTTGACTTCTTTGCCAATTCTCATGCCTTTATTTCCTGGTTCTGTCCCGGGTCTGATGCCAGGGCTTGTAGCGCTATGTGGAACAATGGTGGTGAGAGTGGACATCCCTGTCGTGTTCCTGATTTCACGGGGGAAGCTCTCAGGTGTTCCCCATTGAGGATGATGTTAGTGGAGGGCGTCGCATGGATGGCTTTTAGGATGGCAACGTCAGCTCCTTGGATCCCGACTTTCTCCAGGGTCTTGATGAACAAGGGATGCTGCATTTCCTCGATTGTTTTTCGGCCTGTATGAACAGGATCCTATGGGTTTAATGATTTCTTTGGTGAAGATGAGGTATCCCACTGATTGATTTGCGAATTTTGAACCAGCCCTGCAGCCCAGGCATGAATCCCACTAGATCATGCTGGAAAGTTATTTCCATGTGCTGCGGAGCTCGATTTGCAAGTATCTTGTTGAGGATTTCTGGATCTGTATTCATCAAGGATAGTGCCCCTTTGTTCTCCTTTTGCGGTGGGTCTCTGTCTGCCGGGGGAATCTCAGTGATGCTGGCTTCATGAAATGAGTCCGGGAGTTTCCCTTCGATTGCTATTTTTCGGCATGGCTTGAGAGGAATGTGTCTGTGCTCAACATCTGGAAGTATTCCTGCAGGGAAGACATCGGGGCTAGGGCTCTTATCTTGAGGGGAATTTGGACAACCGATTCCACTTCTTGCCAACGCATGAGTCTGTACAGGTGTTCCATCTCGTGCCGTGTGAACTTTGGCATTGAGTGTGTGTTTAGGAAATTGTCCATTTCTGGGAACGTGTCCAGTCTCCCGGCATAGGATTTTGGATTTATCCCCTGCAATGGCTTGCATTTCCGAGTGCTTGGGTGTGATCCGTCCATTTTCATTGATCATTTTGTCGCTTGGAGAGCTCTCTCTATTTTACAGAAGCCTGGCTGAAGGTTTGACAATTTTGTTCATTGTTTTCAAAAGCCACCTCCGGGGTCCCTGGATCTGTTCAACGGTTTCCTTGGTGTCTCGAGTGTTTTTGTCTGCCCTGATGAAGAAACTTCCCTTCTGCTCTTGGGGTTGGGATGCTCTCGTTGCTCTCCTTCTCGTTCCTTGAGGTGCTCTGTTGGATTCCGTACTTGCGCTCCTCCTGATTTCTTGAACTAGGCCGGAGGTACCATGGACTTTCCGCTTCAGACGGCCTTGACCACATCCCCTCCAGTTTGCGTGGTTGTAGTTTCATTTTCCTTTGTTTCTACCTATGTGAAAATGTCTTCTCTATTTTCCTGATTGGCCCATTCCTTCCTTCACCTCCATGTGTTCGGAGGATTCCCAGACTTCGTCCTGGGATTGGTTACAAGTGTCCTAGTATCATGGCTTGCAAGTGTGCATGGGACGACCTCCATTCTTTGATATTGATTGAGGGATGCTTTATGTGCCACGATGTGATCTCTCTTGGTGAATGAGCCATGCGCATTGCAGACGAAAGCGGATTGCATGGCCTCACGATGTAGAGTTCTTAAGATCTCTGTCAAAGCCATGGTGTCCAAAGTGTCATGCATGTCCGTGGTTTCTTGAGGGAGTTTCTGTCTTGCTGACCTCTCCATTGCTGTAAATGGAGTAGCAACGACCCCTGGTATTAGCACATTCCTATCCGTCAGATTGTTTCTGTGTCTGATGACTTGTTGGATATATTTCGGTGCTTCTGTATTCGGTGCACAGACATTTCTGATCGGTAGCTCCTGCTGAGGGGTCGATCCTGAAATGATGATATGTGATGATTATATCATGCCCTTCTTTATCCCTTGCTCCTGTGTGTCCTTTAAGGTCCATTGTGTCTGACAAAAGGATCGCTGCTCCGGCTTTCCTGGGACTCCCAGTAGCGTGATGTACCACTCTGCATCGCCAGACGTTCAATGGGAAGGTGTTCTCCAGTCGAAAATGAGTTTATTGTAGACAGCAAAGAGGTGGGTTTTGTTTTCTGATCCGTTCTGCTTCCCTACATCCTTTGATTGCAGCATTCAAACCCTTTACATTCAGTGTTTTCACTGAAAACTGTGGGTTTAGAATCATCGTGTCTTATGTGGAGCTCATGGTGTCTCTAGTACCTTGCTTTCCTTGCAGCATTTCGCTCATAGAGTCCCTTCGGATTTCTCCTTTCCTCTTCTTGTCATTTTTTCGATAAACCATAGTTTCTCTTGTAATTTAGCTTGTATGCGGCTTGATTTTTGTTTACAAGTCGTTTCTTGTCAAGTTGGTTTCCATAGAACACCCAGTGCTCGCCCCTACGAGTGCCCTCCTCCATGCCCATCACAGCTCCTCCCCCCCGTCACCCATCAGTCCTCAGTTCGGTCTCAGCATTCAAGAGTCTCTCAGGGTTTGCCTCTCTTCCCCTCCTCCACTGGTTCCCCCCTTCCTCTCCTCCACGGGCCTCCGTTCAGTTCCTTCTAATCCTCCTAGACGTGCAAACATAAGGTATGTTTGCCTCCCTTCCTGTCTTATTTCACTCAGGAGAGCACCTTCAAGGTCCATCCAAGTGTCTCTTCATGGCAAGGTTGCCTTCTTTCGCACTGCCATGTCGTGATCCATCGTAGAGAAGAGCCACATCTTGACGATCCCTTGGTCCGTTGATGGACACTGAGGCTCCTTCCACGTTTGGGCTATTGTTGAGAGGGCTGCTATGGACCTTGGGCTACACGAGGCCCAGTGCATCTACACTCCTGGATGCCTTGGGTTGATTCCCAGCAGTGCCATTGCTGGGTCCGAAGGGGGTTCTATTGTTCATCTGTTGAGGAACCTCCACATTGTTTTACAGAGGGGCTGCGCCAGTTTCCATCCCCACCAAGAGTGTAGGAGGGTGCCCCTTTCTCCACATCCTCGCCAGCATCTCGAGTTCTCTGGTTTCCTCATTTGAGCCACTCTGGGGTGTGGTGGTATCTCAGTGTGGTTTTGATTGGTCGTTCCCGGATGAGGAGGGATGCTGAGAGTCGTTTCCTGTGTCTGTTGGCCATCTGGATATCCTCTTTAGAGAAGGGTCTCTTCCCATGTTCTGCCCATTTCTTCCCTGTGTTGTTTGTTTTCCGGGTGTGGAGTTGGTGGAGTTCCTTCTCGAAGGGGGGGATGGCTCCTCTGTCTGAAATGTCATTTGCAACTCTCTTTTCCCATTCCGTCGGTCGCCTAGTAGTGTCATAGATTGGTTCCTTGGCAGTGCTGGGGCCTTTCATCTTGCCGAGCTGCCGATCCTTTATTGTTGCTCTTGATTCCCTTGCCTTTAGGGATGTGTCAAGGAAGAAATTGCCACGGTGGAAGTCAAGGAGGTCGCTCGCTGCTTTCTCCTCTATGGTTTGGATGATTGCCTCTCTCACGTTCAGGTCCTTGTTCCGTTCTGCGTTTCTTTGTGTGTACAGGGAGAGAAAAATGGTGTGGTTTCATTCTTCTGCAAGGTGCTGTCCCGTGCTCCCAGCACCATCTGTTAAAGAGGCTGTCTTTTGTCCATTGGATATTCTTTCCTGCTGTGTCCAAGGTTCGTTGGCTGTATACTTTTGGGTCCGATTCCGAGTGGCCAATTCGATTCCATCGGACTATGTGTCTGTTCTTGTGCCAATACTGCCTTGATGATGACAGCTTTGTAGGAGAGGCTAAAGCCTGGGATGCTGGGGTCTCCAGTCCGGCTTTTCTTCTTCCCTATTCCTTCGGCTCTTCCAGGTCTTTTGTGGTTCCGTACACAGTTGAGTATAGAGCGTTCTAGTTGGGAGATGAATGCTGCTGCAACTACGATTGCGATTGCCTTGAAGGGGTAGATTGCTTTGCGTAGTCATGACATTTTCACAGAGTTTCGTTCTCCAATCCATGAGCGTGGAATGGTTTTCCATTTCTTTGTGTCTTCCCCCATTTGCTTCTATGACTTTTCTATAGTTTTCTCCTATCTTGGCTAAGGTTTTCTTCCCAGGCAGTTTATGTTTGCTTGTGCGTTTGTGGAAGGGATCCGTTACTTGACTCCTCTTTCCGCTCCTTCATTGTTGGTGTATCCGAAAGCCACGGATTTCTGTATGGGAATTGAGTGTTCTCCAACTTTGCTGCATTCATGGATGAGTTCTGCTAGGCTTGTGGGGGAGTCGGTCCTGTTTTCTACGAAGACTAGCAAGCCATGTGCGAAACGTGAACGTTTGACTTCTTTGCCAATTCTCATGCCTTTATTTCCTGGTTCTGTCCCGGGTCTGATGCCAGGGCTTGTAGCGCTATGTGGAACAATGGTGGTGAGAGTGGACATCCCTGTCGTGTTCCTGATTTCACGGGGGAAGCTCTCAGGTGTTCCCCATTGAGGATGATGTTAGTGGAGGGCGTCGCATGGATGGCTTTTAGGATGGCAACGTCAGCTCCTTGGATCCCGACTTTCTCCAGGGTCTTGATGAACAAGGGATGCTGCATTTCCTCGATTGTTTTTCGGCCTGTATGAACAGGATCCTATGGGTTTAATGATTTCTTTGGTGAAGATGAGGTATCCCACTGATTGATTTGCGAATTTTGAACCAGCCCTGCAGCCCAGGCATGAATCCCACTAGATCATGCTGGAAAGTTATTTCCATGTGCTGCGGAGCTCGATTTGCAAGTATCTTGTTGAGGATTTCTGGATCTGTATTCATCAAGGATAGTGCCCCTTTGTTCTCCTTTTGCGGTGGGTCTCTGTCTGCCGGGGGAATCTCAGTGATGCTGGCTTCATGAAATGAGTCCGGGAGTTTCCCTTCGATTGCTATTTTTCGGCATGGCTTGAGAGGAATGTGTCTGTGCTCAACATCTGGAAGTATTCCTGCAGGGAAGACATCGGGGCTAGGGCTCTTATCTTGAGGGGAATTTGGACAACCGATTCCACTTCTTGCCAACGCATGAGTCTGTACAGGTGTTCCATCTCGTGCCGTGTGAACTTTGGCATTGAGTGTGTGTTTAGGAAATTGTCCATTTCTGGGAACGTGTCCAGTCTCCCGGCATAGGATTTTGGATTTATCCCCTGCAATGGCTTGCATTTCCGAGTGCTTGGGTGTGATCCGTCCATTTTCATTGATCATTTTGTCGCTTGGAGAGCTCTCTCTATTTTACAGAAGCCTGGCTGAAGGTTTGACAATTTTGTTCATTGTTTTCAAAAGCCACCTCCGGGGTCCCTGGATCTGTTCAACGGTTTCCTTGGTGTCTCGAGTGTTTTTGTCTGCCCTGATGAAGAAACTTCCCTTCTGCTCTTGGGGTTGGGATGCTCTCGTTGCTCTCCTTCTCGTTCCTTGAGGTGCTCTGTTGGATTCCGTACTTGCGCTCCTCCTGATTTCTTGAACTAGGCCGGAGGTACCATGGACTTTCCGCTTCAGACGGCCTTGACCACATCCCCTCCAGTTTGCGTGGTTGTAGTTTCATTTTCCTTTGTTTCTACCTATGTGAAAATGTCTTCTCTATTTTCCTGATTGGCCCATTCCTTCCTTCACCTCCATGTGTTCGGAGGATTCCCAGACTTCGTCCTGGGATTGGTTACAAGTGTCCTAGTATCATGGCTTGCAAGTGTGCATGGGACGACCTCCATTCTTTGATATTGATTGAGGGATGCTTTATGTGCCACGATGTGATCTCTCTTGGTGAATGAGCCATGCGCATTGCAGACGAAAGCGGATTGCATGGCCTCACGATGTAGAGTTCTTAAGATCTCTGTCAAAGCCATGGTGTCCAAAGTGTCATGCATGTCCGTGGTTTCTTGAGGGAGTTTCTGTCTTGCTGACCTCTCCATTGCTGTAAATGGAGTAGCAACGACCCCTGGTATTAGCACATTCCTATCCGTCAGATTGTTTCTGTGTCTGATGACTTGTTGGATATATTTCGGTGCTTCTGTATTCGGTGCACAGACATTTCTGATCGGTAGCTCCTGCTGAGGGGTCGATCCTGAAATGATGATATGTGATGATTATATCATGCCCTTCTTTATCCCTTGCTCCTGTGTGTCCTTTAAGGTCCATTGTGTCTGACAAAAGGATCGCTGCTCCGGCTTTCCTGGGACTCCCAGTAGCGTGATGTACCACTCTGCATCGCCAGACGTTCAATGGGAAGGTGTTCTCCAGTCGAAAATGAGTTTATTGTAGACAGCAAAGAGGTGGGTTTTGTTTTCTGATCCGTTCTGCTTCCCTACATCCTTTGATTGCAGCATTCAAACCCTTTACATTCAGTGTTTTCACTGAAAACTGTGGGTTTAGAATCATCGTGTCTTATGTGGAGCTCATGGTGTCTCTAGTACCTTGCTTTCCTTGCAGCATTTCGCTCATAGAGTCCCTTCGGATTTCTCCTTTCCTCTTCTTGTCATTTTTTCGATAAACCATAGTTTCTCTTGTAATTTAGCTTGTATGCGGCTTGATTTTTGTTTACAAGTCGTTTCTTGTCAAGTTGGTTTCCATAGAACACCCAGTGCTCGCCCCTACGAGTGCCTTCCTCCATGCCCATCGCAACTCCTTCCCCCCGTCACCC